>KK122151.1:344090-447051 GCA_000611955.2 Stegodyphus mimosarum
TCAAGATAGTACTTTCGGTTCAAGGTGTCAACTACTAATGAGTTTTAACCTATATATCAAGTAAGGCCGGAGGCCGCTCACTTTTGTTTAGATAAATCAGAGGTGCTTAGCACCGCGCCCTTAGGCGAAAGAATGGTCTATGTGGCAAAGGCATACAGGAAGGCAGTCATGAAATTATAAATTGATATACTTTTGTAGATGTAGAAACATTCGAAAAATTTGTCAGTTTATTGCATTTACCTGTGTATATATATATATATATATATATATATATATGTAGTGTCAATGTTGAACACCAGATGGAGCTTAGTTACTCATCATATGATTCGTTCTGGTGTTTACGTTTGGCAGTTGGCCTCGAGACGTATTGAATGAATAACGACGTTAGATTTAAAGACGTAAACAAAAGTGTATCATAGAAGCGAACTAAATTTACATAAACTTATTTCTAAAAAAATGTAAATACTTTTAATGTAATTAAATGTGCTGTTCTTTCAAGAAGTTTCTTAGATGTCTTTTTAAAGAAGGTATTACCACACAATTTATCAGAAGCGGGATTAAGGAATGTTTCAAGCAATTATTGAAATTCTACGTAAGATTACATATTGAAAAAACTTCGGAGATAGAAGGTATGTAGATTTTTTTCATATTTGACAATGACTTTAAATGTAAAATAACAATCAAAGTTGCACTGAAGAATTGTAAAGCAGATAAAAGTAGAACTTTACATAAATTTATTTTCAATACAGACGGTGATAGATCTAACCGAAAAACAGTTAGAAACGTTTGTGGTTTTGACTTTGCTTTAGATAGTGACGGATTTCGAAAGAAATTAAAAGATGTCGAAGAAACTTTTCATTTAATGAGCTAGTTACAATTTCTAATGTTCTAAGTATTTCGTTTGATGGCAATAAATTAAAAATAGCGAAAAGAATTTTATCTTTATTATGTGATACTGAAACTCTAGCAGAAAATGTAAATGGCTCCGAAACATCTAGCTCCGATGAATAGAAGAATCAGGAGTATTAATAAATAAAAGAAGTGAAAACGATTTTTCAATGCAGCCCGATATTTTTTATAAGAAAATTAACCTCGATTCTTCTATACAGTGTGATTATGCTTGTAAAAATGTGACTATTAGAAATTCTATAATTCAGAGTCTAACATTAATTATTCTGATATCGAAAGTACTATTATAAAGTTTAATGTAGAGTCTCATGAAAATGTTATTCGATGGGTAGAACGTTTTGAGAATACTTCTACATTGTTTAATTTGTCAGATTCACAAAAATTTATCTTTGCAAAATGATCGCTTGGCGAGAATGCAGTATTATTTGTTCGAACAGAACCGGAACTCAATTCGTGCCAAAATTAAGGAAAGCGTTAACTGTCGAATTTCCTTTTGAAATAAATTCTGGTAATTTACATGAGCTATTAAGTCAAAGGAAAATGAAAAATACTGAATCAACACAAGAATATTTCTTAAAAATGAATGATGATGACGCTTCCTTAATACGAATAGATAACGCTGCCTTAAATACATTATGTTATAAATGGAATAAATGATAAGCACGAAAACAAAATTATACTGTACGGATGTAAAAACTTAATCGAATTTAAAGAAAAACTCAAACTGTACGAAGTAATGAAAGGCAATTTTGCAAAAAGTAAAGGTGTTTCAATAGAACGAAAACGAAGCATTTTAATAACAAAACTAACTTAAAAAAACGAAAATGTGAATAAAAGTAAATTGAAGAATGATACGAAATATACTGAAAGTAGTAAAAATAAAATTTGTTTTAATTATGGTTTGAAAAATCATATTTCTAAAAACTGCATTCATAAAGATAAGGGAATTAAATGTTTTAAATGTGAAACTTTTGGTCAAAAGGCTTCGGAATGTTCTAAAAGAAATTCGAAAACAGAAGTAGCCACTTTAAATGTTAATTTTGAATCGAAATTGAACACAATGATAAAGACTGATAATTCAACGGTAAAATCATTAATAGACCCTAGGAGTCAAGCAACATTATTTAGAAAATCTGTTTTTGATAAACTGAATGCTGAAGAGTTACGTCCTTCGAATTCTACTTTGATGGGGTTTGGAAAATGCCGAGTTAGTCTGCCATTAGGCTATTTTAAAGAAAGTATTCAAATTAATGACTTTAAGTGTAATGCTGACATTTGTGTAGTGGAAAATAAAGTTATACCTTGTGACGTCATTGTAGGACTTAATGTGTTAATGCAAGGTGAAACTCTAATAAATTAAAATAGAGTTACGATTAGAAATAAATCTCAGTGCATAAAAGAAATAAATACTTCTTTTATTCTTCCAGTTGATTTAATTTGTGACGAAACCGAAGTAAATATTGAATCTGATGTTCCAAATACTTTCAGAAACAAGGTGCAACAATTAGTTTCGAGTTATGTACCACGTAAAACTAAAAGAACAAATATAGAAATGAACATCTTGGTAAAAGGTAATGAACTCATATTTCATCAGCCTCGTAGGTTGCCTTTTCAGAAAAAAGAATTGTTGAAGCTCAGGTAGCTGAACGGTTAGCACAAAGAAGAGTAGAACTTATTTCTTCAGAATATTATAGCCCAGTTGTAATCGTCAAAAAGAAAGACGGAACACCTCGTTTATGTATTGATTATAGGAGACTAAATAAAGTAATAGTAAAGGACAGGTTTCCACTTCCATTAAATGACGATATTCTAGATCGTTTACAGGGATCACATATGTTTAGTACGATTGATCTTAAAAATGGGTTTTTCCATGTTGACGTGAACAGAGATAGCAGAAATATACCTCATAATAGTTTCCACTCTACCTATTTCATGAGTAAAAAGACCACAGATGCTAAAAAGAAGTACTCTAGTTACGAGCTTGAAGCTCTAGTAATCATAGAAGCATTAAAGAAATTTCGTGTGTATCTATTGGACACACGAAGGTCAATATCAATTTCTGAAAGTTCCTTTTGGTCTCTGCAATTCTCCGGCAGTATTTCAGAGGTACATCAACACCATTTTTGGACCTCTAATTAATGATGGTATTGTTTTGCCGTATATGGATGACATAATAATCTTGTCGTCCTCCCTTGCAGAAGAAACCGAACGCCTCGAACAGGTCTTAAAGCTTGCTACTGAATACGGATTCGAGATTAATTTGAATTAATTATTTAATTGGGTCATAGTATCGAAGACGGTAAAATTTTTCCATCCACTTTAAAAAAGAAAGTGGTCCTTAATTTTCCAGAACCGAATGATTTGAAACAAATTCATACATTTCTTGGACTCATCGGATATTTCAGGAAGTTTATTCCAAAATATTCCATTACTGCTAAGCCTCTGAGGCTCCCTTGAAAAAAGATCGTAAATTTGAAGAGGAGGAATGAAATTCTTTCGATCGGTTAAAGTCATTATTATCTGAGAAGTCTATCTTAGGAATCTATAACCCCAATTATGAGACTGAATTGCACACTGACGCTAGCTTAGAGGAATATGGAACAATTTTAATGCACAGGTCTCCAAACGATAATAGTTTCCACCCTACCTATTTCATGAGTAAAACGACCACAGATACTGAAAAGAAATACTCTAGTTACGAGCTTGAAGCTCTAGTAATCATAGAAGCATTAAAGAAATTCCATGTGTATCTATTGGGAATTCCTTTTAAAATTGTTACTGAGTGTTCTGCGTTTGAAAATTCTGCGTTATGTTGAAACGTGACTTATCAACTCGTGTAGTTCGTTAGGCTTTATTACTACAAGAATTTAATTATGCGATTGAGCATCGCTCTGGTACTAGGATGGCTCATGTGGACGCCCTAAGTAAATCCCCCATTAATATTCTTTGTGTTTCAGTAGATCACATCTTACCAAAGTTAAAATCGGCCCAGGATAAGGATAACGAAATAAAAGCGATTAAAGAATTACTTAAAATTTCTAGTTATGAAGATTACTGCGACAGAAATGGAATTTTATTTCAATCTGTTGATGGTAAAGAATTAATGGTTGTGCCTGAAAGTATGTAAATAGAAATAATAAGAAATGCTCATGAGAAAGCACATTCATGGAAGTCAGATATACTGAGAAAAACATCAAACTGTATTATTTCATCCCTAAACTAAGACAGAAAGTAGAAAATATCATAGGAAATTGTGGTCATTGTATTCTTGTGAATTATAAGACAGGAAAGAAAGAAAGTCTCCTACATCCATTGCAGAAAAAAGATGTCCCCTTTGGAGAGTACACATAAAAATTATAAGCATATTTTAGTGGTTATTCATGCATTTACTAAATTTGTATGGATTTATCCAACGAAATCCACAACATCTGCTGAAGTCATAGCCTAGTTGGAGATACAAAAGGCTGTATTTGGCAGTCCTTCCCAAATAATTTCGGATAGAGGTACAGCACTCACCTCCAGAATTTGCCGAATATTGTTCTAAAGAGAACATTAAGCATCATCCGATTACTACCGACTTGCCTAGAGCCAACGTTCAAGTCGAACGTATCAATCAGACTGTCATATCAGTTCCTTCAAAGGTATCTTTAGGGAATCCGGCTCAGTGATACAAACACACAAATAAACTACAGCAGGCTATTAACTCGACGTACCAGCGAAGTATAGATACCACACCCTTTGAATTGCTCTTTGGGACAAAGATGAATGTTAAAGGCACTGATCAGTTGATTAGAATGATCGAAGGTGAACTTCAAGCAAATTTTGAAGCTAAAAGAGAACTTAAAAACATGCAAAGCAACAGCTATTTAAAATTCAAGAAGAAAATAGGAAGACATACAATTAAAGAGAAGAGTACCAAGGCCTTACGAAGTCGAAAATTTGGTAGCTATAAGAAAAACACAGTTAGGTCTACATTTAAAATTAAAACCAAAATATCTTGGGCAACTAAAGTTAAAGAAGGGAATACTTGCGACGTAGTCAAAGAAGGAAGTCACGAAGGTCCCAACTGTACGACGACATGCGCTGAATTTCTAAAATCATGGAACAATGAATTGCTAAGACTAATACAGAGAAAAGAAAGTTGAAGAAGAAAAAGAAGTAAATTATGTATTTTTGCATGAAGAGGGAAACCTGAAAAAAATAGAGATGACACTCTTAAGACGAAAAGAAAGACGCTTAAAGACAAGAAAAAAAGACGTCTAAAGAAGAACGGGAAGATGCCTAAAGACGAAGAAACTGCGGTTAAAGACGTTAATTGCTGTTTCTATGGCAGATGGAACTTGAAGACGATGTTTGCACATTTTCTCATTCTTGAAACTGAAAGAAGATCAAGACTCTAAAAGCATTTAACCTTTATTTTTATTAGCTTTCTTGTTTTGCTTTGTATTTTCTTTGTATTTGTAGTGTCGCCTGGAGGACCAGACGAGTGCAGGACGGCTGAATGATGTAGTGCCAATGTTGAAACCAGATAGAGCTCTGTTGCTCATCATATAATTCGTTCTGTTGCTTTCGTTTAGAGATTGGCCTCGAGACGTATTGAAAGAATAAGGACGTTAAAGACGTAAACAAAAGTGTATCATAGAAGCAAACTAAATTTATATCAACTTATTTGTAAAAAAATATAAATGCTTTAAATGTAATTAAATGTGCTGTCCTTTCAAGAAGTTTCTTAGATGTCTTTTTAAAGAAGGTTGTAAGGTTTTAGTTAAACTAACCAAGTTTATTTTAATTTAAATCTTTTCTATCTCCTCTCTGCTTCAACTTCCTGTCAGAAGAAGCGCGCGTTTTTAGCTTATGCTAATTTTTGAAGTTCAGCCAAGCACTATTTAAGCCAGAGGTAGAAACCTCTCGGTGTGTGAGAGCTTTGCCTCAGATCACGGTCACGCTGCTCAACGTTCGCCTGACCAGCTAGCAGTTTAAATTTATAAGCCATAGTGCTTACTACGTGATTGCATTGTAAAATAAATTAAAGTGCGGTAGTATTTAGTATATCTTGCTACGCACCCTTTTAGATAGAGGCCAACTTCCGCGAATTGCTCTGATTAACCAACTGTCACCAAATCAAAAGAATTTAAGAAAACTACAAATATATGCAAAAATATATAGGAAGAGAATTACAATCAAAATCTGTTCAACGCTATTAAGAGAAGATAGAGCAGATTCAATTGAATCCCTCCTCCCAGGTAAACCACTGTGTTTCTTTTCATCCAAAATTAGCTGTCGAACTATTCTCATTTTTTTAATTATAACAGTTCCCCAAAAATTTTTAATGCCTTCCCTTTTTGGACACATGACGCTCCAGGTCATTGAACGAGGCCGAGGGAGAAGAGACGAGGCCGGCAAAAGACGTGCGGTGTAGACGCAGTGGAAGGACAGGACGATGAATCTCTCCAGAACATACTACTTATCATCTTGTAGTAATTGTTTTCCTTCTGTTATTCACACACACACACACCCACACACACACCCACCCACACACACACACACACACACACACGCACACGCACACACTTTTTTTTGCAATTAATGTAAACTTTTAGACTCGGACCGAACTACCGCTGTTCTGCGGCTTTATCGCAGCGCCGGAAATGGAGTTTTTCTATTGTTACGGGCTCGTGCCGAGTGCTGTTATGTGTCATCTTTTATGTTAGGTTATGAATGAATGTTAAATTTATTTGTTGAATGTTTTTTAGATGTACATCCATTTTGAATTCTTCCACTTTTCTTTGAAAATCCTTGCGTGCTTTGGCGTATTTGATAAAATTAGTATTCTTAAGAATACCACATAGCAATTTCTTTAATATAGTGAACAACTTAAAAAATGGGATATCGGAAATTGCACATTTCAGGCACTTTAATTGAAACTCTGAGGGTTCTTTCTCGTATACTAGCTCATAGTAGGTATCAGCTGGTATACGAGAAGGAACCCTTACACATTTACAATCCTCTAAGGCAATTATTCTGTTTGTTAACGGTAAGATGAGGAAATTTTGTTCTTCTGAAGTTCAACCTCAGCATAGAAAAAGCAGTGTCCTACTTGTATAGAAACCGGAAGATGGCAAAATTTCAGCCAAACTCTTTCACTGAAGCACTACATACCTGAATCATATATTCCATAATACGGTAACCAAATGAACTACAATAAACTCTAATAGTTACAAGTAGGATACTCTGGCACTAAAAATATAAGTCTTTCACCAGTCTGAGTTTAATAAGCGGAGGATATGAGTTTATTAAACCCTGGTTTTTTTAATAATTAGCCTGTATTTGTTTCCATTCCTAGAAATTTGAACATAATATGTTACTAAGTTTATTAACCAGAAAGTTTAATTAGCGGCGGGTGCTTTATTTTAGCTTTCATTTTATTTTAATTCAATCGAAATTAACTTTACTTAGTTCATTCACAGCTTTTATTTAGTTCATTCATTGTATTTGCTTCACGGTTAAAAGGTTTTAATCAACTTTTAACCCACCTGTTGATAACCTATCAATTCCATATTTTGTACATGCACTGTTTGTGGACCACAATGCAATGTGGTGAATCGAATGTTTCAAAATTCGATTTAGATAATTTAATTTTATGTTGAACTGATTTTTCTCAGATATCTTAGTTTAATGAGTGAACTTAAATTTTCAGAAATTTATTGTTTGCACCAACGAAGAGCGGAAAAGAATATCTTTAAAAAATCGATATAAAATTTTTAACCTCATTTCTGATTTTGTCGAATTTTCGAAAATCGCTTGGTTTTTAAAGGAAGCCTACAGCTAACAAGTTAGAATGAGATAAAACAATGTATTAGAAGAGACTATTGACTGCCCTTAATTTAAATGCAAAATGAATGAAAACGTGACAGAATCACAGTTTTAAAAGTTTTAAAAATCCTGGGCAACAAAATTTTGCTTAACGGAATTTGATGTTTGGAAAATATTATGAAGAAGTACAAACAAAATATAAAAAAAAAACCACGTACCGTATTAAAACGTTTTAACCCGATTGAGCCACTAGGAAGAGAATTTGATATGAAGACCGCACGTGCGTGAGTACCTCATTATAATTTTTAGTCACCATGCCATGCGTAAGTATCGGTAAAGTTAAATATTGATTCATTTCCTTAAACAATCAACTAGCAAGAGGCGAAATTTCAGTGATGGAAATATATTTACCCGGTGACACTGTCTTCGACAATGCTAGTGTTCTTAATCGATTGTCGGTGGGTAAGACAACTGTCTTAATTCCTCCATGTGTTTAAGTAAATGACCACTGCCCAGCATGTAACCAAGAAGTTAAAGCACTAAGTAGCCCAGTATCATTGATTTACCTTACTAAATATCTGAATATGTTAATGAGTTATGGTGTTACCACGCGATGGTGTCACAACATTATGAGTTAGCAAGTAGAATTCTCCAACACATCATTGATTTATAGGGTACATAAGAATTTTTAGTTGCGAAAATATTAATTCATAAAAAAAATGAAAGCTTTCAGACTTTAAATTACGCCCCCAAAGGTATGTTTTTTTTTAACTTTTTGTGGGTTACCTTTAGTTATCGAATATCATATTCTTCGCACTTAAACCATAACATTCAATTCAACAGCAATAGCGCAAAATTATTTAGAAAGATCATATCTTTAGAATTTTCGATACATAGACTCGCGCACTGAAGCTAAAAATGATTTTTTTCCGTACAGTGTTGCCATTGCTTACTTAGAAATCGTTGAGTTTCTTAATCAAAAATTTATAAATGTTTTACAAAATATGAAATAGATAATAAAACAAATTCCAAAGTTGGGCTTCCTGATGCCCATATTCGTGTGGAGAAGTACGTTATTCAACACTGGATGGCTCTAGGTACCATCGTTTTATCACAATGAGAGACACATACATATATTTAGGTAGATTCTTCCATTATTTAATTCCTTTAAATATAATACAGGGCGATAATATTTGGCGGGAACAATTTGAAAAATGATTCAGACTTTTAAAGTTTTCAACGCAAAATGCCAAAAAGAAATTAATAGCCTTTCTGTGCTAACGCCCTTTGGGCTAAAAATTCCCTGGAAATTTTCTAACTTATCGTTATTACTTAATCTGTTTCATTATGGTATCTAACACGATAAAATTAAGTGCAACTAATATTTTTCTAATACTTAGTATAACCGACATCTTACTCAACCAAAATAATAGAGTACACAAATATTCATTCTTTGAGCTCGAAGACAGAGCATTCCTAGTATTTTAAACCAATTCTTATTACTCCATAATAAATACATATTTAATAACCTAAGCAACAAATCTCAATATATTTGTATGCAAAAACGTAGGGCTATAAAATTTCTCTTCTGGAGATGGCATATAAGTATCAGAATGAAAGATCATGTAGGTTGATTTTGAATGTACTGTATAATATAATACAGCAATGCACCAAGAAGGAATTATCCGCATGGAATGAAAATCAATAGATGTGATGTACGCATATTGAAAACGAAACGCTGGTAATATAGTAGGAATTCAATGATTTATTCAGGAAATACAGCTACAAAAGAAGAGAAAAATCTGTGTAAGTTATTTTCCGACTGCATACTTACTCGTAGAACGGATGCCCTCCTGCGCGACAGCTTGCTGTACACATTCCAAATGGCGAGTTAGCTCGGCGTGATTCAGAGGCTTTCGGGAACGCCTGCTGATCAGAGCAAAAACCCGCTCTGTCAGGGAGAGATCTGGCATTCGCGTCTGCCAGGGAAATGTGAGAGAAGCACGAAGAAAATTGTGCCATGTGCGGCTGGGTATTTTCCTGTTGAACTGTTGTCTAGGGCTCCGTGAAAGTAAGGACAGCACAACAGAGCAAAGAATCTCGTCGACGTAGCGCCATATTGTAAGGGTGTCATGGACGACCACCAAAGCAGTTTGGCTATCAAATAAAATTGCAACCTATATCATAACTCTTGGCTGTGTAACGGACGACAGTATGCTGAGTACCCCACTGCTGCCTTAAATGTCTTGAGATATGTCTTCGCTGGTCATCAGGGATCTGTTAAAAGCGGGACTCATTGCTGTAAACAATTATACTCCAGCAAGAGAGATGCCAGGTGGAATGGACCTGGGGCCACTAAAGATGTAATTTGAAATGAGCAACTGTGTTAGACAGATGGCGGAATTGAGTCTGTGAGTTTAGTCCCGTTCGCTAAATCGGCTGTCAGTGGTCACTGCACTCACTGCTGTCCCATATTCTTGTTGGATCGTTGACAAGGACGCATCAGCGATTATAACTGTCAGCGGGACGATCACTCTGTCTCGCTCTCGTCGACTGCTGCCTCCTTCACCCATTTCCGCCAACATCGCCGAATGGTGAGTGAGTGAGTGCGCCGCTAAGATGGCTTCTCGCCAAGGAAAGTAGACGGAATTATTATATACACTATCACAGCTGGGAAATCGACAAATTTACCAGGTTGAATATTTTGTACTGATACAATTTCTATATTTTACAAAGTGTTTCTTCTGCAGAGTTAGTTCATATTAACTCACATTCTGAGTACCTGAAACAAACGCTCAGATGTATACTTCTTCCTGAATCAAAACAAGCTTTACTAGTCTGTGATAAAGTTACCAGTAGTCTGAGGATTATTTAGCTTGATAACTGCAGACGCTAAGCCATATTATGATTAACTGTTTTAAATTCTGATTATTTTAAGCATATTGTTATTCACAATATTTCTGCTTAAGTAGTGTTTTGGGATTTTCTATATTTTATTGAGTATTACTCTATTTTTGAGTGTATTGAACGTCCTCGTTGTCCAGCCACAGTTAGCTGGTTTCTTTAGCCAGATTCTTGTATTAATAACCTAATGAAAGTAATATTGGTTCGTGTCACTTTCCTATCCGCACTCGCAGAAGGAAGTATCCTTAAGAGTCTGATTCTGCTGAGGTATACTGGGAATGGCCCTAAACTGTCAAAAGTTGTGTTAGGCTAGCACGGTGGGTCTTGATTTCCATGTTAACTTTGGGCAATAAGCGAAATGTGCTTCGTCCTACCTCTGCGTCTATCGGCGAATGGTAGGATCGCTATGAACCAAATGTCTAGTGGTCCTGTGATTTGATCACCATTCTTTAGTCCAATTGCACGTACTGTTTCAGGTGGGGACATCTGTTCGCGAATCCTCTGCGAGGATTGGTACAGGCCACATGTTTCGCGGAATTACATTTTCATGAAAGCTATCCTTTAGCACTGAAATTTACTGAGTTTTATACACCATCCAGATGCTCCGTTGCAATGCGTTGGAGCTCCAGCTCTTCTGTCATTGGCCGAGAAAAGTTAATCATTTGCATATCTTATCGTAAGGCATGAGCATACGACGCAATTTTGTACCATTCGGATAACTTCATCCTGGTGCGTCGCCTTTTATGTTATAGAGTGTATGTTCTTTTGTTTCGAAAGTGAAAAACGTAGGTCGGTAGGAAGGTTACAGAGGACGGGGATGATGTGTATAACAAAGTGAAAAAAGTACCAGTATTAACTATTTCAATATAGTCTAATACAGAAAATCTTGGAGTGCACATTAACCGAATTTTTACTGTTCTGCAAGGAATGGCGTCTTTTCGTCTTTCAAATGGAGAATAAAATATTGTTCAAATTTCGCTTATCTGAGTTCTCATTAAAAATTAGTATTTGTCTTCATAAACTGGAAACCCATATTACTTAGTATATGTCCTTTAAGTACAATAAGTTTTATATGAAAATTTTGATGCTGTTTTTTCAATCAAAATGCATTTAAAACTAACTTCACTACTAAAAATGATATATGCAAAATATATGTTATTTCTAATTTTTTGAATGGAAACAAGTCATGCACTGGAAAATAAAATATAAATTAATTCTATCGGTAATTATTCAACTCCAGATAATTCAGATAAACAAGGTTATTGAATAATATGAAATGCTACTTAGCGTGAAAAACTTTCTAAGTAAATATTTTTAGCTTATTTATAGTTTAATGAATTACTCTTAGTTCTTTTTCAGTCACCTTATTATTTCATTTTATTTATTATTTTCTTTGGATTAATAATATAATAAATATAATAATAATATGAAGAATAAAAAGAGAAACTCACCTGCACGGGGGCGGACAAGAACATTTAATCTTTCCAGCAGCATTATCCGTCATTACAGAATACACACATGCATCTGGAACAAAAAATAAATAAAAAATGCTAAAGCCATTTCTTCAAATTTTGAGTAATAAATTTACCTGTACCTAAATTAACTGCTAAATAATTGCGAAGACTGTGCTGTTAATGGTGATTCAACATTACAAGACATTAACTGTCAGAAATAATACCAAACTAAGCAGAATTTTAAAAAGAAGTCTTTATTAAATTCTGTACCCTGGAAAATAAAGAGTCTGCCTTATAAGAATGAGATAACTTTAAGATTTTTTAAAATTCAGTACTGTACTTTATATAGAATTAAATTCTACAAGTGCAGGTCGGAGTAGGCGGGACGCCAGAATTTCACCATTGGCCGTACAAGTATATCTCAAACCCTTAACTGAGCAGCTCTACACCAATGTTGTTGGAGAACACCCAGGAGAAGACGAATCCGAGGGTCTACAGCCCTCTTCCCGTAACATCACACCACTCCCCGGGTCTATTGGCTCTCCAGTATTTTAACTGTTGTATGTCGCACATACTGCATATTTATAAACGTTCATGACTTTTTCGTGATTTAAACCTGGGCCCAACGATACTAACCTCTATATCGATCAGTGCGGAATTAAAACTTAACCAGCTAATTCTATTTCGAAGTGCATATTTTAGTTGTTGAGTAAATTCATGCCTGCCCTATTTTATAAGAAATTATTGGCATCTGCAGTTTGAGCTTTCGTGATGCAACTGACATCACGCACCTCTAATAGACTGCATAAGAAAATATGCTCTAGCTCTCTTCATGTATGTTTATGCTCTGCGTTTAGAAACTGACTTCAACAGTCGAAAGTAAATTTTTTTGGAGTGATTGAAGGTATTAGACTTTCACACTTATTGTAATAAAGCGTCATAAGATATCGATAGTTTGGGTTTTATGAGAACATTATTCAATTTAAATACAGAATAAATTTTGTGGTTGCTCATATAGTCGGCAACATTTTCGTATGATAGTTGGAGTTAGCAGTTTACCGAAGAGGACGCACACGGAGTAAGAAACTTACTGGAAGGCCTGTCTGAGACCGAACGTTAAGATCCCCGGCTGCAGTGCTTCTAATACGTAGTGGCTAGTTCACTAGCATTCAAGTTCTAGTGAATTGGGCAGCTGAATGGGAGTTATTGGGATTTTCCCTACGGGACAGTTTCCCTTAGGAAGGTTTGCATGGAATCATTCCTTCCATTAGGAATTTAGCTGTAATATACTTTGCCATAATTCCAGTAACCTAATCAAACATGAAGAGACTCCAAATATATAGCTATATATAGCTAAATATATGATCATAGCTTTTTCTAAGTCTACTTTTGTAATTTTATAATGCTTGTAGCGTTCTAAATTTTCTTAGTAAAGCATTCAATCTAATTTTATCAATCATATTTATTGACTTTTTCAAGTTAAGTATTAAGTTATGAATATGTTTTTAAAGCAGGATCAATTACATCTTGTTTAATACATGAACGACTTAATTCTATTTAGTAATAAACTTTATTTTCGAAGTTAGTAATTACTGTTCGACGGCTATTTCGCCGTTCGAACATCTTTTTATCATTGCTTTATTCCGTCGCCAGAAAGCGAATTCTGAAAATAAGATTAAGCTATTTAAATTTAGCAAACCACACGAAGGATATCTGCTCATGGAAGATGAATGCCTTCGTGGAAGACTAAAAGAAATTAGTTCGCATTATTCGCATTACACATAGAGGAAAACCACAAAAAAAACCAACAATACAACCAGCTCGTTTGCCCATTATCGAACTTTTGTCAAACTCCCAGTTTTCAGCGGTCTTAACCGCACTACCACTGGAAGAGTCCGCTCGTAGCAGAGAAGAGATTTTTAGGTCTTGTTTTATATAAAGTTCCTATTGAATGGTTAGCACTTATATGTTCCAAAAGAAGTTAATAATAACCCTAATTTAAAGAACCATTTTAAGAACTAATTACTATTATTACTACGTCTATCTGATAAATTTCCTTTTTGTTGCTTTTCTGTTTCACCTGTCTTTAATAATGTTACACGATGCAAACGAACTGACAAGGGTAAAAAATTCCTATTTTCGGAAAGATGAATCACCCGCTTAACCTCAATTTCATCAAAATCTATTGATTACTTCCTTTTTCCCTGAATAACAAAAATTTCAAAATTTATAACATAATTTCAATTTTGAACAGAACATTGTTGACAGCTCATTAAAAATACTTGAAAAGAATCGAAGAACAGATTCAAATTTTCTGCCTTAACTGATGGTTAGTTCTATGGCCAAATGCATGATACAAAAATCTTCAAAGGATCTTCAAAGTTCTTCTTTTGGTGCGTCCTAATCTTCCAAAAACTGGGTGCTACACGTACTTCGTATGACTTTTGTTTAGAAAAGAAAGAAAATGTAGTGGGTCAAAGTAAAGAACATGCATTCTTTGTTAATTTCACGTCAGTAGAAGCCAAAATCTGCTCCTCTATAACATATAAATCGCCGGTATATACAACCTGATTCGTGACTAATTTTTGTTGGAACGCATTTCCTTCCAAACATAATGCTACAGTGTTAACAATAACCTACTTAAGTGAAGCGATTACTTTGTAAAAAAAAGTAAGACCCTCTGATCTATCTTCTAAAGTAACAGCTGAAATGTGTGTAGAAACACACAGAAGAAGGGTAAAAAGTACCCTTTACTAACTCTTTTTAAAATTCACAATGCGTCGACCTGACGCTAACACACTACGTCTCACTCGGGCGGTAACTCAAATACCAAGAACTAAACTAAAAATTTGAAAATATTAACAAGTAGTAGAATTACGCTACAGGGATCAGAATATTCTGTTTCCTAAAACAGCGCCGAATATCTAGTGGCAGCAAAGTAATAGCTGTTACGCCACGTTAACCAGCAATAAAGGCCAAGCAGAAGTTCGCGCTAGAAATAGTACAGTGTTCGCCCAAACTTTCTAACTTCTTTTCTAGAACTCGTTATTTAAATCTTTTAACCTTTTCTCCTCAAGGTAGAATTGGCATAACATCACACGCGCTACCGATTTTAAATATTCTGGCATTGACAATTAGGGGAATGAAGGCTTATAGAAAATAACGTAAAATTAAATTAAATTGGTTATTTAAAATAAATATAAATCCCTACAACTTCTCTTTCGAGAATTTTTGTGCGGTTGCATTCACTGTGTGAAGTTTCTTCTTAAGACAAGATTACAGATGCGAGCATCAATAGCTAAACTTTGAAGTTAAACAAAGGTGGGGGAAGGTGCATTCAAATAAGAGAACCACTTTTAATCGCTTCAAAAGAACGATTGGCATGTCATTTAACACCTCCCGAAACCAATGAGCCAAACACTAACGTAATGGGGGGAACTAGAAAACCTTGTAGAGTTATTAGGTTTTTATTTGGATGCGGGAGAAATGAAAAATGATCAATGCCCTCGCCGAGAATCGAACCACGGACCTCTCGGTTACGCGTCAAACGCGCTGACCACTACACCACGAAGGCGGGGGAAGTGCCTTATAACCGGACGTAGGCATTTGGGCGACGTATCGATGTCTAAATGCACGGACGTTTTGGACGACTTCTCTGTTAAAGAACAAAGTAACTAAACATGAGTGAGTTTAAGGGTTTATAATTTTTGAATTGAAAATTGAAGAAATTCTGGATAAATGTCTGCAAGTACAAGATATTTCAGTAGACGATATCCTTTAAATTCGTTATATCCGATTTTTATACATTTAGAGTTTTACTATAACAACATTAAGTGTATAGCAAATTGGATGGGACGTAAAAGTTCTTTCGTTATATCCAAGGTAGGTTATAAAACGGGTTTGTTGTAGAAGGGTATTACTGTATGTATAAAATTTACAAGAATGTGATGGAATTAATAACGTTTGGTCTTGATCTGCAGAAATAAGACCAATTTTTTTTTATTTTCGTTAATTTTACTGTGTATATTTTAGTAAGTGGTTTTGAAAAAAAAAAGAGGAAAGTATCAAGGAGACTATATTTTTTAATCTTAATTCAAACAGGTTGTTTCCCAACTGTGCATGTCTAGCTGTGAGCATAACATAATTAGGCTATACTATCGTTCTTTACATTTCCATTAGCCCTTTTTTACGTAAGTGCTATTAGCCCGTAATATTAAATGCATCATAAGTAAGGACTGTCTCAAAAGCAAACTGACAGAGGCAGTGGAGATGAAACAAGGTAATGAAAAATGATCATATGAGAGGAGAATATTCGAGCAATGATTCAGAATACAATCAAAGCATTATTGATGTGGGGACCTTAGGGAAAACAAGAAAAGAATTTGGAGACGATGAAATGATGATGAATGATGGAAACTATGAGAAAGAGATGTCCATAGGGGAATTGAAGGCAGGATGATTCAAGACATGCAACATGGAAATGATCACAGTAGAACAAATACAACGAATATATAAAGATGCTGCTCTTGATGACAATTGCTTCAGAAAACTTAATTTTCCGTTAAATACCAGTTATGCTTCAGACAGGACATAAAACTAAATGCAAACTGACTTTTCTTTTTTTAAATTAGATTGATTAATGAAGAGACACATCAAATGCATAAACACATACATCTACAGTTTTATAATTCGAATGTCTAAAGTGAATACAAAATGAAGTGGTACGGAATTTCTTTTTGTTCTCTGTTATAAAAATGCACTATGCGTGATTGTGAAGAAATTTGCTTATATACAGAATGCATCTTCTCTCTTCCATCTGCTCTTTCATGCCCACAAAAAAAAAAAAACGAATATCGCTAACCCAGATTGATATAAAATTGCTTTTAAAATTAAAGAAAAAAACTAAAATTCTTGACTACAAAATAATTGCCTCTATTTCAGTGTTTGTTTTATGAACAAATTGAAAATTGCTAAATTAAATGAAGCTTTATTGATTTTCCCTTTAAGTATTGGAAACGGTATAGGTAAATTCTTACGTTTCTTTAAGAATTAAGGTACTAGAATTTCATTATGGGACGGAACAACTTTGATCTTTTATAACTCTTAAGTTAAAGCAAAAGAAGTAAAAAGAGAGGATCATTTAGACCCAGAATTATTACGTATCAGTAAGATAATTCCAAATAATGCAAGAAAACTGCAGAAGGTAATTGCTTGAAAACCATGGCTCTTTAACAGGCTTTCTATATTCTCATTTGCAAGTTTGAAGACGAAGAAATAACTTTCTATGTTCGTAAGAGCATAACTTATGCAAGGAGGGGACCGACTACCTTGAATGAGCTGTGCAGTTGAGATTCGCGAATATAGAAATGACACGTAAGGCCACACAAACATTATTCGATTGACCGATTTGTGGTTACTCCAGAGACGAATATTTACTGAAATGTTTTTAAGTACAAACTACCGAATTCAAATTCACCTTAATGTTTTCAACTGAGAAAGAATAAAATCTATTTTACCAGACGGATGACTAAACTGGAAGGTGGATGATATGAACAAACACTGAGGTTATAACCTGCTATCTGATGAATGAGTTTATGAAGTAGCAAAACATCAAGGCTTAGGATATTTGAAATCCTCGAATCAAGACAAGGCTCACCTGTATCCTAATCAATTAACATACGAGGTTCACTTAAAATCCTATTCAAATAAACATCTAGTGAGTATTAAAGGTTTTCGTCCTTTCTCCATGTAAAGAAAGGGTATAGTTCTAGTTTTGCTACTATCAGATGGATGGACAGGCCGCGATCACGTCGGTGCAACTTTAGTTTCACGAATATTTCATCAAGGGTTTTAAATTTCCATCAGAATTGTTTTGCATTTTCAACTGAAAATGGCCTTTATTACCCTATTTCTTTTAATTCCAAGCAACTCCGTTGAAAATTCATATTATATAGTTCCGTTCAGAACGTCTAAAAAGCTTTTTAGATTTTGATAAATAATTCCTCATTTATCAAAATTCCAAACATAAAACAAAGCGTAGATGGAAAAAATGAGTAATTTTATTGTTGGATTCCTGGACATCACGGTAGATAATAAAACTAGCAGGCTGATTTGCAGCAAAAATTTATGAAAATTTCTAGATGACATTTTCCTTTCTCGTTTACTAAACAGACATCAGGTTGAAAATTCTTAATATATGCCAACTGCTGTGCGTTAAACAATACACTGAGAAGCATTAAATTCAAAATAGAGTGCATGGAATAGAGTAGAAATAGGAAAAGGAAAGTTATTTAAATTCGTTCAAGAATCGCTTATTCTCCAGATATCCAGCCTTATTTCTGGATTTCTCACATGCCTCTATTATTAATAAATAGGCACTTTTATTCGTACAACATATTTTAATAAGTTGCCTATCTTCTACTGTTTCTAACCAAAAACCTTTGAAAACTACTCATTTAAATTCAGCTCATTTTATTGGAAAAGAAACTCAGTTTAAATTATTCTAGCTCTTAAAGCAGATAAAGGTCTTCCAGTTTATTTTAATTTATTTTATGGCGAGTTTAATGTTATATATTTTATCCATTACCATCATGATATGTTCCGTTTTGATATAGAGCCATTTGACATTCATTTTACTGTTGTTAACTAATTATATACTTCGTATATTTTATCGTTTGATTCATGCGTTTTATGATAAGTTACATTTTTTTTCCATTTGACATGTGCTTTAATACTAATTTAATTTGTTTTTCAAAACAGCAGTTGTTTTTCTCCTTTGTGTTTATCGCATGATAAGCGTTGTAAATGTTTGAGGAAAAACGAATTACTTCATGCTAAAGAGCTTTTTAAATAACTCATTTTTACCTCATCAAGCTTGAGCCGTGCAACAGTTTCTGTTTGATGGATTTACTGGCTTCTACAAGCCAAACATTGTTAGAAGAGTCTAACACTAGTTAACTACTACTGTCAATAACAGTGGTTTCAAACTGCCGACCCTGGAACAGCATGCGGTCTGCAAAGCAATTTTATATTACAAAGATTTCAAGATTTCAGCTATTTGAAGTCCGAGATTACATTATGTCCATTACCATCAAAAACGACCATGAATAAATCACCAGAAACTATTAAAATGGAGCTAACTAATTTTTAATGCTGTTATAAAGCTTATTCAAAGATCAGAAGGTGTAGGTTTTATTAACTTTCCTACATACTTGCGAAAAAATAAATAAACGCAGTTTCTAATTTTTGCACTAAGAATAATCGCTTGGTTGAGAATACATTTATATGAGAATAGCTTTTTTTCACAACTGCGAAATTAATAAGGAAATGCTAATAAGCATTTACAATCCGTAATGATGACTACTTCTAGTAATTTATCTTCAAGACAACAAATTTCATCAAAGACAAACGCCATCCAGTGTTAAACTGCAGTAAGAAATAAATAAGCTTATAATTATTTATATACAAACATATTGCTGCGTGCGGACGGGCTCCTAATAGATTGAATACACAAGTCTGATAAAAGATTAATAAAATTTACTGTTATCAAGAGAAATATATCAGAAAGCTTAAATTTTCCTCAGAGGTATTCGCACAAGTATTCACAATATCAGGCAGTATAATCAGTAGTTATATCTCGCATTACTAAAAACTTTATAATGCGACGCAATGCAAAGCGTTATCTAAAGCGATAGCTATTTCAGACATGTCACTTTCCGCGGAACAAAAAAATCTTAATAACAATACCTAACTAACTAACTAAATAACAACTGAGCTGAGATGTCTCTCTCTAGCTTTAAATAGTTTATAACTGGCTGCGCGAGATAGTTATAGCATTTTCTGCTTCTCGAGATTTCTGGAAACCAATAACAGGATGGAATTATGGTTACAGCTAACACAGTGGTCAATTACATTTATTCGATTTCAAAACAAATTACCGAGATATCAATTTATTCAACGTTGAATGTCTGTGCTCCTACATTTTTAATTTTCCGGCAAAGCTTCCTTTGAAAATTTATCTCGCGCTGCATTGCATGGGGAAATAAAACAATTTTAATTATTAGTCCAAAGGGATTTAGTCCCGAAGGACTATTACTTTCGTTTTGCGATTTTGCGTCGATTCACTCTGAATGCCTGTTTCACTTTTCAAATTGTTGCCACTAAATGTTATCGCTCTGCATTAAATTTTAAAAAATGAAAAATCTGCATAAATGTATGCATGTTTCTCGCATTGTGATAAAACCTAGAGCCATCGAATTTTGAATGACGTAATCCTACTGCGAATATGGGCATCTGGAAGCCCTAATTTTGAATTTGAAATTTGCTTTATTATCGATTTTATGTTTTGTAACATTTCAACGAATTTCTGATTAACAAACTAAATGATTTCAAAGCGAGCAATGGCAACACTGTACGGAAAAAAAAAAACATTTTTATCTCCAGCGCACGAGACTTACGGAAATTCTAAAGATATGTTCATTTTAAAATGATTTTGCGATATTGATTTTGAACTGAATTTTATGGTTTGAGTACGTAGTACATGATATTTAATAAAAAAAGGTAGCACACGAAACGTTAAAAAAAACGCGCCTTTGGACGTAATTTAAAATCTGAAATCTTTCAGATTTTTTTAAACTTTTAATACTACTAAAATTACGTATCTAAATACAAAATTCATAACACTGCGCCTATTCCCAAGGACTGCACGTCCCGGAGTACAGTCTCTAGAAAGGAAGCCAAACTTACAGCTAAGGCAACAGTGCAATAATAAACATTACACTACAATGACAAACAACATAAAAAATAATTGCAGGAAGTAATTTAAAACAAATAAAATGCTAAATTAATGAGTGCGTACACAAACGTACAAATTTAGAAACGTTTCCGTGTGATGATTCCATGACGCTACTGCTGTCATATTCCTGAAGCCTCTGTATCCACCTAGTTATTTGACCTTCAGGATTCTTGAAATTTAAAAGCCAGGTCAACGATGCATGATCCGCGCAGAGCAGGAATTTTCTGCTGCAGAGCTATTGATGGAAATGTTCTATAGCTTTAACTATTGCTAGCAACTTTTTCCTAGTGACACTATATGTCTCGGGTTTTTATAGGCACTTTCTCCAGTAGGTTACAAAACGTTCTTGGCCGTTTATTTTTCAGGACAAAGCAGCACCGACGCTTTCATTGCTCGCATCCGTGTCCAGAATAAATGGTTTGTTGAGTTGATAATGTCAGGTATGGAGAAGATGTTAAAGTTTCCTTCACGTCGTTAAATGCATTCTCACATTCTTTTGTCCACAGAAAGTTAATTTTGGTCTCTATCAGCTTGTGAACGGATCTTGCGATGGAAGGAAAGTCCTTCACGAATCTCCTATTGTAGGTGCAAAGTTCTAGGAAATGTTTCAGCTGATAGACATTTTCGGGGCCTCTCTAGTCTTTAACTACTGATAATTTTCAGGATCCGTACACAGAACTTCAGCAAAGATGACATGTTCTCGCTAAGTCATTTCCTGTCTGCCGGCGTATTACATAGTCCAAACGACATCACCTTGAACTGCCAAAGTTCTTGTCCGGTAGTAAATGCCGTCTTTTCTCGGTCATCAGGATGTATCTCTACCTGCCAATATCCATATTTTAATCAAGTGTTCAAAATCACTTGCTTCCAGAAAGAGTGACCAAAATTCCCCAAAGTCAAGGCAGAGGGTAGCTGTTTTTATTCGTAACATAGTTCAACCGGCCTATAGTCAACGCAAAGTCTAGTTGAACCGTCTTTCGTTCTGACCAGGACGATGGGAGATGCCTATGGACTTGCTGAAGGCTCGATGACTTCGCTTTCTGGTTTAAGGAAAGTAGGTCAAGAAAAGAGAAAGAGGTTAAGGAAAGTAGCTTAACTTGCGGTTCAAGCGGCTGAAGTCAATTTTAAGAAGTTAATGGCTGCTTTGAAACTTTAATTACATATCTGGCATGAAAAACCACTATAAAAATTAAATTGAATTAATGCCTTTCATATTTAAACTAAAAAACTTATTTTGTTGGATTAAACCATTCGTTTTCTTTGACTATAGGTAGAATATTTAGGAAAACTGCTTTAGAAGTTAAAAAGAAGTACACTTACATTTCATTTTGACTTATTTGAGACTCACTAAAATATCGACAAATAACCTCATGTGGCGAATCTTATTTGAAAACTTTAGATTAGTTTCTTAACAAATAAAAGCCTTTCCTCCTCGCATTTAATTTCAGAGAAAGAAGAGTCAATAAAATTAAATCTGGCAGTCTTCTTATTTTTCACATGATACAAGATTTAAGGAACATAAAAGTTCTTTTAAAGATTTAATTGGATGGCTGTGTAACTAACTAATAAAGGAAGACTATTTGTTTCATAATGCATTTTCTTGCAAGAATAAAAGGAACTAACGGCTTTGTGAAAGCACTGCGCAACGAAAAAGCATACTATTGGTTACAGATTTTATATTTTCTAATTCAAACAAACTTTAATAAAATGTGATACTAGAAATGTCATACTAGAAATTGATGAAGATTTCTTACTTAATCCATGCACGAAAACTTATTCCCTTGTTTAAGGACCGTACAAGACTTGTTGCAACGTTTCTCAGTTGATTCTTTGTTATATATATTTAAAATAAGATATTTTCTTATTATTCTTATTAAGTAAATAAATATTGAATATCTTATTAAAAGATTAGTCAAAAAAAAGTTTGCGAATCTCGAATCTAAGATGGGTTTCTGTTCATATTCTGTAGTAATGGACATATGTATGATTATATATGTGAACTTTTAATTTGTTCATTTAGTGTATTTAAATACAGTTTTTATAAAACTTTTATATTTTGGATAATATTAATCACATATAATTCATTTAGGTCCATCTAACAGAAATTAAAAATTAAATAAAAAGAGAGGCCTTTGTTCTTAATAGTAAGATGTTAAGGAACAAATCGTAAGTTGCTTAGAATATTTGCTACGGGTTATTTTCTTGTAATAATCTGCTTTCAAACTACGTTTATAATATACATTTCAATAGGTTTATAAGTATTTCTTAGTAACTTTAAATAAATTCTACGTTCTCTTGAAAAGAAGAACTACATTAAAAGTTTAAATCAGTGCAAGTCTAAATATGCTGTGAAGTATTAAGTGATAATTTTAACGAATCATTTTCCCAAAATACTGTTACGAATTTTGTATTTATATTGCTAATTTTAGTAGAATTATTATTTTATTTCTCTGTGCAATGTAGCGGGAGACAAATTTTAAGAGGCAGTTATGCCGGAAAAATAAAAATATAGCAGCAGGTGCATTTAACATTGTATAAATGAATATCTCAGTAATTTGTATCGAAACTGAATAAATGCAATTGACCATTATGTTAGCTTTAACCGTAATTTCATCCTCTTAATGGTTTCCAGAAATCTCGAGAAGCAGAAAATGCTAGAACTATCTCATGCAGCCAGTTAAAAACTATTTAAAACCGGTGAGAGATCTCTCAGCTCAGTTGCTTAGTTATTGTTATTGCGATTTGTTTATTTCCGCGTGAACTGAGATATCTGAATTAGCTTTTTCTTCAGATAACGCTTTGTATTGCGTTTCATTTAAAAATTTTTTAGCGGTTTGAAGTATAGCTAGTGATTAAATTGTGTGATATTGTGAGTACTTGTACGAATATCTCTGAAGAAATTCCAGGGCATTTTTATATTTCTTTAAATAAGAATAAATTTTATTAACCTTTTATCGGACTTAAGCATTCAATTTATTACTAGCATGCAACAATACTATATTTCATATTTAATAAAGTTGTAGTAGTATATAGAATTTTTACGAGTTCTTTCCACTTCTTAACTTCTAATCGGATACTTCATAAAACTTACTGGAAAGGTAATATATGACAGTACCTCCGTACGGGAATCGGTAATCTTGATAGTATAAATGAAAATAAATGTGATGCGTAGAGCAAGGATTCCAAAACTTACTCACTAACGTTTTTCTGACACATTCAAGTTATTTATAAATGAGCAACAAGTAATTAAACTCTGCATATATAACAAAAGCTCAAGTAAGAAAGAAACCTTATCTTAATATGTAAATTGTCATTTAATGCTGAATCCATAACGAATAAATATAAAACTGCCGCGTCGTTAAATGTTTCTTCTTGTCGCTATTTTTTTTTCTTTACTTTTTTTTATGGTCTCGTACCACAATTTGGAATTAGTGCTAAAAATGTCCATTTATTCTTATCAATATATCGAAATTCTTACCTTCTGAGGAGATCACCTTTCTTCATTTCTAATCCAAAATAACATCAGAAATATTTTAGTGATTTGTTATAATATAAATTCCGTTGCAGGCAATAAAGCCCTAGTTCTTAACATAGAACGTATTTAATGTCACCCAGCATATTAACGCAAAATTTTGCGAGCTAAACACAACAGAGAGGTTAATGGTTGTACATACCATCCACTCATAAGTTAGTTCAAAAAAGTGTCAGTCTGTTTTTTTGGGAAGCGCATGCGTGAATCACCTGAGAAAATAAATCGTTTGGTAAGTTCTAGCATACTCCCACTTTAAATTTGTTGACCATTCAAATTTAAAACTGTAAAGTTTGGAAAGGATTTACCATTCGACCTTTCTTTGTAAATACTAATGGAATTTTGTCCTAAGTAGCTTGAGGCGAAACACTACGAACATCAGCATGGGATCTAATTGCCGTCTTAGAACAGATGGTTGTTCTATTTCTGAAGTTAGACTGCGCATCTCAAAGAGTATTCTACAAAGGATATAGGCGCTTGGATTATCACAAAAATTCTGCAAACTGAGGCTTGATCTTAACTAATCGCACATATCCATCATGAAATTTGAAAATCTCGATTTCCTTCACCAGCAACCAGTCTGTTTGCTTCTTTTCATCATGGAACACTAAAACTACATCTCCTGTTTTCAAAAGTTGCGATCGTTTTCTACGTTCATAGTTTTGCAGTAATTGACCGAAGTATTCGTTTCGAAGCTTTATGCATAGAGCTTTTAAACTTTTTTTTGGCAAATAAGCCTTATATTTAAAGATTTTGTATCTATATTTTCCAGTTCAGGAAGTCTAGCTTCTCGAATCTCATGGAGAAAAATAGAAGATGTGAGGGGAGATAAATCTTCAACATCTTCTAAGACATATGTCAGAGGATGACTGTTCATTATTGCTTCATAGTTGTAAAAAATCATTATCATTTCTTCATGATTGAGAGATAATCGCTCCAAAACCTTCCGGAAAGAAACCGCAGGATTCTTTTCAGAACTCCAATCAGTCGATATCAACATCCTCTCCACCAGGAAGCACATGGCTGAAGAAATCGCTATGTGAATCTATGGATGCTAGCATGTTATAAGATATTACCTCTATTTAAACTTTTGAACAATCTGTCACTTAATGTAAAATTTGTTCTAGAGTAGACTATATGGAGTTTTCCAAGTAGGGAAATGAAACGTCTAAGCACTTGAAGGAAAGTTTCAGTCATTAGAGAAAAATCCACTCCAAATGCAATGCTCTAAAACGGCACAAGAAAAAATTACCATTCACGATTTTTGATTTTCCTTCAATATCAATGGTCCAATAAAATGAAAAGCTACAATTTCAAAGACTCAGAACAGGTACTCGATTTTCAGAAAGAGGCGCAATGGATGTTTCGAAATAGCTAGTGTTGAACCTCTGCGATACAACACAGCTTCGTATGACTTCCTTGAGAGTCTTTCATGTTTTCAGTACCCAATGTTATTCTCTTAAAGTGAGTGACAAAAATTGTATTCCTGCATTACTGTAATTTTATATTTAGTTCTTAGTAATTTTATTAAAACAGCATCAACAGAAGGAAGAATAATGGGAAATGGAAAGTTTTGTATAGCTTCTCCTCTCACAATTCTGGTTTTAAATCGGATTATTTCATTAGAATCAAGCATCGGCTGAAGGATGTGTAAACTTTTGATTTCTAACCGAGAAAATGTGTTCATCCTGTACTAATCTCAAAAGAATTAATTATGCCCTTCTATTTCATCTGCTGTAAATTGTCGAAAGTTCTCCCATTAGATCTTAATTTGAGATTTTTTGTGAAATCAAGGATCCAAGAGATTATTTTTAAAATGGTATCGGAAGATGAAATTCTAGCAAAATTAGCCTCTGTCGTAACGTTTAAATTAACAACAGAAATTACTGTCTTCTTCCTTTCAGTATTTATTATATCGAAATTCGGCACAATTTCAGAACTATGTCATTGTTCTCGGCATTTATCAACCAGTGGGCATCCTCCCACCACTTCAGTTCGACCAATGTTTTTGAAATACATCGCAGAGAAGGCAGGTCAGCTAGATTTTGCTTTCTAGAAACATAATTCTAATCATTTGGATCGCTTAAATGTATGGATCTTTTTTTACTCTGTTTTAAATGAAAATGGCCCAGTTTTCCTGCTTTTTGATCCAAAATAGTGCGTTGCCTAGAATTAATCCAATAGTAAAGCGGTGAAATTTTCAGTCTCAAGTTTTTCCTTAACACGGTGTGTCAATTTGGCGCCAATTCCATTAGCTAACATCTCTAGTTGTGGCATGGTGATCGGCTTTATAGGTGCTTCTCTGGATGGAGTTGATATGAGTTGACATGCAACTCAGTTTACGCTGCATAAATATGCATGTGCCACAGGCAGATTTACTCGCGCGTCGTAAAACACATATAAAGATATTTTAAAGACTTGTAACAGTATTAACAAAAATTCTTCTGGGTACATCTGCTTGTTCCAAATTATGCAATTTGCCTTTCAGCTCTCAAATACGTTTGAAATGCTTTTCATAAAATGTAAACTGATGTCCCGTGAAATCCTCTTTTGTTTCCAACAATCTTGAAGCATTAGTTTCGAAATCAGAATACAAGGAGTCGTAAGACCAATGGGAATATAATACTTTTACTGATAGGCTGTTTTACAGAATTGTCATTAAAATCACAGTACAATACGCCATCTGATGAATTCAAACCGAGAAATGATAGGTTTATATTGAAATCTTCATTGTAAGGATTTCCTTTCGAGGAATCACATTTCGGTTCATTATAACACCATCCTCTTAATCAAATTTCACATTTGGCTTAATTGCTTTAGATTCATTAACAAAAGCGTTCTTCTTAGGTGTCCAGTTGTCAATATATATTGATTCACTTAATATTTTAGCTACCTCGTTTTGGTATTCCGGAATATTCTCGAGATCATAATACAGTATTGCGACGAGAAAAAAAGGCGGCATTAACAACCGAACACCACGCATTTATGTTAATAAATTTTTAATATTTCGTATTCTCCATCTTCCAGCATAGGAATCTAAGGAAATCCCCATCCGGAAGCTAAACATCTATTTGTAAAACGGTGTTACGTATATCTAATGTAACACCGTTTTTACCGAGCCGAAAAATGTTTAAAATAATAGGTACTAACTCCAAATAGTTCAGACATTTTTCTAAGCAACGTTTAAGGACATGCCATTTTTTTCAACATCATATACAGTCTTATCTCTGTGGTAGAATGTTCTCTAATTACAGCCCTATACAGCAGGTAATGAGAATTTTCGGTTTTCTCGTCTTCAACACATTTTATGATATTTTCTTCAGCCCATTTGTTAAAATATTTTTATAATCCTTCACACAGTCCTTTGACTGAAAACGTTTCACGCAAGATTTTTACATGCTGTCTGCTATCAATCTGTTATAAGTTAAAAACGCATGCCTTTCTAACTAAGGAAGAGACATTTGATATCTGCCTCACTTTCTCTAATGACTCATGAAATTATATTTCAGCGACTTCATTCATCTTCTTGTTTGTGTCGTAGCAGAATTAGTTATTTCTAACGATTCAAGACACCATAAATCCGAAATTTGGGCATCATTAACATAAAGTGACAATACAGTCTTGGTACTGTTAGAGAATTCCTGCTTTCCAGATTTTCCCATCATTGTCCATCCTAATCTGGTATATACACATGAGTTGGTTAACCTTCCCTGTTATACATTTTCTCGCTGCTTCTGTGATAATAAGAAACTGAATCTCTAAAGGCTATTTTTTCATATAGTATATCTTATATGTAACAAAGCCACAGATTTTTTCTGCACGCATGTTCAACAAATACCATAACCCGCAAGATATCTGTCTCTACCTACTTTAAGGTCTCTCAGTACATATTTTATCCTAATTAAAGCTTGAAAGTCACAGTAATAATTAACTTTACTCAGTCTAATTAAATATTTACTAAAAGTTGCTTTCTTTTCAGTTGTCCAAACAAACCATTGATCAATTCTTCATTACCACATGTTTTATATTCATGATATTAATTGCCTACTTCGAAAAATTGAACCAGATTTTGACATATTTTCTATTCCATCCCCATGAAGTTTTACCAATACAGGTAGCGAAATAACTAATTACATGTCAGATTTATTCATCAGAACACAATCGTTTTTATTATTTTTTGCGTTCATTAATGTTTGCAAAATTATTTCAGTGAGAATTATTCTGGACAGTGTACTATTATTCTGGACTGACATTATCAAGCCTCACGGCATACAGAACACTTTAAAAAAGCGAGGGAATGTTTCGGTCTTAACATTTAAAACAACCTTCTTTCTTAATTAGCCTCTGTTTAATCTCCTCCGGGTTCCATCGCCCTGCATTTGGACAATCTGAACTCTGAAGATGTAAATCAAAAATATGCATTTCAAACGTTTATAATTTCGAACTTCATCCGTAAATAATAATCGCAAAGCAGATATACACGTGGCTTCCATTTTTTCATGCTAAGTTAACAGCTTACTTTCATTTGCCGGGAGGGAGGCGTTGTGTTTCTTTTCTAACACTGTTTTCTCCCATGCAGTTAGTTAATTGTTGAGGAAGAAGTTCCATTAGACTGTATAAATCATATTCTAAATTCTCCTCTCCTGCTTACTGAATTTAAAGAGAACAGAGCATAGAATACTTCCGTAATATCTGATGTCAGCATTTAATGCTTCCAAACTAGGTATATGCGTTTGACAATGATCGAATAAATTTCTAAAAGCTTTAATATCGCTAGACTTTCTCGGTGGATTAATTTTCAGCAAATTATCCAAGCGTTAATCAGCACATCTTTACTTCCGAATCTAGCTTATTTATTATTAATTATTAATTTATTTAAATTAATACAAAGGCTGTTCGCATAGATTTTAGACGAATTTGCTTTGCTATAAAACATCGCCTGCGTGGAAAATGTTTTTTAACTGCAACTACATTTTTGAAGTGTAAATTATTGTCTGCTATTTGACAATTTTGTTTTCATGCAAAATGGCACTTTTAAAATAGCAATGGACAGAAGGCTATATTTGTGGTAATTCCGAAAACAATTATTCGTATTTAGTTATTAAAAAATGCTGCGAAAGCCATGATTTTCGGTACCTAAAGCAACGATAGATAATATTATCATTAAGAAAGGAAAAAACGCCAACGTTTGGCTTCAAGGAGAAAAATTGTTCAAAATACATATCTAAGTAAAAAGCGGAATGTTTCGAATGTTGCAAAGATAAGAACTTTAATTTTTAAAAAAATCTTCGAGTTCAAAAGACAGTTGCATAATCATTAAAATGCTCAGTGTCAGCTGTATGCAAAGTGATTAATGCTGATTTGAATCTTAAAAAGGTGAAAAAAAAGTAATGTGGATCGTCTTTCTTCACGAAATATAGCCGAAAGAAGAACGCACTGAAGAATTCTCTATGAGAAACAATTATTCTGACAAAAATGGAAAAATGTTGTCGCAATAGATAAATCTTGAATCATAATTTTCAGAAGCAAGTGGAAATCCTTCTGAAAATACGAATGCAGTTTAATGGAATTCCTCCTAAATGTACACGCAATTAAAATAAATTTATCTGTTTTTTCCAGAAATTCGTTCTCATGAACAGTTAGTTGAAAACGGTTCCAAAAGAAAGCTACTAGCTGTTATAACTGTAACATATGGCAGTAGATATTTTAGGTAATTTGATATATTTGACGTATTACTTTCTAGTGTTTGAGCAAATATTTGAGAATTAGATGATTTATGGTAAGAGTAAAATTTTGGTTTCATATCTGAACCCGTTTTTTTGCCCTAAACTTCCATGGTTTGGAAGCTTTAAATGCTAGCATTTGATATTAAGGATATAAGGATTATGCTCTAGGAACTTTAAATTCATAACACAATCTTTATTGCAATATTTCTCTGTTGTTTGAAGCTCTTATTGTAATTCTCCTGATCCCAAAACATGTTCGATTTCAGAATCGGCTATCATAAGAGAGCCACATTTATCATTCAACTCTTCTAAGTCTCCTTCTGGCAAATTTATATCAATAGAAGACTTAGCTAGTTCCAGTTCTATCTTTTTAAGAATTCTATTAATGGACGTTCTCAAATTATGTTTCGTTTCTTTTAGCTTAATTATTTTCTGCCGATTTATTTCTTAATCAAAACTAGCTAGTTTCAATTCCATCCTTTTAAGAATTCTAATAATGGAAGTTCTCAAACTGCTTCTCGTTTTCTTTCTTTATTTCTTCTACCGACATATTTCTTAATCAAAACATGTAATAATCTTAATTTAATAAAAGTGGCTTTCAAATTCGAAATACATATAATCAATGTGATTAGTCTTCAGAACATCATCTTCAATGAATTACATCGAATCCTGGAAAGGATGCTACCAAAGTCTTCAAATATGATTGTTTTCTTTTGATCAAGGTATCAAAATTCTTATCTCATCAGGAGATTTTCTTCTTTCATTTCTAATCCAAACCAACATCGGGAATATTTTTGGGACTGGAATATAGTATAAACTCAATTACTGGTTCACTCGTTCTTATCATAAAACATTAATTTCGAGCTGCGTATTACTCCGCAAAGCACAGCATAAAAGTAAGGCTGTTGCCCGTCTCGTCTATTACTATGATATTTCTAAAACTTTGGGTTTTTGCGGCATGCATACTCAAATCATGAGAGGAAGAAAATCATTTGGCGAGAGTTTTAACACTTCGTATTTTGAACCAATGCTTCTGGTTTACCCAGTGTGAAGGGTGTTCGCGGGAAAACACTTTTTACCACGATATTTTTTATGATGATGTTTTAAAATTGCGATATTTTTTAACCTCTTTATTTTCAACGACGATGTTTTAGAACTGCAATGTTTTCTCCTTGTTTTCATTTCATCCACGATGTTTTGTAAGGTGATATCTTCGCCTTTAGTTGTTTTCTCCGCGACGTGGCTATGTTCACCGATTGAGAGCTTCTACAAAGATCCTGTTTTTAGTTGCTTTCCTTGGGGAACTCGTGACTTCAGGTTTGTAGCTTAATGCTTCAGCTCGATGAGCTCAAAGTAGCTGAGTCTACCCGAGCTATTCGGAGTGATGTCTTTTCTTAGTGATGACAGATGCGCTAGAAAAGTATGCATTTTTCTGTATTATTTGTATTAACTAATTACGGCTTACTCACTGAGTATTAAAGGTTCAAGTGCTAAGACTGATGTGGACTCTAGTCGTCGATTGAAAAAATAATTTATTATTGATTTAGTTAAGGAAAACTGCAAATTTGTTGATTGAGGTTTAGACGTAAGTTGCTTTTAAGTAATATTTGTTTGTAACTTCGCAAGTCATACGCAGTTTCTACGATTAGAATTCAATAACAGTTTAAGTTATTGTTAACTAATCGTAAAATCACAAGTCTTACTGTAAAATTTAGTATTAGAAATTGCATATCTAGAGGATCAAAACTAGGAAATGGGGAGTAGAGGCAACACAGAATTGTTCTTTACCCCGCGTAATTAATGCAATACGTATCGCCTCAAAATATGTCAAAGGATATGTTAACTCTCATTTTAAAATCTAATCCGAATCAAAAAACTCTTAAAATTGTGACCCATTTTGCGAGAAAATGCAATTGTTTTCTCGAAATTAAAATCATAAACACACATATTCCTGTATTATCTCTTTTCGTTATTACTATCTGAGATACCAAAGAAAGACAAATACGCAATGTGAAATTTCAAATTAGGTAAAAGCGCAACCTTTATTTAGATTAGATTTTTAATAAACGCTTTCGATTTCAAAAATGATCAGACACAGGTCTTTCTTCTTAAGAAGCAAACAATTCTTAGCTACTAAAAAATTAGACCTGTGTCTGAGTTCTCTCAAAACTGATTAGAGTTTTATGAAAAATCTAAGGCAAACAAATGTTATTTTTTGGCGTAATTTCAATCTGAGATAATTAACGTAAAAGTTCATAATTCCCAGTAACTTCATTTTATGCTTATAAATGTAGTATAATGAATAAGAAAGGCCTTTAATATTAAATTCTGTAGGCAATTATATATTAAATTTTTTACTTGCTTCATAGAATTTTTGTTTAATGGTGAGAGACACAATATTAGAGTCTTTCTGATGGCAGCAAATTTAACCAATTTTATGACTATGTTACTGACAAAATGATAAAATAATGAAGATAATTGGTTATGCAAAAGCCCCAGCAATAAGCGCAATGACCTAGACAATTTTCCTGGACAGTAAGCATAATTATTTAGCGTTATACATAATGAACATAGAATCACTTTTTAGAAGACATACATTGTTACGGATTTTGTATTTAGTTAGCTATTTTTGGTAAAATTGTAATTAAAATTGTTTTAATTCCTCGTGTAATGCAGAGCGTGACGAGTTTTAAGAGAAAGTTACTCCGAAAACAAAAATACAGGAGCGCGCGCATTTAATAAATAGATATCTCGTAAATTATATTTAAATTAAAATAATGCAATTCTGTGTTAGCTGTAATTAATTCTACACTTTTGCTTTCCAGAAACCTCGAGTAATTACGAGAAGCTTCTCGTGACTGATTAAAAAGCTTATAAAAGCCGGAGAAAAACATCTCAGTTCAGTTGCTTATTAAGTTGTTGTTGTTGTTTACTTAACCGCTCTAATTTTGAGATCGGATTAGGTTTCCCTACGCTTTGAACTGTGTCCTATTTAACGTTTAAGTAAAGTATAACTACTGTGTGATATTGCGATATTGTACGAATATGTGTGAGGGAAAACTTCAGCATTTTGTTTTATTTCTTGTGATAAGAATACATTTCATTAACTTTTCATCAGACTTGTGCATTCAATCTATTACGAACCCGTAAGCACGCAACAATATTATGCTTCGATATATAAGAACTATTTCCATATGTTAGGCATTTAATGTTTTTAATGATAGCGCAGTAACTATAACTATAATATGTTACGTTAAATTGGTATACGATATTATTTTAACCTTTCAAATTAGTCTCTTTTAAATATAAACTTAAGCTTTCGTTATATTTTTCTAAAGTATATGTTAGTTATTTTCGAAATTTTAATTACAAGAAATTTTTCATGATACCTGATGTTATTATTTTTTGTCAATTCTGCAGCTGAATAATATACTTATTGAAGAAGAAAAACATTTTATTTATCTTCCAAAAATTCATTTTTGAAATCTGATATTAAAATACAGCATGTTATTTTCTGCCTTCAGAAATACATACTACCTTAAATTTGAAAGCAAGAAACGATAGGGAATTAGGATAATAAAATGTAAAATAAAATACTCAAGCTCGTAATTTGAAGGAACAATACTTATAGGGCGGGTTTTAAAATTTGTATATTTTCCCCCATTAATTATTGTGTTTGATTCATAAGAACATGCTGTCATCAATATATTCCCTTAAGAATGAAATCTCTTAGTACTAATAAGGAAGAGACTTTTGTTCAAAGTAGCATCAGTTTGAGTATATTCGAGAACGCTCAGTCTAAGATTATACTTATTGTTATAAACATATCTGGGCACAATTAAATTGTTATGTTATTGATTAATAAGTACACTACAATGTAACTGCAAATATAAGTAATTCAATTACAATGTAATTGTTACTACAGTTACGATTAAAGCAGTAACTGTAATTTGAAATCTTTCATTTACAATGTTGTAGTGATTATTAATCAGGCAATTGCAATGCTGTTGCAATTACAGTTAATTCAATTACAATGTAATTGTATTATAAATTTTATTATTCCAACATTGTGTAACTCAATGTAATTGCAGTTAATTCAGTTACAATGTAATTGTAATTGCACGATTTATAATTACATTTACATTTCAACTACAGATACAACAAAATTCTAGCCGAATTTGTAATTATACTATATGTACACTCCAAAAAAATAAAAAAAAAAAGGACAGTTCTATATCTCCCGTTCTACAGGGCCGATTGACGAAAGTCAACTTGCATTTTTCATGCTTCGAAAGCGTGACATAGGATATGGATTAGATTTATATATAACATTGTTCTAATATAAGTATTTTGACACAAAATCGGAATTTTTCCGAAATGAAATGCCACTTTTTTTAGATATTTTGATCCTACGGCTGAAATTATGCTAAAATGTCAAGTTTTGTATAAATCACACAAACTGTATTTCAAAAAATTACCTCTCAAAATTTTAGCTCCTCAATGTTAATTGAATTTGTTATATGGTATTTGTTAATATCTGTTTTTTTATTAAACTTATTTCATTCTTCCTTTCACATTTCGAAATTTAGGCTCATTCCAAATAAATGCGCACATTTTTATGATTTATTTAAAAAAATTTTTTTTTAAATAATTTTCATAAATTTTTCGAAAGACTTTCATAAATTATAACCTATAAAATTTTCAACATCATCTTAAAGTATATATATTTCTTGGCACATCTGCAAAAAATTAGAGTTTTTTTATTCAAAATTTTCTGGGATACATGTGAATTTACATATTCCCTTGTTTTTAAATTTGACATATTTGTTTTAAGCGATAATAACGCCAAATGTGGTTTACGCACTTTGTTAAAATTATTTGAAAGTGTGAAGGATGACTATTTTTTCGCTCGTATGCAATGAAAAAAAAGGAAAGGAAAATAGGTTGCTATTAATTAAGAAGTTCGCCAAGCGAATTATTCTTGTTGCAAACTGAAAATACGCGCGAAGATAAATTTTTGAATTTCTTCGTAAGTTGCGTACTGAATTTTACACAATTTAATATTTAAGCATAATTTGAGTCGTAGAATCGAAATGTGGAAAAAAAAATATTGGCATGTCATTTCAGAAAAAGTCCGATTTTGTGTCACAATACGTGTGTTAGAACAATACTATACATAAATCTAATATATATCCTATGTCGCGCTTGAAAAACGCAATTTGTACTTCATCAATCAGCCCAGAAGAACGGGAGATACACAAATGTCCCCCTTTTTTTCCGAAGAGTACATTAACTAAAATTTCAGAGCAGTTACAATTAAATTTATTCGTACTTGTGGTTTAGTTTACCTTGAGGAAGGCGCATTAATTTTTATTCTTGATATAAAATATTGTTCTCGGGAAACGAAATTTGCAGACATGATCATACCTCGGAAACTAACGCACGAAATGAACGGAAATAATCTAAAAGCAGCTTTCCAGAAGTGCTGCCGATGCGTGAACTATAAGATCTTAATAAACCTTTCGTGTGCCTTCGCGTATAACTGTTTCTCAGGATCAAGTCATTCGGGAAAGCGTAAGACCTTTAATGTTTCTTTAAAATTTAATCTATCTTTTATTAACTCAACAAAGTTGGTAATTTATTGTTTTAACTTTATAGTTAAAACTATATATAATGCAACGATAATTGAAGTTATAACTTAATGGCACTTAGAATTGCAGGATAGCTGCAAAAGCAATAACAATTCTACCTTAGTTAAGAGTTTTTAATAGTGGTACAGCGATTCAAGTGCGAATTTCGGCGAGCAATTTAGATGTTCGGGTTCGGGTATCTTCGTGATTTTTCCTTCATAAATACAAACGGTTTCCTTTAGAAAACCCTCCACGAAGACATCCTTACATTTAGATTCTCTGCCGCACTCAATTAAACAAACAAGGAACTCAAATTATTGCTTAAATATGTATACGTATTTAGTTTTATCCTAAATATTTCCCGGATAAACAATTCGCTCTCAGCAAAACTTAATTATGCAAATATGCTTTGCATTTAATAAAATTCTAATACCATGACTAGAAATCGCATTTCGTACCGTACTCTAATGAAGCAGGAAGGTTTCAAATAGATAATAGGCCTTTTCGTAGTTTTCCGCATTGTAATGTGAATACCAGCCAGTTCCTTTTAGAAAATTCTCCACAAAAGCATATCTGTCCTTAGGCAGATAGTTTTCATGGACTTTGACAAAATTCACACAATTCAGCCTTCTGCCGAAACGGTTATCTATTTGGAATGTAACAAAATAATGCTTCTTTATATTTACCCGAAACTGTGGAAGATAGATCATATAGGTGTATATAGGTGTATTCACTTGTAAGTAAATAATATCTTTTTAATTATTTATTGAAAATATGTGTTGTATTTTATAATAAATTAAATCTTAGACGAAACTGTTACTGAAAATTTTAATTCACAAAGCACTTAAGCTGATGATCAGTGCCATTTACCATCAGCTAAGCTGAACAGCGAATGACTTGGATAAGATAATGAAAATTATATTAGGCCTGTTACGCAGATTAAAACAAGAAGACTGAATGAAGCTTTTTCCCTTTATATATATATGTAATACATTCTGTAGTACAAAGCAGGCGTTTGATTCCGTAATGAACAGCGAGAAATTTGATGGCTTAGGGATGTTGAAACTCCAATCCACAATGAATAAGAAATTTGGCAGGCGAGGCAGATTTAATTCGACTTTTATTTCAGAAAACACGTTGCGGCCACAAACAAGTTCGCACATTATTTATGCCTATTCCAAAAGTTTACATCTGAGATAAATTTGTAGTAAGAAAGAAGAAGTAGACAGACCGCAGTCCAGCACACGTTATATTCAGGGTGAAATCTTAATTCAGACTGAGTTAATTTTGGTTCTCAATGCTATTTAATACTTCTGTAAAATTCCAGAGTTCACACGCGCGCGCGCGCACGCGCACGCGCACGCACACACACACACACACACACACACACACACACACACACACACACACACACACATCCTCCTCAAAGGCGTCCCTTTCCATAGACACACAATCTTTGTTCTCCCTGAATAGATTAATTCAAATCCACATATCTGTCGGCCAGCATTATAAGCAAACTCTTTAAACAATGTTTTGTGTGTTTAGTTCTGTATAAAATACCCGAAATAAGTTCCTGTAAATACATTCTGCTTTAACTATATTTCTTTTACATATTTATTGAAAACTTGTGTGGTATTTAACAAAAGTAGTAAAAGGAGTAAAATTCTTTTCTGAAAATCAAAGACCATATTCTTGCACTAATATGCTGTTGTCTAATATAGCATTTCCCAGCCTGTGGTATGCGCATCCCTGGGGAATCGTGAAAGCTTAGTTAGGGGTACGCGAAAAAATGATCAGTGATGACGAAAAATAGTAAAGTGTTATAATAAATGTTGAAAAACATCAAAACATTCAGAAATTTTAAATTTTACTTTGACTCTTTCCACTGTGACTGCTAGTGTCAGAAAAACATTCAAAAGCTATACAGTATCTGAACCTTGCCCCGCCCACGTACGCCATAATATTCTGTTTCTTACGCGTCAATATTGAGTGAATTATCAAGTCAATTATTAGCTCTCTTTCTTCAAACTGTGGTATACAAACCAGTTTGAGTGAAAAGCTTTGTCTTGGAGCTTTTAAAATTCTTAAATGTAAAGTGTTATTGGTATAAAAATGGAAAAATAGTTAAAACGTAGATCTTTGCATCCAAAAGAAACTACTTGCGGATAATAGCTTGATTTGGTGACTACATCAAGCAAGGATTTGGATATAAACAATTTCAGTTAACTTTGAAATTTCACAATCAGAAGGGGTTTCAAAGACAGTACTTTTCTTAAAGAGAAATAAACTCGATTTAGGATTTCAGAATAGCTCCATAATTGTTTCAGAGCGTCTGACAAAACCGATATTATGGTCAAAATGTTAGAGTAATCATGTGCTGGAGGAAAAAAAGTATAAATATTTCTAACCAATTTACAAATTCTTATTAGAAAAATTAGCTGCAATTTACAGAGAAATCAAAGAGAACATACTAATCCTCTTACAAGATCGCCAAGGGATGTTCAAACATTCCTTGTCCAAACAAAGTGAGATAGAGGCATTTCAGATCTCTTCAATGAATTTTTGTTTAAAGCAGCTTCAAAATTATTATTCTCTGAAAGAGAAAAACTTAGGTTTTTCTGACTTTATACAGTTCAGTGTATTAACTTTATGTTGTTCGAATAAACATTGGAAGATTATTGCGAGAACACTGGAGGAGTGTTATAAGTTATGAACAGAGAAATGAGGGTATTCTGAAGTCTCAGAGAGGCATGCAAAATTTAAAGAAAAAATTGAAACCGCTACTCTAATATAACTCTACAATCAATTGGTTTAAATTTTATTTCTTTCCTTTTTTTAAAATAATAGCAGGCAGTACCTTTTCCATGGCTGTCGTTTGTCGGGCAGATGACTCCTCGTTGAGGGATAACGGTAGATGCTAGGAACATAGGATGATAGCAATTACATCGTCTGTAAAATTCCAAACTAACGCAATGCTTTTCGCAGTGCTGAAAATAAATAAATTTTAAAAACTGAACGAAATGGCTAAAAATAGGCATTTAAAACTTTTATTTTGAATTTACTTAGATATCTTAAGTTCAAACTGAATTAGAGAACAAAAGACATATATTTAATTTTTTTTAAACAAAGTTATTCATAAAACAGATTAATTATCTTTTAATCCTCTATCTTCGTGTCGATATTTTTTAAATACTCCATATCAATCGAAATAAATTCTTGGCTCAGTTGTCAAGTAAAATGAAGATAGATTTCAGACAAATAGTAAAAAGTAAAATAATATAGATAGTAAAAGGTCTTACTAAATGGAATAAAATGCAGTTCTACGAAGTTTAATTATACTTCTTAACAACGATTAGCAGTTACGACTAAAATTTTTGTATGGCTTATTTCTTTACAAATTGGAAAAAATGAGTAGTTAGTTTTATGTATTGGTTCATCAGAGTCATTCGTACTCAACATTCCTCATGGAAAGGGTAGCCTTTTCCATTTTTTGATTGGACGTCGCACAGTCGGAGCAGGTTATGCCTTAAATAAATAAATTCAAGTAATATCAGGTTTTAACATTGTTAGAAAATGTTAGTTCTTCGTATTATGCAATGATGTTATCCTTATTAATTTAAATTTCATTCTTCTGAATTAATTTTATTTTTCATCGAACTGTAATTCAGAACTCTGAAAATTTTAAATTCAGCTCTTTTGAAAATTTATTCCTCTTCTTGAAACAAAACCAAGAAATTTTTAACTACTATGTGGAAATTTTATTATGACAATTTACTTACTTTTACTTCAGCATTGATTTAAAACAATCACAAATATATTATATTACATTCTGCTTTCATCTAAAAAATTTACATCTAGAAAGGATATCTCTAACTATACCTCTCTCTCTCTCTATATATATACACTGCTGGCCACCCAAACTGCAACACCAAGAAAGACAGGAGATATCACAACAAAATTTATTTAGTAGATAAAATGTTGACCAAGTATCAAATGATTAAATTTATAGACTTCTGTGAAGTGTGGTTCCTTCCAGAATCAGTAGCCAGAGTAACCGCCATTGTTGGAGATCACCGCTGCCACACGCCTCGCCATTGATTCAAAGAGACTTTGGATGTGTTCTTGGTGTACAGTAGACCAAGGAGCTTCTACACGTTGCCAAAGTTGATCTGGTATGGTAGCTTGGGATGTAATCTGGGTCAATCGTTCAGCAACCATGGACCACATGTTTTCTATCGGCGAAAAATCCGGACAGCGAGCAATCTGGCGATTGAGGAAGAACCCTTGCACAATGCGTGCCACGTGTGGTCGCGCATTATCCTGTTGAAATATGGCTGTGGGCAAGCCCTGAAGGTAAGGAAGGACAACCGCCTCCAACACCTCAGAGATGTAGCGCTGGCTGTTTAAAATACCGGCAATGCGTACTAGAGAAGTGCGAGAGTGATATCCAATACTGCCCCATATCATAATACCCGGTGCAGGACCAGTGTGGTGGTGCATAACGCAGTTGTTCAGCGTCCTCTCTCCAGGGAATCTCCAGACTCTAATTCGACCATCGTGGTGTTGAAGACAGAAGCGTGATTCGTCAGTAAAGACAATTTCATTCCATTCTGCCGTCCACACCCTTCTTTTATCGCACCATTGGCGGCGGAGGCGTCTGTGGTTCTGCGTCAAGGGTAGACGAAGCAATGGACGTCTTGCGGCAGACCACTCTGCTGTAAACGGCGTCGAATGGTACGCGCAGACACTGGATGATGCGTTACAGACTGAATGTGCTGTGCCATGGTTCGTGATGTGACTGAGCGATCCGTCACTGCCATGCGCACAATGTTCCTGTCATCACGTGAAATGGTACACTGAGGTGGATGCAATCGAACACGTCGGTCCGTCGTACTCTCCTGCATCCAACGGTCACATACCTGCATTACAGTTCTTTCGTTTCGTCCAACACGACTACCGATTTCCACGAAAGATAAGACACACTCTCGGTAGGCGACTATCCTTCTTCTGTCGAACTCCGATACTTGATCAAACGATGATCGTGTTTATTACTAGGCATAATTGACCGTTTTTTTTAAAAAAAAACCACAAGAAAAACACAATTGCCGAACTTGAAATAGTCGAAAACTCCAAACCTTAAATAGCGCTTTGAAGTGGCGCCACAGGCGCGCGTGATATGCGTCTGCCCTGAAATTCCTAATCATTTGCATATCTCACCTCCGCTAATGCATGTTGTAAATTCCATATTATTTGCATGCTTCCTTCAGGGTGTTGCATTTACGGTGCCCAGCAATGTATATATATATATATATATAGCATATCTCCCCTCTTTTCCTATTAATTTTACAGTTTGAAAACTGGGAGGTGAAAAATACGTAGACTATAATACTTCTGAAGAGACGATTTTAATGATAAATATAGCACATTAAAAAAGAACTCATAAAGATACACTTATATTATTATATTATGTATTTAAAAGGAAGTATCAGTTTCAAAACATATTTTTTACTGACAGAAAATTCTTTTCTATTGCTCTGCATTTTACATTGTTACCATAAATAAGATATTCCTAAATCGTACGCTTGGAAAGATTACGCGAAAGGGAGAAATATTCCAATTCATACAGTGTATAAAAATAACAAATTAATATACAATGCCCATTTGATTATAATTGAAACAAAAATTTAAAAAAAATACTACGCCCAAACGGGCACTTTTTTCATTTAGCAACACATACACGTTTCGAGAACATCTTCCCTAAAAGTCATTGCCTATCCACTTCAAAAAAGAATTGCCTATGCCATAATTGCTCACTCAACTGCTCCAGATATGCCTCACACATGATTATCAATCTGTTTCTTTTAAACATCACATCATTTACCGCAGATTTAATCTGCCAAATTGCTATTACACTACTAGCATATAACTATATTATAATCCATGTGACCAAGGAGCCTATTAATCGTAAAATCTTTCCTATCTGCTTTATTTTTGATAATGTATTCATGTTATAAAATTATAAAAAGACCCCCAAAAATTATTAAAAATCTTAAAATCTTTCCTATCTACTTTATCTTTGATGTTGTATTTGTGTTATAAAATTATAAAAAGACCCCCAAAAATTATTAAAAATCTTAAAATCTTTCCTATCTGCTTTATCTTTGATGTTGTATTCGTGTTATAAAATTATAAAAAGACCCCCAAAAATTATTAAAAATCTTAAAATCTTTCCTATCTGCTTTATCTTTGATGTTGTATTCGTGTTATAAAATTATAAAAAGACCCCCAAAAATTATTAAAAATCTTAAAATCTTTCCTATCTGCTTTATCTTTGATGTTGTATTCGTGTTATAAAATTATAAAAAGACCCCCAAAAATTATTAAAAATCTTAAAATCTTTCCTATCTGCTTTATCTTTGATGTTGTATTCGTGTTATAAAATTATAAAAAGACCCCCAAAAATTATTAAAAATCTTAAAATCTTTCCTATCTGCTTTATCTTTGATGTTGTATTCGTGTAGATGTTGTATCGTCTTATAAAATTATAAAAAGACCCCCAAAAATTATTAAAAATCTTAAAATCTTTCCTATCTGCTTTATCTTTGATGTTGTATTCGTGTTATAAAATTATAAAAAGACCCACAAAAATTATTAAAAATCTTAAAATACCAAAAAATTCAGTTTTCTCACTAGCTCAGTGGTTAGGGCGTTAGACTCGTGACCGAAATGTTCCGAGATTGAGTCTCGCTAATCGCTGCTTAGTTTTTCCGAACTTATGATATTTTTTTAAGTTTTTCTTTTTGTCTCTAATTTTTCTCAAGTCATATTGACTTCCTTTTTATTTATAGTTTTGGAATTTCCGATAGATAGTCTCTGCTATTGATAAAAATATTTTATACCGCACAGTGTGTTGCACTACTTACTTTGAAATGGTTGAGTTTTTTAATCAAATATTCCTTAAAGTTTTTCAAAATATGAAATAGACAATAAACAAATTCCAAATTCCGACTTCCAAGTGCTTATATTCGGGAGGGCTAAGTTATACAATATTTGATGGCTCTAAGTACCATTGTTTTTTTACGATGTGAGAAACAATCATTCAGATTCTTTATTATTTAATTTCTTTAAATATAATACAGGGCGATAATATTTGGTGGCAACAATTTGAAAAGTGATTCAGACTTTTATAGTGATTCAACGCAAAGTCCTGTTTTGAAACTAATGGCACTTCTTGGCTAACGCCATGTAGGCTAATAAAAAAATATTTAATTAAAATAAATAAAGTATGATTAATTCAGAGTAATAAAATTAATATAAAAATTGTTCAAAATCCCTTGATCTATTTTAAGGAGCAGATGCAGAACTTGCAATAGGGCCACGTTTCTGAATTACGTTTAAATGATTATAAATACAAAAAATAAAAAAAAAAATTAAATTCCTTTAAAAGTGCAGTAAAGTAAAAATTTTTTTAAATTTGGAAATTTCAAAGTGCGACAGAGTAAAAATTAAACTAATTTGAATTAATCATAAAGATATAATATTCTCCCCCATGTTCCTAGAAGAAAGATTAAAAATTATAAAAAGGATTCTCGAGTATGAAATTAGAACAGCCATTGAGGAACTAAAATGTAATGTGCTAAATAAATATTAACTGAATTTCGAATCAAAGGAAAACATAACTGCTAAAAAATTTGCATATTAAAAGCAATTGTTTTGAAACAAACGCAAAATTATTTTAAGTCCAAATTTTGAGGAAACGAAATTATTTAGAAGAAGAAATTTAAAATAATTAATGCAAAAATATGTCCAAAATGAGAAAAACATGAAAATGAAAGGCTTACAGCGTAAAATGGCAAAAGGAATAAAAGTAAAGATTAAAAACAAAATTAATGAAGCAATATGCCTAAAATTGAGAAATGATAAATAAAACAAAATTAATTAATTTGAACGGAATATAAAAATAAAATAAATTCTGAATGAAGCAAAAAATCCACATGGCTAAATCTTACGCAATTCTTGAGAAATTGTTTAAAAGAAGGAGTTGAGTTGAGTTGTTGCAAGGAAGTTTGACGAAATGGAAATAGTAAAACGTAAAAACTGAGTTGAGGTGTAAATATGGAGGCTGTAAAAACTGACAAAATAAACATGTGAGAGGTGGTAAAGTAAATATTAAATATAAATTTTAATTGGAATTTGTTTTGTAATATTAATTTTAAACACAGAAAATAATTTAAATGTGTAGGATGGTGGAAGGAAATTTTTAATTTTTAATCTATTTAAATTAATAGAAGTAAATTACATCATTGTGAAATAAAAAAGTTAATGAAAAGTTGAAATAGAGTAAAAAGTTAATGGGAAGTAGAAATAGAGTAAAAAGTTAATGGGAAGTAGAAAAAGTTTTGAAAAGGAAAAAGGTGAGCAATAAGTTAACCTATTTGGCATATATTTGGGCTGGAATAGAAATGTTGTTTGTTACTAACAGAGATAGAGAAGTTATTTACAAAAATATTTATTGAAATATTTTTGTTTCATTTTATTGAATTGTTTTTATTAGAATTTTTATATCTGTATTTCCGGTTAGAAGAATGATCCCTTTCTTGATTTAATAAGAATTCAGTTATTATCCTTGATTATTTAATTAAATTCATAGCATACAGCGTGACTCTAGAAATAATTTATACATTTAATTTGAAATATCTAAACTTATATATATATAATCAATTTATATATATGTATGTATATTTATTTAATGTAAAATGCAAATAATTATCTATGAAGTAATTTTCTTTAAAGACACTCTCAGAATAATGAACTGAAAAAAACTGCCCGTAATTAGACAGAAAGAATAAAAACTTAAAAAAAATCACAGTATGTTATCATGGAAAATTCTGAAACTTTTGTCAAGATTAATTTAAATATCACATTTGAAAAAAAAATACTTGGCGAAATTTATTTAATTTTGTACGAATTTAAACGTTAAATTAACTACTACTATTACATCTGGAAGATTCGTTATACTACTGCATTAAAAATAATCATTTATTTCCCATTTTTTAAAAATACATTAGCGTGTAATAATTATGATTCGATCATTTATAATTTCTTTTGTTTATTACAGGCACGTCTCATACATTCATAAATATTCAGAAAAATGTAACCCCTTGATACGAATATTCAAGTGTGTTATTATGTCTACTTTTGTATTGAACTGAACCTATGAATAGGCGAATCAATCAAGGCAGACTGCTTCCTCCAACGCAGATTTGATATTTACGTGAAACGTTTCTACATGTACTATACGTATGAACTTATCTTGACTAAAATGTGCTCTGAAACGAAATATATGCCTCATTCTTCTGTCGATAAACTTTAATTTCAGCTATTCATATTGCCACAGTTCGTATTGCGTTATTTAATGATTTCTGGTACAAAATCGTTTTAGAGAGGTAATTTCGATTATTTTGGCAACAAAAACAGCCATGCCAAAATGTATCCTAGTTGGAATGTTATACGTATTTTTATAAGTTTCCTAAATTGTTAATAAAATCACCGTAGTGTTTCTAGTAGAAGATGTTTTAAATTATCAATGTCTTCTGAGAAATGCTTACTCATTTGCATTGCCTAGAATTTAAATGATGTATTTGGATATATTTTGATTCTTGTTTTAATTATTACGTTCCATTTATTTAGCTCATTTTTCAGTACGCTGTTTACACTATTTCATTTTCAGAAGACCTTCAACATATCAAGCTCACTTATCTGAGAATGTCCTATATTTAAACTGTATCTTTTTCATGCAAAATAGCATAAGAAGAAGCACGATTTGTATTTGAGATTTTCTTTCATTTGAGCCATTTCTGTAAGTCATTTGAAAGTAATGATTGTTTTCTATTTCTTTAATTATAAAGGCACTATCACGTTTTTCTTAAAATTTCTCATAATCATATGCTCTTTGATGTTCATGCAAAGCAATATGTCAATACGTTAGTAATACTTAGATTTCACAAGAAAATAAAGGCATTTCTTCTGTATGAGTTTATAAATTCTCAAGCATAGCTTCCGTTATCTACTGATAAATCTGATGAAAGGGTTCTTTATTAAGGCTTTCATTCCTCTTCATCGTGCCATGAATGAAGTTCAGTGAGTACTGAACCTAGAGTTTAGAAACCTGGTAGCTTCCTTTCTTTGTCCCTGCTTCTATGAATATATTTTCATCTTGACTATTGCTTAATGACGTCTTCTTTCTCACTCTAAGGCTCTCAGCATCAGTATATCAGAGTGAACAATGTAACAACAACACACACACACACACACACAGATAGGTAAAACAATTAATCATGCGATGTTAACTTTTCATAGGCATATAAGATTAGAATATCTTTATTACTAGCACAAGAAACAACTGCAGCGAAACTGTTAACGCATTAAATATAAATTAAAAAATTAAGGCCAAATTTAAGATATTGACTAACCGTTTGGATGTAAGGATCAGCGGAATAGTTAGACGGAAGACTCTCATTATCTGATGCACATTCTCCCCAAGGGGGACCCAATCTGTTTATTTCTATGTACTCCACACTCATGGAGACCATATCTCCGGGTCTGACGTCTATACCATTCTCAGATGCAATTGGTATACTTCGAGGGTCATGAATCACAATGCGTACACCCAATTGTTTGGTGAGTAGGGAGACTGCATCTTTCTTCCTTGCTTGCATGTATAGCTGTAAACCTGCACATAAAACTCATGAATTAGTCTTGAACTAGAATGAATTAAATAAATAAACAGTTGCATCGAATATCAAAAAGAAAATATTTCTTCTATGTAACTTTAATTATTTTGCATTTATGCTAACCAACGGGATAATGGTTAGAGACTCTGACTACCGTGCCGAAGGGCTCGTGCTCGAATCTGGAAGAAGGCTTGAATGTTTGTAAATGTATGGTGCCTGTGAGGCCAGGAGGCATTCTAAGCATGTGGCGAACTGAAAGTCCCCCTCAGGAGGACGGTGGTAGACCTTGGACGGGTGCCCTCAGAGTGCTCTGCTTCAGGAGCGGAAATAAGTAAAGTCATACTGTCACCTGTACGTTGCCCAAGGCTCTTGCCAACGACAGGCGTAATTTCTCCGATCAATTTCGTGAGCTTGCTCTGGTATCAGAAAAGGGAGATCAGTCACAACAACCACACTTTACATTTACTGTACAATGCTAATAATGAATGTTGCAAAAATGTTTTAATTACTAATCAGATTTACTGATCATGATTTCTATTCTTCTTTTAAATCAGTATGAATTATTTCGAAGTCAAGCAGCAATCCAGTATGTTTGACGTATATCATATGCTGGTGACTTCAATTTCAGTTGCTTTAATCCTTTAACGAGAGGCCACATTAAATGGCGTCGTAACTATAGGCTACAGCTTAAGTTTTAGAGGAACGCTAATATGCGTTTCGCATGAGTTGTTTACTTTGCGATTAGCAAACACTGAAACCTCTTTGTTCTCCTACTGGCATACACAAATGCAATAACTTAGAATAACCTACATCAGGAGTTATATACTTGTATTCACAGTATCATGTTCTTATATGAATACGAAACGCTATCTGTAAATCTACGCTAAAACGCCCCGTAAAAATGTTAATGGAAATAAATAAAAATGTTAATAAAATTTTATTATAAAAACCTGTAAATTAACTACATAATTTAATATATTAATTTGCAGTTATGTCTCCTTGACCCTATCACTGAATTACCAAAGAGCACTTTCTACAAAGCACTATTTTAAGTGCTCCCATGCCACACAGACAGTGTACATTTACAAACATCTAAGCCTCCTATGACTCCGGACAACAATATCTGAATGTGCCTGAATTCGAATCCAATGAGATAGTTATAATAGTTAGCGCATACTGATTTATAAATAAAATAAACGAAATTTTGACAGAATGGCTGTATGTTTATAAAATTAAAACGTAAAAATAATGTATGAGTATTAAGAAAATAAATGAACATCAGAATATAAATCAGTGGCAAAAACAAAACAATCCTTTAACGATGCTTTATTACAAAAACCTGTAAATTAATTACATAATTTAATATATTAACTTGCAGTTATGTTCTGCAAAAAGAAAATAAATGAATATCAGAATATAAACCAGTGGCAAAAACAGAGCAAATTAAAATTTCATCCCCTTTTTGTTTGTCTCTCGTTTCTTTCAGACATTTTATAGCTGATTTATATAAATTGCTTTAATAATGAATCATGCATCGGTAAAAAACATTCTAATACAAGCTTATCATCTTTAAAAATAGAGAAAATAAAGGTGCAACTTATTTGTTTTCCTAAAGAAAAGATAATCTTTCCCATTAAGTAATTTTTCTCCAAAATAATTACCTGAAAAAGGTAAGAGAAAAAGTCTTTAAAGTGTGTAACAAAATTTCGTTTTTATTTCCAATGGCTAGGCAAAATCTTACAAAGAACGAATCTTTCAAACAAGTTACAAACAATAGATCTAAGAACACAAAGACCAAAGACATTGCCTAAGGAGCGCTCTTGCCTCCCAGTATCCCGACTCCTCTGTAAGACCACGAAGCAGGTGGTCCCTCTCCATTTCTTCTCCAGAATTACAAAGTGGGCAAATAGGATCGCTTGAAATGCCTATGCGGTGCTGGTGGGCGGCAAGGCAGTCATGTTCTGTAGACAGACGGTAAGCCGCAACTGCATTGCGTCTTGGACTATCAGGAATAAGAGAAGGACTTATCATTTTCCAACTTTTTAAGGCTGTACGGTTTTGAGATCTCGTAAGGTATTAGACGTAAATAATCTTTTTTAAAACAGTTTAACCCTCGAAAACGAAATGACTTTATGAGGATGTTGTAGTAAGCCGGCACCTCTTTTTATAAGTAAGTCCTTTTGTTCATTGCCCCAAAGGCCACAATTGCCAGACACTCACTGGGGAACGATTTGTTTCTCCTTTAAAGTGAGAGTTCTCAGAAATTCCTGACACTGCAAAATTTCAGGGGTTAATAGGCGATCTAAAGAGCAAATTGATTGAATGGCGATGTGAGAATCAGAAAAAATAACTGCCTTCCAAACTTGTAATGAATAGCTAATAATTTCTGTAGGGCTATACAGATGGCTATTACTTCACCATCAAAGGAGGTAGCCATGTATCCTGTAGGGGCGTAGAAATAAAAAAAGATTTGAAAACACACCAGCCCCATACTAAAATGGCAGTCATCAGTAAAAATGTTTTACTGAGAACCATCAGTAAAGATGTGCAGCCACTGGATATCTAGTCGCAATGGTCTCCAAAGCGAGACATTTCAAAACGCTTGGTGCAACATCTCTCTTTTTATAGATGGTTGCCACTACGTCTAACCTTACATCGACATTAAGCCTTTCCAAAGGGCTTCTTAGTGTCAAGAGAGGGTGTGTATTACTTGGAATCTCAAGATCTTTCTTCATGTTTAAGACGTTTTGAATAAATCCATATTGGGTTTTAAATTTCCTACGCTTGAGTACGTAGTCCCTTCATTAGGGATCCTCTGTCCGCAGTAGCTTTTCATAGTGAACCAAGGCCTTCATTTTCATAATATCCCGGAAGGGTTTATTGCTTGCCAGCAATAACATCACATCGAATAGGTGTGGACTTCACAGCTGCTGTAATCAAACGAAGAGCTCTTTTTTGCATCACTTCAAGTTTATTAACCACCGAATGTGGGGCAGTGATGAAACTTCACAACAATATGTCATTAAAGGCAGGATATAAGTATTAAATATAATGTTAAGAGTGGACCGAGGACAACGCCGAGTACATACTGCTAGACGCTTAAGAATACTAAGTATATTTGAAACACGTTCTGTAAGCTGCTCAATATGAAGCTTCCAACTTAATTTATTATCAAAAGTCATTCCCAGATAAGTAAAGGGTCCGTGCGGGTTATCAAAGTACCTTGGTATTTTAACTCTAAGCGAAAACTTTCATGGGTTAGTGAAAAAGACTGTGAAGCTGTCTTTTCCAAATTTACAGTCATATTATTTTCTTCCCACCAATTTGAGAGCACCTGCAGGACCTTATTTAATCGTCTTTCAATAAGGTTTTTGCGCCATGTTTTGAAGCCTCGGTCCAAATTACAAATCATCAGCAAATAGTAGACAATATCAGGTTTTGATTTAAGAGAAAAAACTAGATCGTTTATATATATATATATATATATTAAACAAGGCGCAGCTCTACTAAAGGCTCCCTTAGGAACTACTGCTCCCTTTGGAAGCGCAATTTGTAAACTAAAACATTTGGAGAAGGAATCTTCAAACTTTAGCCTTCATATCCTCTGGCTTGTGAAAGATCTAATCCAATTAAATAATTTTGATGGTGGTGGTGGTGAGTGAAATTTTTTTGGCGCAAAACCAGGCATGGTTATAATGCACCAAACACAAGGTAATGCATAATTTTGATGAAACACCAATACTGAGGGGCTTCTGGTAGAGTTCTCACCAAAGAGAATCATAAGCCCCGTTAAAATCAACATACACAGCTGTCAAAATGTTTCTGTCATCCAAATCATCCTTAAAAAATGGGCTGAATTTTGTCACCTGGTCACACGTTAAACTATTCAATCCAAAACCAGCCTACATCTAAAATACTATATTCCTCAAGATACCAGTTAAAACGGTTACCACAAGTCTTTCCACAGTTTTCGCAAGAATACTCGTAAGTGAGATGGGCTTATAGCTGTTCAGCTGTCCGGGATTCTTAGTTTTATTTAGGACTGGAATAATATTAGCTGTTTTCCAATGTGCCGGAATCTGAACTCACTCCCATACTTGATTAAAGACATTCAACACTGTTTTTCTTGACTCATAGCCCAAATGGATAAGAAATTCTGTATGTATATAAATCACACTAGTAGATTTGTTCATTTTAAGACGCTTAAGTGCGAGTTCCAGTTCTTGAGCACAAAAGGAGCATCAAAGATAGCCTCCCACTTAAGTCCTAACAATATAAAAGATTAAAGAAGAAATTAAAAAAAATTCGGGCAATTTTGCCATTATACGTTTTGCCTCATCCAAGACATTAAACATTTCCTAAGCACAACAGATGTGGGATGTTAGAATTAATTTTAAACTATTCTTATTTTGTATTCTTTTAGGTTTGATTTAGTTCCAGCTTTCTTTAAAATTATTAAAAAGCATCTGAAAGATGTTTTTCATGTCATGGATGAAATTGTTCCGTTATCATTTCTTACATATTGATTAAAGCGGAATAATCAGCCGTTTACAAATTTTTATAACTGATTTATTTTTTAAATTTAATTGCTGTGAAATATTGCCGTATATTTACTTCTTCCTCCATATTTATCGCGTGAAAAATCCGCTAAACTAAAAGGAATGGAGTTTATTCAAGGGAAAAGAAAAATAGCATGTCCAGCAATTATGTATATTTTTCGTATCAGAGAAAATAATGACAGAGGCAGTTTGAGAGAACCTAATAGTGACTCATCGCTTTTGCAGAAAGAACACAAAGATCACACATCTTTACTTCGTCACTTTACTCGTTAATTATTGTTTCAAATATAACAAAAAAAAATACATTGTAAATATATATTATAACTATAAACTTATGAAATTTAAATTTTAAAAACTCAACGAATGTGGCTGCTGTTGAAAACATAGCGGCCGAAAACACTGGGAAGGAAAGGAAGCAAGAAGAAAACATAATAGGAAAAGTGATAGGAAAACATAAAACATAATATAAAACATGATAGGAAAAATGAAAGCAAGGAGAAAACGCCACATTTCTAAAATATAGAGGTTGAAAATAAAGTGGTTGAAAGATTTCGGAATTCCTAAAATATCGTTCATATAAAATATTGTAGTAAAAAAAAAGCACTTATAAATAATCGCGCGATAATAACATCGCGTAACATTTAGACTTTAAAAGTTTTAAATGCATGTTAACATAATGATTTATGAAGGCAAGAAGAAATTAGAAATATTTTCACCTCCGCATTTCATATTTTTATATTAAATAGTAAATACTAACTGAAGAAGTAAGTAAGGAATTTAAGCAATTCAAAATACGTAAATCAGTAAAAAAATTATTAATGCTGCGTAGAGCTTTTACTAAAATTTTAAACTTACGTTACTAACTGATAAAAGAAAATATTTAAATAACCTGTGTTATAAAGACACTTATCAGATTTTCATAAAAAATATATTATAAAAATGATTAAAAATATTATACATAAGTTTAAAATTCTGTTAACTGAAATGGAACACACAGCATTTATTTTTACTAATTTGCAGGTTTTGAAGGCTTGAGTCTCCTGCTTGCTCTTTCTGTAAAAATTTATTAGTCAATACAGAAACATGAAATAAGAGGCAAAATACTTCTTACCTCTTATTGTGCTCCACAGATCATCACGGGAAATTTCACTTCAAATTTTTATATACAGAATACGCATGTTTACGAAGTTATCATCATGAGATCAGTTGCAGGTGCTATTATTTTCTACCACGATGTTCTAGAACTGTAGTGTTTACTTTCCTTGCTTGTTTTTCATTTCACGGCATTTTCTACTTGCGTTATTTCTTCGACGAGGTTTTCACAAACAATGCTTTTGCCACGCTGTTTTAAACGGACACGAGAACTGCATGTTATTCTGAGCCAAGAGAGAAATAATTTTCTTAATTTGCTTTTAATTAATTTTCTTGATAAATTATTTTCGAGTAGCTCTGTAGGGTTTCCCTTATTTTGCATAACAAATTTATTTTGAGTTTGATACCTTTCCTGAACTTCTCAACTTCCCCTAGTATTTTATTCCCAGGATGTTCCATATGGGGATTTTCGGCCCGTAGTTGGGCAGACAGATTTTTTAACACAACACACATATATTTCTTCTTATCCATTATTAAAGAATCTTGGGTGAATAATTAAGTCAATTAAGTACGACGAACGCTAATTTATTAATGAAGTAACACACAAACCAAAATTAATAAAAGTGAGAGAAATTTAGTTACATAGCTCTCGCTGAGCTTTCCAAGCCCTAAGTTAAAGTCCGTTGTGTCACATGACCTGTAAGAAGAAAGAATGTTCATATGTTTTCGACTCTCGCACCACGTGACCTAGAGCAGATGCTTCGTCCTCTCATGCCATCTGTTAAAAGTTTTAATTTTCTCTCGAAGTGAGAAATTTTGTTTTCCTCATTTACTTTTCTGACGTCTTTTTCTCAGCCTTCCCTGATAACTATTATAACAATCTCATTATCATTTAAGAACTTTTGCTCTAAATTTGCAATCACCAGTCATGCCCTTTTATGTATTTTCTAGCGATTATGTTCAGGCTCACTCCTCAAATCAGTGAGCAGGGTGTAATTATCAGTTGTTTCTGTAGGACTGTATTCAGCTGCAGCATTATTACCTTTTTGTTTTCAACTGTTGTGTTCTTCGTTTAACCAAAGACCTGTCCGAGGTTTGGCAAACATCGAATGAGGTGATTCTTTATAGGCTTTAATCACTATATAAGATATCATTGTGTAAGTTATAACGTCACATGATCTTTAGAAGCATGAACTCTACGAAACGTCTTAAGTCTTAGAAGTGAATTATCACTTATGTCTTGTAAAGTACCCCAGAGACAGTGACAGGGAGTAAAGGACCCTTTTATTTAACTCAAAATGAACAGAAGGCACCACTCGTGCTTACAAAAGCCAACATTTATAACTTATATCAAAGATAACTGAGTATCAGGTAAGCTAGCCTAACGTCTGCAGAAATAGAGTAAGGCTAAAGTTGGTTCAGACATAAAGTCGGAGAAACCTAATGGCGATATTAACCCAGTGTAACAGAATGCTACTCTTCAAGCGAATCGAATTAGCAATGTGCCCTTCAGCAGACGGAACACGCTCTTAGCCTCTAAAATCTTCTTTAAATACTGTCTCCTTTCTACTTCATTTGAATATCACACGAGCTAGACATTTAAATTCTGGCAGAAATATGGGAAATGAAGGGGACAGGAAAGTAAGTTAATATAAAATAATCGTTAGAGAAACTAAAGGAAACCTTAAAAAGTTTATTTAGAACAACAGTGAGTCAAATTTCTTAGCTCGAGTTTGCCGAGGATTTCTTAGAAAATTTCGCACCTGTAGCGCCTCCTGAAGAACTCTATAACTTACCAATCTGTAGTTTGCGACAGACTTGTAACATTATACAGAGTTCTTGGAATAAAATTCTTATTTTTTATTCTTTTCCTCAAGTACTTCGTCATAATTACGTTCCAATGTCGTCGTAACTATGAACATACGCGCCGCGCATGATGTAGCAAAGACTTCACACTTTGTAGTCTTTAAGACGTCCAGATATAGGCGAAATTCCACTGGCTTACGACCGTTGCGAAGACGTTGACTTCCAGTTTTCAGATAGAGCACTTTTGACTGAAGTACGTCATTTTCATATCCTTCACAAACAATATTTTCGCGTCCTTTTTATGAGATTATTCGGTTTACTAAAATATTCCGACTTATTTTTCAAATTCATTGTTTTTCTTGGTATTTACTCAAATCTGACATAACTATTCCTACCTTTTCCGGAACATTTAAATAAACTGGATGTTCATTTAATATTAAATGATACATTTTAACGAATTGTTAATTAGTTAAAAATAATTAATTATATATAGAATATGAATAATAGCTGTACATCTGTTCAGACCTTTTCTCATAAAATATGAGCTACTAATAATACCAGTATCATTATGAATAACTGCTCATTCATTTTACTTGTCTCTGTTTATAAAAAAATTTTCCTTTTTATAAAAAACATATTGAGTTTAGACAATCCATCTTCAGTGAGTCCTTCTTTCAACAATCTGTTAAGAAATAATAATTCGGTAACTTATTACATATATTAAATTTGAAGTTTTCTCTATAGATTAATATTAAAAGGTACCCATCTATTAAAAATAGTAAATGCATAGCAAAATATCATTACTTATTTCTACCAAACATATATTACTATATTAATATATATTGGGTTTTCAATGATTTCTATTTAATCAAACACTGCATTTAAATCCTTATTCAAATTCGCTTTTCTTTTCTCCAACATTTTCGCATCACGGTCCACAGTTTTTTGAACATTTTCGCATTTTTGTTTACAATTTGAATATCTTGCACCTTTCATACATATTTTAATTACTTGCTGCCAAGGAAATTTTATACAAGCTACCTTGTTGTTGCAAAAACTGGTAAGAGATTAACAGAAATAGAGTGAATAAAAATAGATTTAATATTTAACATTTTTTATATGCTAAATGCTAATGGTTGAATGTAGAGCAAAATGTTATATTTCGCCTAGAACATGATCAACACTGATCAATTGCAAGTTAAAACCGGATACAGTTTTTGTTTCAGGTCATATTTGTGTACGGTGATTGCGTGCAAGAAATTTATGTTCTGGTAGAAGATATTTTATTTGTAATTCGATTAGCAATTTACATAAAGAAAATACAGATGAAACCAAAGTATTCAAAATTGCTTCGCTTTCTTGTTTTTAGTAACAGAAAAAGTCGCTGAAATAAATGTTTCCCAAAATAAATGTTAATATAATGTTGAAATAATATTGTTGTCAAAGCTTCACTGACGAATGATACTTTTTCAATGCTTCCCTAATTCTTTTACCACTTGTCACAGCTGCTGGAATAAATTTTTATTTTTCTCAGAATTCGTGATACAAGTTATTTTTATGATAGTTCAATTAAATTTTTCAGTTCTTATTTCATCATCTGGTATTTGTACCGTGAAATGAATTTAAAATACCTGGCGGCATTTTTCAAAACTAATTATAGAAGATAATTTGGAAGCTTTCTAAGCGCACATATTAAATACTTCTGACGCAAAAATAGATACATTTTTTTTCAGTTAGAAACGTTCTCACGCAATAAATATTTAATTGCTACAATGACAAAGATTTATTTTGAGTAAAAGTATATTTTAAAATCAAATTAGTTTAGTATATATTTGTATTGTTTTGGTCTTTTTAAAAATCTTTACAGACAGAATTTCCAATTACTACCTAAGAGAGGAATATAACGAGCGAATTAACATCACACAGCTTTCAAACCTTTATTTATTTTATACTTTTAACGACTAGTTATAAGAGCTGGTTTAAACAGTTAATATTATCTTTATAATTTTTCCATGGATAAAATATAAATCTTTTGATTTTTATTTTAAACCGCAATACAGTGGCTGTTCGCACATTTTTTAGACGATGTATATTGTATTCACAAACTAAATTACATAAAATTCTTGTCTTTTAAATGTTCTATTTGACATCCCTTATTCTAAACTATCTTTCGACACCGCAATTTCCAGGATAATAATGCCTTTTAAAGTTTCAGAAGAGGTATTCTGTCCCATTCCTCCCGAACAGCTTTCCAGATTCCTGTTAGGGTTTGGGGACAACGTTTGGATAATGCAGCTTTTAAAAGTCCGAGAGCACAAAAATCCATAGGTGACACATCGGGAGATTTAGTAGGGATACCAGTGAAGGGTATGGCCTCGATACCAGTTTTTTGTTCCATTTCTTTTAGGAAATTTACAGTGGATTTTGATGTGTGACTGCTAGCTTTGCCCTGATGGAGTCTCACAGATGGATGGCACTGTGGGTAAAGCGATGGTATTTCATTCAGAAAAATGGGCAATAAAATATGTTTCTGATAGTATTTGGAGTTAATCTTGACATTTTTTTGCACTTTCTTTATTTTTAACTTGCCATTATAGGAAAAACCAGCAGTAATCATGAATCCCTTAGAAAACCTTTCTTTCGATTCTTTGTAAGTACTCGTACTTAAACTCGTACGATTTGACTCGTACTTAAATTTTTTCTCTCCTTTGATGATAATAAATGGCTCTTTTTCTGTTACAATCATTTAAATACACCCATGCTTCATCTATTGTGACAATTCTTTTCCATTTTTCTTCGGATAAGTGTTTCTCACATAGAATTCTGCAGCGTGTCCTGCATGGAGTGATATGCTTTGGAAGAAGACGATGCTCATTGCGTTTTTTCGCTTTCTTAAGCTTAAATCAATTTTTCTTACGCTTTAAATCAACGTTTATCACTTTGTTTACAGTGGACACCGAGCATTTTAATGATTTTGCAGCTGTCCTGTGACTAGGGTGATTTTCTTTTAACATTAAACAACATAATTTTGCAATAGTCGAAGATGTCCGTTTTTTCCTCGGATACTTGTTTGGAATTTTTGTCCGACTTGAGGCTCCAATTCGACGTTTTTTTCCTTTCTTGTTGATGATGTTACCTATCGACGCTTTAGATATCACAAAACCATGACTCTCACATCGTTTTTGGATAACGGAGTATGCGTATTTCTCTTCACAAAGAGCGTAAATGTAGCCATCGAACCACTGCTTTGTTAAATTCGCCATTTTGAATAAAAACAAAACTTTCAAGCCACAGACGATAATTTTGTACTTTAACTTTAAAACCATAGTACAATTGCAATTTCTTCTTTTGCAGCAAACGATTTTTTATTACCACTTACCAAAATCGTCTAAAAATGTGCGAACAGGCTCTGTATATTTATTCAGTATCTAATATTATTCAAATACATGGATCAAGCTTTAAATTGAGTATATATTCATATAGGTACCTTTATATCAGAAGAAAGTGTCACTAAAATGAATTCGAAGAACTGGAAATAACACGCAGTAAATGGAATCAGACGATCTTCCGTTAATGATGTTACTGAAATGATTTTACGAATTCTATCCTATATATCCTACAGTTATTATAAGTGATCAAAATGAGATGTAGCTAAATGCTGTGTAAAAGGACACATTTATATAGCTGAGAATAAATCTTGAGAACAAGCAAAAATTTCAGAAATGCTAACGTCACGAAATGCGGTCTATTTCGAATAAGAATCGCAATCCGGATACTATAATGCAACGAACTCATGGAAGATTAGTAGGGAAATGTTATACTCAATGAGCGTCTGGTAGAATATAATGAGCCGCCCAGACGGTATAGTGGTTAAGGGAGCCTACTGCGGTACCAAAGGACCCGGGTTTAAATCTCAGAGCAGGCATAGATGTTTGTAAATACAGAGTATATCCGTGAGACGTGGGGGCACTTCTAAATATGAGGCCAGCCGAAAGTTCTCTCGAGTATTTGATGGTGTGGGAAAGATGGGTGAAAGACCTTCGAACCCGTTGCCCGGGGTGCGTTTCTTCAAAATTACAGGCGGCGGAACTGAGCAGAGTCGGACTGCCACCTGTATTGCTCTCAAGGCACTTGCCAACGACAGGCGCAATCTTGCACTCATTGCCACAATGAACTTCGTGTGCTTGTTATGATGTTTACTGTCAGACAGGTGACATAAGTCACAATACAGCAGAACAGAATATAATGAACGTATATACTGTAATGTATGTTATGATATTTTTAGAATAATACTGGTAGTTTCATAGAATACAAATTCTATAACATAAACGGTATATTTAAAGAGGAATTATGTATGTGAAAACTAGATGGTTTCGACGAGAGTGCAAGTAAATTTTGACGTACTGGAAAAGGTCTCTACAAAAATTATAATTATGAATGTTTTGTAAAATTTATCAAAACAAAAGATGACAAAAAAGTATTGCTAATCGCTGTGCCTCTGGAAAACAAATCGGACATAAAGAGGCCATTTTTCTGTGTTAGTACACAAAAATAATTCTGTATTGCTTTGTTGTTTGCAATGCTGATCGGTGGCAACTGTACGATAATTGGAATGGATATGTAACGATATTTTGCTTAGAAATGAAGTTTCACATGAAGAAGAAGTTATTTGTAGGGTGTGAATAACATGCACATAATAATGAAGCAAAACGAAATTTACAGTACGCATTTGTGCGAATAAAATAATCCAGACACAATTACACATAAAATAGATAAAGAAATATTAAATTACAGATATTAGAAAAAAAAGTTGCTCAAATGACATCTTTTATCCTTTGACAGCAAAACGTGCGACTGTAGTACAATATGGTTCACTAGTAACATATTTATAACTGCCTATATGATGTCCGAAAATACGTGATATTTTTTCATGTTAACGATTCTTGCTCGTCATGACACTGTTGCTGATGTAGTTTTCTAACGAGAGTCCCCATTTTTGAAGATTATCAAATATTGGCTCAAAACGAATGTGGAGTGAATCCTGGATTTTGCGTACTATTTTCCTAACACATCGCTTATATTGCCTGAGATTTAAACTCAGAGACCGTTACATATAAAGAATCATTTCAGCTGGTATTTCTAAACCAAATGTGTTTTATGCAGACAAGAATTGTCATCCATAAACACTACAAAATCTGTTCCATTCGCAGTTATGAGATGAACTAACTACTTTGGAACGCAGAATTCAATGCTGATACAAAAGAGCAGGTACTTACACATAGAAGAAGATAATTGAGTGATAATATCTAAAGACAAGAGGAAAAGCTAAACTTCGTGTACTTGTTCATTGCTTTAGTTAAATCATCTCCTTTATAAGGTATTTCTTCCGCCTTTTTGCTATGCCTTCGTTGTGTAGTGGTCAGCACGCTGGGCTCGTGTTCCAGAGGTCCGTGGTTCGAGTCCTGGTGAAGGCGTTGTTCATTTTTCATCTCACCAGCTTTAACAAGATACCTAATGTCTTACCTAATGTCTCTACACCTTCGAAATGGTAAATTTTCAGCATCATCTATAGCTCCGCATAGTAAAAATCGTAATTATGAAGACTGAATTGCGACTCATCAGTAGAAAATGTTGGTTTCTTGGACTTTACCTGCAGTCTTCTTAATCAGTTGTATGACCTAACTTATGCCCGATGCTTACAGGGTCATTTAAGACAGGCTATTGAATGAAAGATGAAAGTGAAGCAGACGTATCTTCTGTTCTTAAATACAAGCTTCTTTTCCTTACAGTCAAGCTAACGAGAGGCAGTTTATCTTGATTTGTTCTACTGAAGAGAAAAGATTCAGATTCAGCGCTGTCTGTGATCTGCAACTGCTTTGACGCAGAAATAGGACATCTGTACCTATGTATTCATAAACCACTCTGTTTGCAAATTCTGCGCATGATATAGTATAATGCGCAGTAATTTATTCTACTAGATAAGCTTAATTTGACTTCCAGAATTCCTGAAACTTTCCAGCGCATTTGATAATCTTTTCTACATATTAAAATTGTAATCTGAGATATCATTTGGTAGTCAGAATTTGTGATCTTAAACCAAACTGAGGTATTTTTTAAAGATACAGCATTTTGATAACGGAGATAAGATTCATGCAAACTCTTTTTTGCACATTTGAAATCAGCCATATTATATTTCCTCTAATGTAAACATGAATTTTTAATTCCAAGTAATGAATAATCTAGAAATGCGATTTTTCCGTCCTTGCTTATATTTTGTGCAATTGCATATTTGTTATTAATTCTTTCTGCAATAATATACAAAGTGTACAGGACACCATAATTTCAGATTAAATACACAAGTATAAACCCACTACACTAACGGTGAAGCTCCGCCCCAATTTTGATGAAGAACACATCCCGAAACGTAGCTGAGGATCCAAACGTTTTTTCTATCATCAAACTGCTCGAGAGGATGTTTCGCCAGCATTATAAGCACCCTCGTGCTGCTCAAACATTATATACTTAACAAATATCTGTGCTTTCTCCGGTGGTCTAACCTGATACCAGCATACGGTAATCAGCACCGCTAATCACTATACCGATACATTTTTCCGCATTTAACGCTATATTCTGAAAGCCTGAAATTTGTATATTAAGTTTAATTGAGGTTACTTTGTACATTAAGATTATAAAGTTTTTCACTATTTGTAGCACTAGCTGTTGATATTTCTAATTTCCCGCAATTTAAAAACCCTTATGCGTTATATAATTTAAGATTCTCCTGCAAAAAGTACATAAATATTTCGGCATTTATAAAATTATTTTAGAATTTAGAAACGGAATAATCAGCTTGACATTAAATAACTCATCAACATTAAATAATAAAGATCGTCAAACCTTGTTTGAGAACCTGTTAAAACAGCTTCTTACCTTTTAATAAAACAAACCATCAGATATAAGAACTCTCAGTCAAAATGGGAGAGCCAAAAAAATCCATGCATTTATGTTATATTGTGAATAACAAACAGGCATGTTTCTATCATGCTGATTCTGTTCTTATAGTCGTCATGTTTTTCTCTTGTCATTGATTTTTTTAAGTTGTAATATTGAAGAATTTGATTTTCTTGATTATTCAAGAAATTAAAAACGGCTACTAAGAAAAGAAAATGACTAAACTTTGAAGACAAAACCCAAGCTCTTAAAAAGGTAAAATTTCATTTAGAAGAAGTTACTTTATCTTACATAAAAGATGAAATTGCTACCATGTACAATTCACAGTTCTCCACTCTGAATAACAACAGTAACAGCAATAGTAATAAAATATAAAGAATGGTATTCGAGATAAAAAGTTAAAACTTCCCTTCATAGTAACCTTGAGATATTCTATAAAACTGATTTACAAAATGAAATTCGAACTTCACTTTCTTTTCCTAAATATGCCTTAAATTCTTCAAAAAAAGTTTTAAAATGTAGTTCATCGAATCATGAAATCAAGGTTTCACTACAAGCATAAAGGACAAGCTAAACTATATGCATTCCAAAAATGCTTTACATAGATAGGTGCGAAATAGCATTCATTAAGTGCATAATGCATAATAATAAACTATTTTAGAGTAAACCATGTGCCAAGCAAACTGAAAACTAAGAATGCAAAATAAAAGTGTGTAGAAACAAAATGAACACTGAGGTACTATAACATAGTATTTAGTACGTTATATTGATCTGAAGATATAGCAGATTAATTATATCATGCACGAGTAATACCCGTATGAATAATAGTAAAACTTGCAGGATTCCGCAGTATATATAATTATTTTTACAAATACAGATACAAATATATACATGCCTTCATATATGTGGTTTAGAATTTATTCCATAATTTAATTTACTGATTTAAAATAAACTGCCTTCTTGAAATTAGAAACTTAAGGAAGCTACCAGTCTTAACAAATGACATTTTTAAAAGCGTGTTTGAAAAAGTCCAGAAAAGGGGAAAAACTAAGGAGAAATAGAAGATGTTATAAAACTGGAAGTGGAGGAGAACAGTAATAAAAAAGGTCTGAAACAGGATAGAATTACACGTAACCTTTTTACATGTGAACATACAATAATAAAAATAAATAGTGAAAAATATTTAGCTCGGAATGAAAAAAATATTTTAATGCATAAAAAATTGAAAACTCTCTTTCTCTCTCTCTCTCTATATATATTGTTACGAATTTTCTACATAGATAGATAATTTTAGTGAAATTAAAGCTAAGAGAAACAATGCTTTGACGGAAAAATCCGAATATAGTGGCAAGTTTATTTCACATTGAGTAAATGGCAGTTTCGCTAATTTGTCGAGATAGATATCACCAAGCTGGCAACCATTTTGGTCGACTAACTTTTGTTGCTAAATTTGGAACGAAATCGCGAAAATTCGCTAGACCTGGTGACCATTTAATGACATTTTGGTCCTGTCCCTGGACACTGTACCTGAATAACTTTAATTGATGCTCTATGCAACTGTAACGGTATTTGGCCCTTATACGGCTTTCTCTAATTTCGAGGAACGGAAAATACTAGAAATATCTCGGCTGCCGGGTGTAAACTATATAAGACAGGAGAGAGCATCTGTTTCTTGGTTTTAGTTGTTAGTTCAGCGTGAGTTTGTTAGGTATCTCCGGATTATCTTCGCTCTTTAAAATCGCTTTGCGTTGCGTTGTGTTTAACGTTTCTAATAGTTTAAAGTGTTACTACTGATTATACTCTGTGATACGGTGAACACCTGTACGAGTATTTCTGTAGAAAGTTCCAGAATTCTGAAGTGTTTCTTCTGATAAAGTAAATTTTATCAACCTATCGTCGGACCTGTGTTCATTCAGTCTACGAACCTGTTCGCGCGTAACAATATATATAACGTAAACACTACATTTTCGGAGAGAAGAAGAGAGGAAACTTGTTTAAAATTTAAGCCTTAATTTATATATTTATGCATATTAGCTATAATGTAAATCTGTACAAATATATAAGGTTTGTCGCCAAATCTTGTGTGAAGTGAGCCATTTCGGGTAAAATGAATTAACCAGCAATAAATGAAATTTTTGAAAACATTTTTGAAACGAGCAGCATGAAAAAGGAGGAGAGCAATATAAAAGAATTATTTTTACTTCCGAAACAGTAAGCAAACAAAAATGTTAAAAAGAGGTCAAAATATTTATTTTATTGAAGTCGAAATAATGATGCTCTTGAATCTTCGAAGTAATGATGCTTTTTAAAAGCTGAGCTTATGTCTTTACTTCGGCGAATTCGGGAACTGAAATCCGCAATTTTATTGTTTGCATATTAGCAGCCGTGGGGAGGTTTCCATTTTGTGGAAAAACGCATTATTATTTCAGCATTTTGAAACAAAATTTCCAAACTTAAAACCTTTAGCTATCATTTTCTGTTTTCTTCTTTTAACGTTTCCTGGACATTATTTCTTGTCGTCTGACAAAGGTTGTAAATCGCATTTTATACTGTCTGGATCGCTTACTAAAATGCAATTTAAATTAGTAATCATGTTCTAATTATCCGTCAGCAAATCTAAATGCAACCAAACATATCTGGACTTCAAAACTTTCAGGATGTAGTCTCAACTAGTTTGAATGCTAAGGACAGAATTTGGTATACCCAGGTCAAAAACCCATACGAATACTGAAATATTTCGGATGATAACGTCTCTTTTTTCTTACAGGCCAGAAAAGTACTTTTTCTCTATTAAAGTCTCCCATAACACTTTTAACTAAGTGTCTAAAATGAATAATATTTGTAATAAATTGTATAATGTCGGATGTTTCTGTATGAAATAACTGCACTAGGAGTGGAAAAAAGTATCTTAGTTAATCGAAAACTCAGTGAATCAGCTTTCACCATTCATTTACGGATTTGTAAGACTACCGAAAAATGTACGGAAAGCTTCCACCGCGCTCCCACCCACTGGTGTTTAAGACGCTGAATACTGGTAGTCTGACATGCTTTGGGTTTGAGCTCAGGCGAACAGTCTAGCTGCACGCTTGGTTTTACCTATGTGTAATGTGAATACGACCCAGTTTCTCTCAGAATGGTCTCTACAAAGGCATCCCTTCTCTTAGCCCTCGTGGCTTTGTGTTATTGGAAGAACCTAACCTAACCCAGCCACTATACCAGTTCACTTGCCAGTAGTATAAAACACTGACAGACAAAATCAGAAGGAACATTCACCGTGCAATAGCCCAAAAGTCTAGTGAGAATACGCTTAAAGATGCAAATTTTACAATTTAGCTTCCTCTACAAATGAATTGATTGAACAGAATAATAAAACTAGGAGAAAAGAGTTTTCAGTTACTATACTTATGAGGTGTTTCTTCCGTCTTTTCAGCATGCCTTCGTGATGTGTAGTACACTCGGCGCGTATTCGAGAGCTCCGAGGTTCGAGTCCCGGCGAAGGCAATGCTCATTTTTCCTGTCTCCTGCTTTGAAATAACCTAATGTTTCAATAGTGGCGCCCGAACTAAAAGGGTGGTGGGTGATGATTCTCTACCACTAGGATTTGGCAATTGGGTTCCCTAATCCTCAGTCGCCCTTTAAAAGGGGAAGTGTTTAAGATATTTCTAACGCCTTCTTAGCTTGCCTTCGTGGTGTAATGGTCAACACACTCGGCGCATATTCGAGAGGTCCGAGATTCGAGTCCGGCGAAGGCATTGCTCACTTTTCGTGTCTCCTGTTTTGAAATAACCTAATGACTCTACATACTTTTATTATCAGCTAAGTTCAAAAGTATTCATTTTGTTCCATTTGTTTGTCTAAAGATGAATTGTATTAGAAGTGACTTGAATACAAATCTCACACGAAGCGCCCAGAGTGCAACAGTAAATAGTTCTTCTTTCTTGGAATCAGCAAATGATTCATCAAAGCATAGTGAAAAAGGCTAAAGCATTTCGAGTTATTTACATTGTTATATATTGCTTTTAATTCTTTCTAAATCCAATTATGTTTCTACTATGAAAGCCAATAACGTTTTATATCAAATTTCCTTTCGTTAAGAACAAGTATATACTAATTACTCTTTATAACGTTTCGAATAAAATTACACTTTGGCATTAATTTTTTATCGATTCTTCATAGGAGTTTTTAATGAATAACAAATTGCTTTGTTCATCAAATCCTCGTTTTCTACTTCCATAGAATGAACTACACTTTTCTTGTACTCTCTACGAAAAATAATATTTTGACATAATCTTTTTAGGTTTGTAGGACTCCATGTTCATTAACGATTTGCAATTTAAGCTTTACTGCCACTTCTATATTTTCCTTTGCTCCTAAAAGGATATAAATTAGTTAATATGTTTAAGAACAGAGTTCCTGATTTTAAGACAGAACTTTAAACAACAACCGCTTACCATTTCAATACTACTTTTGCCTAGCTTCTAAATTTAATTAGTAGCTTTTGTTAGATATGTTTGCTGGTGTAATTTGAGCCCCTGAGCCAAAACGTATAGGCAGACTTTGCCTCGTGAAATTAATATTTTAACTGCTTACGTTTTGCTTAAACGTTTTATTTTTTGTTAGTACCGCAGGCAGTGGAGCGCTTTGTTGTTACCATAGCTGTGTAAATTTGTTTGACTGAAGAACTAATAAAACGGTTTATTTAAAACCATATTCTGGATCCGGTGTTATTTCACTGAAGATTAAAAAAGAGTATCCAGTCGCCTAGTTTGCATGGATCCATAGAAACGTTTAGAGGAAGTAAGTTCTGTGCACTGGCGCCCAAAATGAATTATGTATTCTGCACGCCTGGAGCTAGTACATCAATTAACTTAGACCTTGCAAAATTACAAGCTGGAGAAATGACGGTAAATCTGATCTAAGGTTCCGGTTATATCACAGATGATATACGATCTCTAATTCAGCCGGCTATCAGTTCTGATGGTAGGAGTTCAGAAATAAATTTTCCGGACGATATGAAAAATTACCAGTTGACGAGTAAACGAAGGATTTTATAATAAAACTTTTAGCTTTTATAAAAAGACGTTTTGAAAGACCGCTCTTTGTGTTGGTTCAAAGGCATCGGGAAAGGTGTTTTCGAAGTGAACCCGGCAAATAGTCGAACGCGTTTTATATTTTTAAGGCTGCTTTAGCTAATTCTGTACTAAGTGATATGGCTCAGATTTAGTTGGAGTTACCTGAAAAATATCGAGTAGTAAGGGGATAAATGCTGGAGTTTGTACTGAAGAAAGTTGAAATCATAGAACGAAAACAAGATTTTGACATCGTGCAGTTTATATTGGACTGTGGGGGTCCACCCTTTTATTTCACAGTTAAGTGGGAGAAACCTTATACAGGGATAAGCGAATAATGGAGTTGCCTAATATGCAGTCACTTTTGACAGAATAGAATTTTGTAGAATACCATCAGTAGCGTTGTTGTATACAGGGACGCAGAGATGCATTTTATTTTCATTTTATTACATGGTCCGCCATTAGGCACTACACGGAAAGAGAGGAATGCTCCAAGGAAAACTGGCTCGTGTCCAATTAGAAAAGCCGCGTAAACTATCATACAGCTAGCCTCTTCTCCCAGATTCGAACTCTGGCAAGAACTACTAGTGTTTAGTAGCTTTTATCGTTCGGCTGCTCGTGGACTACAGACTAGCGTATATCGTAGAAATGTTTTAGTAAATATTTTAGGAGTTACAGGTTACTTGAAGTTGTAGGGACAAAACTCGTAATGGCGCAGGGTCAGTATTGTGAGTGCAGAGGCAATATGACATTAGGTTTAAAAAGAAGGCTAAATTTTATTAATTTAGATTTAAAAGGTGCACAGGTTTAAAAAAATGCATCTACTTTTGCTTTATGTGATTAGTAATTTTCAGGAGAATGTGACACTGGATTTGGACTTTCTGGAGAGCTGACTGACTTGCAGTTTGAGATGATAGGAACGCAAGAAAAGAAGATAGCACTTGATTCCGGACCTACAAGACCTGCCGTCGGAAGGAAAAAGAAAGATTTAGAAGGTGTTAGAAACTTTTCAGCGTTGTTCGATTAATCCTCTGGGTTAAAACACGTAATTACGCATGAGATACAGGACTAATCCATAAGGTAGAATAAACCCTATTTTTATGATATAGGTTTCGTACATGCTCATGTTTTGAAAGATTAATATGCTTTCAAAAATAGGAAACACAGTAATAAGTTAATTCATATTGTAAAACATGAGTTTGTATTTTGTACTTTGTACAGAAATGAAATGAAATGTATACCTTAGCGTTCTGATATGTATGAATATTTACATTTCTAAATGTGTATGTCATTTTCGAGCATAATTGCTTGTAAAATTAAGCAGCGTTAGAATGACGAAGATATTATTCAAAATTCTATTGATTTCAAGGGCGATCGGCACAGGACAAAGCCGCTGAATACGGAGCGAACAGCCAATTAAAACTGGTAAATAAATAAATATACAACGTTTTGTTGCTCGAAACGAGGGTTCTACATCATTCGCACCTCAAAAAGGATTACGTACTTTTTAACGCATACAAACTTAGGGAATTTCCAATACATAAATTCCTTTTTTGGAATTCATTTTTGGTTTTGGTTATTCTTCCTTCAACTGTAAACACATAATTTTTTTGGAACCTAAAATGTTCTTTTTAAAAATATAATTATTTAGGAATAACACAAGCTACTTTGTGAGGTCAGGAAAATAATCTGAAAAATTGAAATGGATACATGAGCACAGAAAGCTATTTCAAAAGTTAGTGAAAGGAATTGTTGGTAATAAAACATTTGCAAAAAACGTTAATGATGGAGATGTAATATTTATGAATGCCTTTGCTATAAATCAAGACTTGGGTTTGTGAATCATACATTAATCTGATGTCAAATACGATGACTAGTTTTCGATAAGCATTTGAATGTAAGAAACTTAGGAGTAATGCTTACCATGTTCTCTTCCAGCTTGCCTAGCAACTTTTACATCAGACTTTTTCTCATTTTCTTCACCCACGTAATTGAACATGTAACATTTGCCATATGTAGGGCTGTATAAAGTTAGTAAATGCCTGAAATCAAAGAAAATATAAATAATTTTGCCTGTTTACTCTAATAAGTAAATTTGACAAGTAAAAATATATTCATATACATTTTCATTGTACTCGTATAATTTTAAGGGCTAACCATATAAAGTATATCATGATGTAAATTATAGTTATCTTTGAACATATCGATTGAACAAAGTTAATATTTCTTCCTGCAAATGCAAAATTTCGCTTTATTATCTTAATATCTCATACTAACATAAAAGCGTTTAATTTAATTAAATTATAAAATAGTATAATTAAAATGATAAAAGGTAAAGTATTATACAATAAATTCAATTAACGTACTCAAACTTTAAAAATGAAATACCCTATCTTACATGCAATGTTTTAAAATTTGCAACTAACTTTTTAATGCTAATATTAAATGTCTTTTCAGTACAATCAACTCTCCTTAGAAATGTGTTAAGTAATTAATGTTATTTACCTTTAAGATAAGTACTTTAATAAAATATTTAATGCTAGACTGAATTATTTACTTGAATTGTTTAAGCTGAATCTTCCAGCTTGTACCTACGGTGATCTCAGCATTGAGAAAAAAGTCTTCCACTTTTTAATTGCCCATTGCTTAATTATGCAAGAAATTCATTTTAATTTATATTGAAATTATTTGGCCACCGAAACATCCTATATTTGTTCCTCTGCTTTCGGTCTACCTTGCTTTTAATGATAATGCTGATTTTCATTTTAAATTCTGTAAATGATTTTCTTTGTATTTTTTAAAATTATATGCGTTTCATTTATTTGTATTATTTAAAGCTAATGTACTTTCCTTTACTTACATTTTGTAAGCCTCGTGTGATACTTTGTGGTGCACGAGGAAAACGTTTTACTTCCTTGTACGAAGTAATATATAATCACAAAAAAAAAAAATCCGGTAGCATATTTGAACGAAAATATCTGGAATACATTTCAATTATTATTTTGCGGGACATCTATATGTACGGACAGAATAAATGACTCTTTTTCAAAAATGAATTGTAAAATGGATTTAGAAGAGATTTTTTTCGTGACGTTTGTACGTACGAATGTATTTTGCATAACTCCAAAACGAGTCACCTTAGACAGTTGAAATTTTGTAACTCTGACTACTACAAAATCTACCTTTGCACTTTCCGCTTTCGTACCAATCCGCCGAACCAAACGTATGTATATCTACACTGGTGTGCAAACATTAAGGAAGAAGTCAAAAAATTAGCATATCAGCTGAACGAAGAGGCAGAGCGGACAGAAAGACCAATCAGGAGATTAAGTAAGGGGATGTACGGTAGCACATGCGCAGATATGCAGGTAGACGTAATGGGGGAGTGTCTGAGTAGTATAAAGCATGTTGTCGGTGTAAGATCAGTATTTCTGGCAAAGAGATTGCACGCCGTATAGCAGTTAAAATCACACCGAGTTGCTGCCTCAGCGAGAAATGGCGAATAATCAATCTGTTAGACGACATCTGGATGCTTTTACCCGATGTCGAATCATTGGGAAGTTGGAGGAAGGCCGCAGTGTGACAAGTGTGGCTGCAGAGTTCGGAATTGCTCACAGCATCGTTTCACGACTTTAACTACAGGAACAGCTATCCGGGGATTTAGTAGTGGTCGTCCACGAGGAACCACACCCGCAGATGACCGGTATATTGCCTTACAGGCCAGAAGAAACAGGCGGCAGACAGCGGGAGAAATCGCTAGACACACGACGCAGGCGACTGGACGACCAATATCGCGTTTTACCGTGGCCAGAAGACTGCACGGTGGTGGTCTGTTTGCACGACGCCCTGTACGGTGTGTACCTCTAACGCCTGCCCATCGGAGAAGGCGTTCTCTGTGGTGCCGGGAACACCGGAATTGGAGAGACAATGAATGGGGACGAGTACTCTTTACAGATGAGAGCAGATTTAGTCTGAGTTGCGATTCTAGACACATACACATCTGGACAGAGTGGGGAACACGCAAGTGCCGGGAACACCGGAATTGGAGAGACAATGAATGGGGACGAGTACTCTTTACAGATGAGAGCAGATTTAGTCTGAGTTGCGATTCTAGACACATACACATCTGGACAGAGCGGGGAAGACGCAATAACCCCTTCAACATCATCAAAAGGGACTGTTTTGGAGGTCGCGGAGTTCTCGTTCGAGCAACATAATGCTTGGTAGCCGGACCGACCTTCATATCTTCCAAGGAGGTTCGTCACCTGGGATTGCTATTGTAACGAGGTTCTTCTTCTTTACATGCGTCTTTTCACAAGGGCTACGGGTCCTCAGTTCCTCTTCATAGACGACAACGCTCCACCTCATAGCACAGTTACTGTCGAAGAGCTGTTGGAGAGTGAAGATATTGAACACATGGATTGGTCGGCAAGGTCTCCGGATCTAAATGCCGTCAAGCCTGTACGGAACTTACTAGGGAGACCCGTGGCAGCACGTAACACTTTAATAGGAGATCATATCCCCTATTAAAGACCGGATGTTTCTTGCTGGACACCCATCACAGGGATGTTTCGGCCTTCAGTCGCATTGCGCTCCCTGCTACTTTTTCAATAAAGCTTCTTTTTATCCCTCTGATTTCTCTTTTAGTAAGTGTTGCTTACATTACTCATGTCCTTACGTATTGGGGATCTTACGGTATTAAATGTGTTGATTTGGAAAGCTTTTGTTCAAAGTTATATTGAAAAAACCGTCTCGTCCTTAATTTTTGCACACCAGTGTATATATCTCTATCTCTATCTATCTCTGTATCTCTCTATTTCTCTATCTATCTATCCATCTATCTATCTATCTATCTATATCTATATATATATATATATATGAACCAATAATTCACAATAAATTGTAATAAGAAAACGTTCCATATACCAACCAGTCTTTAGCGCAAGTCAACATACATCTGTCCTTAAATGAATATTGCGTGCCCCTGTTACCAGTCCACGATATGGCAACAAAGATGTCAGTGGCTTTATCCTATGCTTTTCCACACAAGTTCTAATCTTGTGGCGTGTTCAGGTGGTACAAGGCGTTGTTGAGTGGTAGATAAAAGCGCAACTACTGGTGTAAATCGCCATTCTCATCGCGAATTTCGAGTGGTGTGCATCTTGCACAACGATAACGTGCATTTTACCTGGGGGCTGCGGTTGGAACGGCTTATCTACTCAAAAGAAATACAGAGAACGTTTTCCTTTCCCTTCCTTTTCGAACTCTATTTCTCTGTGCGGCTTCATAGATAAAATTCATATCGTTGAGTTTCCTTTAGGTGCAGTGATGTATTTTTTCGAAGTTCCCTCTAGGAAGGGAAGTTACTCCAGCAGAGCGTTTTAATCTCAACGATGCGGTGAACCACATAGACGCGTAAATTCCGCATAATATTTTATTAAAAAATCTTCTTATTTCCTTCCCTCTACTTACTCTCACACTTTTACCAGTTATTTTTTGTATCGCTCTGTGTAAAACTGAACTAATGCAATATATTACGTGTAAAATCCGTTTCAATTTCAAAAATCCATAATGCTTGCCCAAATTGTCTACAAGAAAGATAAACTTTAGGTGAGAGATACATCGTGAATCATTGATGGGAAAGCAAACAAAAACAAATTGTGCTGAATTCCTCCCCTGTCTAGTTAAGGTTGAAGTTCAGCGTTTATTGCAACTTCTTATTATAAGAGTGTTGTCAGATAATTTTTAACTGTCAGAAATGTTTTATCCAAAACGATAATGTTAAGTTTTTTCTCCGTATCAACGTTTTTCAAACTGTAATTTTTCAGTTGAAAATATTCTTTGTTTTGATTTCACACTTTGGGAAAACATATTCCAAATCAAAACTGCTATTATTATTTTTAAGAGGAAATCTATGCATGCAAAATTTCTATGTAAATAGGACATTAATAACAACTTAGTTACGAACTCGCAACGCTCCGGACCGTAACTGCAGGAAAGAATGAAACTATCTGCCGGAGACCCATAGTTATCAACAATTGAAACTGAAGGGACGAAGAATCGTTCTACATCTTTTACGTCATCTGTTCTTGAGCTTCTCAACTTCTTCAAAAGTTCTGTAATTTGTGGGGTAGTTTCCAGCATAGATAGAGCCTCTAGAAAGTCTTTTGGTAATGGCTTGGACTCTACAGAGAGAAAAAAAATGAATCAAAACCATGATCATCCGGTAATCTGTTTTACAACAAGTGAAAGGAAAAATATAATGCATATTAGAAATTATTATTGTTACTGCCGTTATTGATACAATATTAATATCATACGTATATTATAGTTAGAAGTAAGGCGATAACAATAATGCCAATATGGCCATTATTGTACCCTTTTTCATCTCAGCTATATTGCCGAGAATACTGTAACGGACTTTGCATTTGGTTAGCTATTTTTATCAGAATTACAATTAAAATTGTTTTATATCCCCGTGCAATGCAGCACGAGACATATTTTAAGAGAAAACTACGCCGGAAAAGGAAAAATACAGGAGCACCCGCATTAAACATTTAATAAATATATAGTTCGTGATTTATATTTAAATTGGATAAATATAATTGACTACTGTATTAGCTGTAACCGTAATTCTACTCTTTTGCATTCCAGAAATCTCGGGATAACAGAAACTGCCAGAACTTTCTCGCGACCGATTAAAAAGCCGGAGAGAAACATCTCAGTTCAATTGTTGTTGTTTAATGAGCTTTTGTTAATTGTAGAAAATACGCGATGAGATCGGACTAGCTTTCTCTTTGCATTGCATTGTATTTTTAACGTTTTGAGTAGTTTAAAGTATAGCGACTGATTATATTGCGTGGTACTGTGATATTGTACGAAAATCTCTGAGGAAAATTCCAACATTTTGTTATATTTCTTGAGACAAGGATAAATTTTATTAACCTTTTATCGGACTTGTGCACTCAATCTATTACTAACCCGAACGCATGCAACAATACTACCAAATGTAACTTATAGAGCATGTTACGCTAATCAAACAATTATTATGATTTAAACCTTTACTATAACTTCTCCTTTCCGTAACCCTCAGCAGGACGCAAATCAGATTGAAAAGTATTTAAATCGAGAAGGCAAAGTAGATTGCACCAGGATGCAAACTAAAACTGAAAATTATTTAATATTTTAGAATACAGCGCTCATGGCAGCGACGCAGCTTATATTCTATCTAGAAGATCTACCAGTGTATTCTGGATTTAACCATTCCGTTAGTCGACGTTAACAGGCGCCATTTAAAATATTGAGATAGTCTAATGCAGGCCAATTTGTGTGAACTCCGACTACTCTAACTTAAATTTGAAATATCAGTTTTGTTATTTTATATACCTGCAAGTGGAGGAATTTATTTGTGCGCACAAGTTGTTTTTCTATTAATTTAAGGAGTCAGAAGGTTATTTATACTTAGGTACGATTTTTATTATTTAAATTTATGTAGGATCTTGTCATAGTATTTCGAACGATAGGATCTTATAAACTAAAAGATTAATATTGATAAACAAACCACAAAAACTATCCTGAATATTACAGCAATTAAATCCCCTTCAGCTGATTTCAAAGTATTAACTTGTTGCGCTTGATGAAGGGCATATTATCATGTCCTTCAGCATTCATCTCAGTGCGTTGATTTCCTGTTGTATAATTAAAAAAAAATCTGTTGTATAGTTTTGTACCCTAAGAAATCTATATCTATACACACTATATCTCTGATTGTACTGGGTGATTGACAAAATTCAAATTGTATTTTGCATGTCTCAAAAGTGCGATTTAGGATATGTATTAGATTTATACATAGTATTGTTCTGATATAGGTATTTTGACACAAAATCGGACTTTTTATGAAATGACATGGCAATTTTTTCCGTTTTTTCAGTTTCCTCCAAGAATAATTCACATGGTGAAATTCTTTATTTATAGTAACCTACTTACTTTCCGTCTTTCTCATTGATACGCGAGTGAAAAAAAAGGTCAATCGTTCATTCTTAAAGAATTTTAACAAAATGTCCAATTCTTATTTTCGTTATTATCGCTTATAATAAATACGCCAAATTTCATAACGCGCCAAAACATAAATTCTCGTATATCTTAGGGAATTTTGAATAAAAAACTCAAATAATAAAAGTATGCTTAGAAATACATCTACTTTAAGATGATGGTTAAAATGTTATAGATTATAATTTAAAATCTTTTTCGAAAAGTTTATAAAATTTATTTAAAAGTGCAAATTTTCTAAATAAAGCATAAAAAAATGGGCGAATTTTATTTGGAATGAACCTAAATTTCGAAATGTGAAAGGAAGAATCAAATCAAAGTTTAATAAAAAGAGAAATGTTAAAAAATATATTCTACGTTCAATTAACATGGAGGAGCTAAAATTTGGGAGCTAATTTTTTAAAAACTACTCTTGGGAATTTTACAAAACATGGCAGTTTGGTACAATATGAATCGCAGAATCGAAATATGCAAAACAAATGGGATGTCATTTCAGAAAAAATACGATTTTGTGTCAAAATACCCATATTAGAACAATGTTATATACAAGTATAAATCTAATACATATCTTAAGTCGCGCTTTCGAGACATGAGAAACACAGTTTGAATTTCGCCAGCTGCCCAGTAGAACGGAAGATACTGAAATGTCCTTTTGTATGTACAGTACACTGAGTATTAAGATAGGGATTATGACAAGAACGCGACATCGAATTGTGAAATCCTACGAATCGTATAAAAACCACCTTCGAAATCTTTCGTCAATTGAATCTGTCGAATCATAGCTAAAATCCCATTAAACTTTATTTGTAAATTTGAGAAGATTAGTTTTATTGACGTTCAATATAAAGGGCTTCTCAAAAATAAAATGTCACTGTTCCGATTGCACTTCATGAGGATCATCAGTATCCTAACATGGAGGACTTGAGTACCACATGCTTTAAGTTTCTGGGTAAAGTGCAGTGGCGGCTCGTAATAAGCACTGTGGAACTGCAGCACCCCCTGAATTTGCACTTATTATTATTTTTAATATTTAATATAATGAGTCGTTTTTTCTTTAATTCTTTCTTTATAATTCTACAATATATAATCCTTAAACTTAATGTCAGTAGCCCTCCTCCAGTTTATACAAAAGGTACGAAAGTCTTTGTTCCAGCGACGTGGTATTTGGTTGATCTGCGCATGCGCCTACAGGAAGCAGCACTTGAGCCACCCAGCGAGAAGAGCACTGTCGCTCTTGCAGTGCCGTAATTCTGGAAACGTGATTACTTTTTACTTCGCGCGTGTGGTATTTTGTTGTTTTGCGCATGCGCACTTAGGAAGCAGCGTACGAGGCCGAGAGGAAGAAGGCACTGTCGCTCTTGCAGTGCCGAATCTGGAGTGTCGTTTGGAGGTGTTTCTTCTTTTTTTACTCCGCGTGTGCTGTGATTAAAAAATCATACACCATATTCTTGGTTACATTATTTTTCAGCTATTCTATTTGATTCATTTTTTTCGGTTCTTTTATTTTACAGAAAACTTTAACTATGTCCTTGCATCCTCAAGTAATAAATTCTGTGACTGTAAGTGAACTTCAAGAGCTTAAAAATTAAAATTTTTTGTAACAGCACCCCCACTAATTTTAGCTACGAGCCGCTACTGGTAAAGTGTAATGTTTCATGATTAGAGTTCATATACATTATCCTTTGAAATAATTCTACATTTTTCCTCCAGTGTGGTTGCTTTGATTTATAAGCATTCTGGAAAAGCAGCAATTTTAAAAACACTTGCCAAATTATATTCAGAAAATGAACTTCGATATACGAGAGTTTTAACTATGTACTTGAATTTTATTATATCCTTTTTAGTAATAAAGGTGTCTTTTTAAAATCTGTGTTCTTAATTTTTTTTGTTAAATGTAGACTTCGAGTTTTGCTTTTAGTCCCAAATTGTTTTTATCTGGAAACATGATTTTGCGTTGTTTCATTTTTCATTTATGTCTGTTGCCATTCAGCAAAATGTGTCATATTTATCTTTCATATTTAATCTGTCTGTTATGGATTTACAAACTAAGCTAATTAAAAGCGATAGATTCAGACATTAAACAATTTTATAGAATTACCCTACATATCTTTTCATTTTTCAAATATACAGATGATATATATCATTCCCATGCTTGTCTAAATGCATATTCATCTCATATCCCATAAAATGTTTCGCTATCCCACCTGAATCATCTCTATTTGTAATCCACACTGATAAAGCATAATAAACTTTAAAACAGCCTTTTCGGGCGACTGATAAAATCCGTAATTTTTCAGGATTTTAAATTTTCTTAAATTTTTTTTCTTCTTATTTTTATAAGAATGTTTCTAGAGATTTTAGAAGTTTTTAATATTCGGATTCGAGAAAATTTAGAATTGTTCCCATCTTTGCTTATATTTTATCAGTGCTATATTTTAGGTGCAAAACGACTGATTTCGATATATTAATTTAAAAAAGAATTAAAAATGTCTATATTTTATATCACCAGTTTTGTAACATAGCGTTGTGTAGATGTTTTATACAAGAGGAATGTGTTTAGTAACCAGTGTTCGATAGGGCCGTGTATCAAACATCCCAATCATTCGAAGATTCCTTAATAATAATTACCCGACATGAATTGGAATCTAATTCGAAGAATTCATTCCAGTTTATATCGTATAATTGGTATTATGCTGCATTTCTGCTTAAAAATTAAAAGTTTTGCATAAAATGTAAATACAGCATAGATAAGAATTTCTAACAGGTTTTATATAAGTTCTATAATTTACGAGGAAACTATGTTGCAAAGACGAAGAAATAGGTACATTCTTACTCTTAAATCTTAGTTAAAAACTTTTGAAACTTTTGTTATATTTCAACTAAATAATTGTTGCTTCTCGTGTTTGCAAACTGAAAATATGGAATTAAAAACTCTTTGAGATCAAATTTGTAGTAGTGCAGCTTCCTTTGGGAATGTTATTAAACGGCCAACAGAAAATATTAACAAATTAGTACTATTTGTCGTGATTCTTTCTTAAAATGTTTTACGAAACTTATTCTAGCACATTTAAGGAATTAAAGTCCTAATTAAATTAGCATTAACCAGAACGAAACATTAATGTACTTCTTGCAACTTTCCTGAAATATAATTTCGCTTCCAGTTTGTCTGGTAAACTGAATGAAACATATAAACAAGACATAATGAAATAAAAATGTATTATTTTTTAAAATGAATAAGCAATGACACAGACATATAAAACTCGAAACATTGAAAATGTCTTTAGGCTCTAAGCTAATTTTTATTTTATTTGATGCACTGAATCACAAAGGACATTACTTTTCTTTAACATGCAATCTATGTTTTTATTTTAAGAGTAAAACGTATAAAAACAGTTTATAAAAATATTTCAGTTAAAGAAAGTTTATTTATGAGACGTTCAAAGAGTTTTATTTAAAACATAAAGATAAAGGAGAAATTCGAAATGCTTTCTGACCTTTAAAAGCTAATATTATGTTTTTCTTTCCTTTCCTTTGAAAGTGTTACTTTGAAAACCTTTTTAATTTTGAACTTTTGAATATCTTTCCTCAGTACGGGCAAATTAATTTACAATCGTATTGACGTTATATTGCAACTCTGCTGTGATCCTGTGTCCAGTTTTTTTAACGTTTTGCTTGTAATCTTTCACTCAATTTTTTCCGTACAGTTCTCCCAGTTTGAAAGAAAATATACTTAATGGAAGTGAAAAAAATAAGTTTGAAAACTACTAATTTTTTAAGTTTATTAGCATACGCTTTAGAAACCTTTCTAGTTTAAGGTCGTTATATATCCAAAAAAAATCTTTTTACAGCCTCTAAGAAACATTTTTCTGCCTAAGTTTCGATGTCCTCTTTTTTATTTAACCTCCTCAACATTTTGTAACTTTGCTAATACGAGGAAGTGAGAAAAGTCCCTTTTTCAGTTTTATTTTTCGTTTGGAAAATCGCTTCAAAGAACAATTCCCTAAACTTAGACCTCATGAACTCTCCGAAATGCACGGCAGAGATGAAAGTTAACCTTCAACTGGGTATGAAACATGTTACATTTTAAATTTCTTAATAAGTGCTAAAAAGGTTTGAATAGTTGTTCTTGACGAAAGAGAGTTCATTTAGTATCATATTTCACGAGATAGGAAAGAAATTTACAGTAAATAGAATTTTTAACGAATATGTAAAAAGAAATGTGTGTTTACTACCAGTCACTTCAGAGCTAGTCTTCCCTCAGATCAAGTGATATGTATGCTTTTATTTTAAATTCTGATATTTGCTGAAGAGTTTGAATCATTTAGAACATTTAAATGCAGAAGAATCCAGAATCCGAAGAAATCCACATTGCGTTCGTGGAGTTTCAGACCTTCTGACTGCCCAACATCGTGCTTCCGTACACGTAGAAGACACACGTTAAGGAGGAAAAAATGCCTTATATACTCCCTCCACTTAAAAGGAGAAGGAAATCCAATAGCCAAATGTGGATGGTGACGAGTTATTGTCCATTAATGTCTTAGCTCGATCGCCACTGTAAAGTAATTTTGACTTTTTAGAGCCAAGAATCTGAAGAAATGAGCGATGCCCAAGGCTGGACTTCAGCTCTGGGACTCCCAGTGCTAGACGAATGTCTTTCTAATTACACCAAGCAAGCTCTCCAATCTTATAAAGTTTCAAAATGCAAAATAGCGGGTAGAAAGATATTTTTCTTAATTTTTTATTTAATATTTTGTAGTCTTTAAATACTCAAACCAAAGGCCTTTATTGGAGGAAAATAATGCGTAATAAATCCTTTTTTTTCGTTTTTAGTAAAGCCCGCATTTTAGAAAATTTAGAAAAACCAGTTATTGCCTTAAGACGATTACACAATAACGGATTATGTAATGCATTTTAACTCCAAAAGAGGCTGATTAAAAATAACAGATTTAAAAGTAAACACAAAGTACAGGAAGAAAGAAACATGCACGTTATAATACACACTAGCATTACATATATACATATGTTAGTCAGTGTACCTGTTAGTAGAATTCGATCTATTTTACAAATATGTTAAAATGAATGAATTAAAATCTCAGGTAGTTTTGAGATACATAACATGTGGAAGTAAGTATTCGCTTATAAGCTTTCATATTGTTTAAATATGGCAATATTTACATATTACACAACGTATTGTTTAAATATGACAATATTTGAGCAATACGTTGTGAGGAAAAGACTAAAATCTTGGGTCAGATTTTGGATGCAATTCACGAAGCTTCAGATCGAGTTCCACCGTGATACTGGCTGGCGAGTACTGGCATGCTAGTACCCCTTCCTTTTTTTACTGTATGGCCATAAACTATAGAAAACTACACGGTTGGGTATGCATTTGCATATCGCACAAATAACGCACTGGCGTTTTGTCCTGTTAGTAAGCCCTCCAATGCACTTGTGGCATTAAATTATGCTTTTCGAAACTTATTAATGTCAACGTTGTTAGATTATCGAGTCAGTGGTGTTATAGAAACTAGAATTTAACTAGGAAGTTAGTCGCTCCACCTTTTTTTCCTGTATGGCCATATGTTATAGGAAACTACACGGTTGGGTATGCATTTGCATACTGTACAAATAACGCACTGACATTTTGTTCTGTTAGTAAGCCCTCCAATGCACTTGTGGCACTAGATGATCCTTTCCAAACCTTAATAATGTCAACATTGTTGGATTATCGAGTCACTGGTGTTATAGGGACAATAAAAACTGCCGTTTTAAAATGCCAGTTACTTACAGATTATTGAGCTCAAGTACTTACAATCTACTGTCCCATTTGACATGTTTCGAGCTTTTATCTTGATTGATTCTCGTCATTGTTAAGTTTTTCTACACTGCGGCGGCCTCTATCTTGCCATTGGCCGGAATATTTTAACGATTTTCATATTCGTTACTGACATATTTATACGCAGAATTTCATTCATTTCGAATAATGCTTTTGAGGTTTGCTGATGGTTTTTTTATGAAACTTTAGCGTTTATAAAAGAGCCTAGCTCGAATTAAAGATTGCACTATAATGAACACAAAAAAGAATTGCTCACTGAATTGCTTCTGTGTTGAGAGGTATTTGTTGATACTATTTGCTAATCTGTAGGGAGATTAGTTATTTTTTGAAAGCAGGGGAGATTGGTCACTTTACTTAACCTGTTCCGCCAAACTAAGTTAATGGCACTACAGGGTTAGGAAGTCATCCTAGTCATTGCTATAAATCTGAGGGTTAGGCCGCCTTTCTACATTTTACATTAATCTTTAGTTTCTTGGATATAATTATTTTCATTCACTTGCTTCATTATCTCTAAGATGCCCTTGTTGCAGTAATAGTCCGTGAACAGTCTATTCACAGGATATCTGATGTAGTCGGAAGGAAAGAACTGCTGTCGGAGGTGCTCTGTCAGAGGGCAGGAGAGGAGGTAATGTAGTGCGTCCGCGTCTTCCCCGCGAAAACCGCAAGAACAGTTAAAGTCCGGTCTGAGGAATCGTTTGTAATACGCTGGGAATTCCCCGTGGTTGGTACAGATCCTGGAGGAAGAGTCGGTTGCATTTGAGCCTCTTGAGAGTAGGTATTGGGAAGATGTTGTAAGTAAATCTTCCTGTCTCTTCTTCCTGCCATCGTGATGACCATATCTCTTGGAATGTTGTCTTGAGGAGCTTTTTTGCAACTTCTGCGGAAAGTGGAACTTAATTGTCAATTTCTGGTTTGAGAGCTGCGGTCTTAGCTAGTTCATCCGCTCGTTCGTTGCCTTTCTGCCCGGTGTGTCCTTTTATCAAGTTGATATTTAAAGGAATGGAGGAGCCTAACGTTAAGAGGATCTCTCTAAGTGCTGCCGTGTGCGGATGTTTTGGAAGAAAGGAATTCAGCGCATTCAGAACGCTCATGCTATCTGTGAAGAATGAAGCGTGAGCTGCTGGTTGCGTACCTAACCATAAAGATGCTTCTTTCAGTGCAAGGGACTCGGCTTGGAAGACTGAAGCATGGTTGCTTAGACGGAATTGAGCTTGATAAATTTCTTCATTGTTCGAAAAGGCCGTGAACGCTGCCCCCACTCGTCCTGAAATTTTTGATCCGTCAGAGAAAATCTCTCTTTGTTGTCCTGATGGTGGCGACTTGCACCAGGGAAGGATGGGTTGATCTCCTCGGTGTAAGACAGGGGGATCTTGGAAGCTTTCTATGCTGGAATAGGAGAGATGTAAATCTTCTTTAATGTGAAGATCCTCTTTGTAATGTAGAAGTCGTAGATTGATTTTTCTTATTCTGCTTTTAGGTCGAGTGGGAGAGTGCCAGCTAGAATCTGAAGTGCTTCGGTTGATGTGGTGCTATACGCACTGGTGATTTTTAACAGGATTACTCGCTGTATTTGTTGTAGTTTTTGACATATTCTTGCTGTGCCATTCATCCAGACTGGGCAGCCGTAGAGGATCATGCGTTCAATTGCATTTAGGTATAGATGTTTTAACATTCGCCCCTTTTGGCTTCACTTGTCTGTGATTATCCTATTTAACTTATTGATGATTCGATGCGTCTTATCGCGGACTTCCGTAAGATGTGATACCCACGTGAGCTTCTTATCAAGCGTGAATCCGAGGTATTTAATGGTATCCTGGCGTCGCAGTGGATGCCCTTCCCACTTTATGCGTGGTGGATTCGCGTCTATAAGCAGGGGAGATGAAAAATGAGCAATTCCTCGCCGAGACTCGAATCACGGACCTCTCGAATACGCGCCGAGCGTGCTGACCACTACTCCAGGAAGGCATGCTAAGAAGGAGGGAGAAATACCTTATAAATCAATTGCCAAAATATGACAACGCAAGTCCGTTTGTTCAATGTTTTAGCTCCTACCTGCCTTGCCGTGTGAGAATGTATTAATGTTGATGTATCCTAATTCACATTTCTTTGTTTTAGATTTCGATCTGCTCTGTTAGAGGAATGTTAGAAATATTTCATGAGACTATTAAATTTCCTCTTTTCAAGTTTTGAATTCAAAATTTTAGTATTATTTTTGAGTATATATATACTAAGATATATATATATATATATATATATATATATATATGTGTGTGTGTGTGTGTGTGTGTGTGTGTGTGTGTGCGTGTGTGTTTGTATGTGTGTGTAAATAATTATTTTAGATTTAATTAAAAGATGATAAACTCATATGCCGTGAATCTCATTTTTTTTTATTCTCACTCTTTCGTTTTGATCAGTTATGGTGATTCGGCTGTAGGAGCATTTAATCTAATTAATATTCGAAAATAGTGCTTTTTGACTTTCAAATTAGCAGTCTGCAATCGTGCGAAGACTGCAAAGTTTTTTGAGAGTTATATAAAATCCCTTCGGGGCAAATAAAAAATGAGCATTCGGCGTGCTTCTGTAGCATAAATTATTAAGAATATTAGAATATTATGATATATTAGAATATTAATATATGAATCTTCAGAAGAAAAACAAGAGGACTTTGAAAATTCTTTGGAATTGTTAAATTGTAAAGAAATAGAATTATACAATTTGGAAACAGAAAATTTTATTAAAGACGACTTAGAATTAGTAAACTAGTTAGATAACTAAGTTACAGTCAGATATTAGAATTGTGTGGAATATAATAATAAAGGAATAATAAACTAGTCTAAAGGGAGCTGTTATTTAGAGAAAATCAGTATTCAAAATGTCAACATGAATTTAAAAATTCATCTAAGGATGTCGAGACCAAAAGAAAGATATATCGGGTTTTAACGAAAGTTTCCCGAAATCACAAATATTGTCTTCGCAAGCAATTCGCCTTGGTTAACGATATTTTGTCACAGGATTTTTTGCATTTGAAAGAAACAGACTTGCTTTAGAACACTGTGCTGTGAAATTTGTAAAATAAAGTATCGTTATCATTAAGTACAAGGTGTCTGGAATGGAACTACCACGCTACCAGGTTAGAACCATCATTAACTTCCAGGTCTGTTGCAAAAAGTTAGCTACAGAATGTCACCAAACCATGTGTACAGCTTTAGGTAGTAATGTTTTATTATATGTCACTGGGAAGGTTTGGCACTGAAAGTTCAAAAACAAGGACTATGACATTCAAGAAGCGGAGCTCTCTGGCTGGCTTACTTATGTTGAAGAGGCCCGCCTGCGATAACTTTTGGAAGAAGATCAGTATGCAACTACTCCAGAGCTATCTAAGGAATAATCGTTAGCGCCATGTCCATTAGTCGCGCTATGCATCGCAAAAACGTGACGTAGAATTTCAATCCCTGGGTCCTGCATGAACTGACTAAAAAGATAAGGACAGACGTGTTCGAGCCTGCACTAATCTGAGACTAATATTAACACAGGGACAAATTTCTGCACCGGATCGTGACTTATGGTGAAAAGTGGATTTACGTCAACAATATAGGCTGAAAAGGGGGTTGGTTTGCTCTCGGTGAGCCCGTCGGCAGCGTCTCAAAGCGCAGTTTGACTAACAAAAAGATCATGCTTTGTAATCTGGTGGAATTGCCGAGGTATTGTCCGCAAAGAGTATCTAGAAAAAGGTAAAATCCTCGACAGAAGATGTTTAGTGAGATGCTACTCCGTGTTGACGCTGCTATCAAGAAAATATGCTGAAATGAGTTTCGGTGCAAAAAGGTAATTTTCCATCAAGATCATGCAATACCACATGTGTCTACATTCACCGGCTGAGCTCTGTACGGTCTCGAATGGGATCTTCTTCCACACCCACCATATAGCCTCGACATCACTCCTTCGAACATCTACCTTTTTTCACAGCTGCAGCTACATATTGCTGGTGCTGTATTCCACTCTGCACAGGACGTCCGAAATTTTGAACTCACGACCACCAAGTTTCTGAGCCGAAAGCTTTGTCAAACTACGTTGGTAAAAATCATAGAGTTGGGTGATGATTACTACCCACAATGAACGTACTGCTTTGAATTGTTTTTGGTCTAGTTGGTAAGAATGTTTTTTAGCCGAAAACGTTCATTGCAACCAGATAATAATGTGAAATTATCCAAAATCGTAATTTACAAATTTTACGGAGACTAATTGGATGAATTTTTAAAAGTAATTCAAAGTTACGATTCTTGATAATGTTACGCTTTCCAAAACCGGAAATGTAAACTATTTAAAATTTTAGTTAAATGGAGATGGTGCGTCAGCTATAACAGAACTCACAGTTTCGGAGGCTAAATATGATTCTGTCATACAAACACAATCCAATAGGTTAATTTTAGCTTTGATGAAAATTGTTCCTAGTGATATCGCATTAGAGTTCTACAGTACAAATAATTTAAATTCTTCACTCTGCAAATTTATAGATCATTTTCCGATTATAAATAAAATCTCGAGAGAAAACTAATTGTTTAACTTTTCTAAGCATGTCAAAGGCAGAAATGAAGAATATTAAGAGACAAATACTGGAAGCAAATATTAAACGAACTGTCACTACACAAAAATATATCGGGGCTGTAGTTCAACTCGAAACTGCATTTTTTGTTTGCAGAATCACGACTAGAAACTATTATTTACACTTAAAAAAAGGGATATTTTCAAGTAACAAGCGCGTTGTTTTTTGTGCCTTGCACCTAAACATTCTGGATTTCAGAATGGCGCAACGACGAACCAAAGTTTGCAAAGTATGCAAGGGTAAATATTCGAAAGCCATGTGTATGGCTTAAGTCCAGTTTGACTGTTACTGAGAATGATAAAAAGGATATTTCATCAATTTCGAACAATTATACGCAAACTAAGCAGCAGAATGAAGAAACTTTTTCGGCCGTTTCATATTGTAAATACCATTGCACTTTTAAAGTTGGATGATAAAAGTTGAAACAACAAAGGAAAAGATGTTTACCACTGTTCTCCTAATTAGTGGAAGTATGAAAAGTGTTTGTGCCTGTGACTTAGCGAGCAAATTAAACCTTGAAGTCATAAGGAAAGGAATTTGAAAGCACCTCATCCATTCGAAAGAAATATGATGCCGTCAAATTAAACCTAAAAAAGGAAACTTCTCCCGATTCTAACACTGAAGTTGAATTGTTGGTAACGAACCAAATATCAGGAGCAAACATTACGGCCCTCAAGATCAAAAGAAATTAGGCAAAGCATACAGTTAAAAAATTAGATACCCCCAGATTCTCCAGATAATGAAGAATCAATTGCCATTTTAACTGTAGCAGCTTAGTAATACACTAACGGGACATATCAAATACTTAAACAAATATCCTTTTGCGGTGAAAATTATTTTTGATTGTTGCTTACAAAGGTGAAAATGTGATGATAACGTCTCTTTAACTTTAGCGTCTCTTTAACACGACAAGAAAAACATTCCTGAATAGAAGACGTTGTCAAGAACTGCTGTTCAAACAGTTGTGGTATAATTGGAAGCGGGGGTATTTATTAGAGATTGGAACTGCCCATTCCTTGAAGAAAGTAAGTTGAATCAGAATATAAAGTAGGAGATGTTTGTTTAGTTGAAGGTAATAATAAAAACAAACTATTATAGAAATTTGGCAGAATTACAAAAGTCATTACTGGGCGTGATATTAAAATCAAATCATCCGATATAAAAGCTGGTAACGGGACTCGAGTATTGCGCAACACTTATACCTTCTTGAATTCTGATTTCAGACAGATCTGAATTATAACGATTTCTTTTATATATTCCTTTTTTCCTTACTTTATATCTAAGTTGAATATCTTTGCTAAGTTTTTTAATTAAGTTTAGGAAGTAGTTCAACCATTTTAATCCATTTTGTTAGTCATAGTTGTGACGTTTAATTAACTTTTTTACTTTGTAATTTTTGATTGATTAAAATTTTATATGTTACATAAGAGTTATTTATGTATATGATTGTATAATTCAGTTTATTTATTTTAATGCAGCAGCGCCTTGTAATAGGATCCAAACTTATTTCATTTTGTAGTTTGAAACAGTTACGTGAGACTATACAATCGGTAAACCTATGCAGCGTTCGCTTCTCCCACTTTTTTGTTTTCGCTAATACAACATTAAACTTTGCAATCTTGTACATTGCGTAAATAATTAAATATGCTGTGTGGCTTAGCTTAGCTAGTACTATTTCGAACCACAGCCATCATCTCTCTTTTGTTTGGTATTTATGCCAAACAAAATTAGTCCGGAAATACAAAACAAAATTAAATTCAATTAATAATAATATAATAAGTTTGTATTAGTATAAAATGGCCACTATAGTTGGATGGAAATCTCCAACCGTTATGGATGGGAAATTTGTATAGAAGGACGGTTTTTCAATTCATTACACATGAAACTTTTTGTCAGATTCCAAATCATCTAACTTGTGTTGGATGTATATTGGAAGAAAATGAATCAAAATACAAACATTAAGGGACATTTTTAAATTGTAATAAATAATTTAAAAATTGTAATAATTTTTAAGTTGTATTTATTCACAATATTTTGGGAAACTTTTAAATTTCCGGAAAAACTTGTTGAGAGAACGACCGAATTAATTAGAATAGAGATTCTCATAGCGAATAATTCCAGCACATGGACTGATCTAAATGGATGCGAAGCTCAAGTCTTTGAAAAAAAAAATAACTGTTGCAGTGGATACCCATCCAATGTTATTAAAAGTACATTCCCTTAGCATGTTGATCGAATTAATTTTGTAATATTTACCATTCAAAGCATTATACCTTGCTTCATAAGGATGAATCATCGATTTCGAATTCTAGAGCAGACGATTGCTGGCGGGAAGAATATTCCTCTGGCGCCTAATAGAAAGGCAACGAACTTTTTTAATTGTTTATTACACATATAAAAATATTATATTTCCATCTGCAATTGCTAAGATAAGAATTTCGAAAGAGGCATTTACCGAAGGAAAGGAGCTTTTTAACTGCTGTTTACAGATTAGCTATGTGTAGACTCATTTTATGAAACAATCAAGGTTTAGAAAAACAAAGGTTTTCTTTCCGATTTCGTTACTAAATGAAATTGATGTTATTTTAAAGTACCATTTGAGGATTTCATTTGCCAATAAGGAAAAAAACGCTTCCCTAGAGGTCTTAGTTCTTTTATTGTTCCAAAACTGACTTACCTTACCCCAGGATATATGAAAATATTGACAGCCCCCAAGGATATTTCGTTAGCTGGTTACAGATTTAACACACCCGAGAAAATCGATTTATTACTGAGTGCAGAATGCTTCTTTAAGTTATTAAAATCAGGTCAAGTTGCAGTTCGTCAAAACACTTATTGTTTCAAGAAGCAGTTTTGGGATTCGTAGTTAGTGGTATTTTGCATAAGCCATCATGTGAATCACAATACTGTGGTCTGTTTACACAAAATGAAAAAAAAATGAAGAAACATTGCAAAAATTCTGAGAGGTAGAAAATATAATTTTTTTGGATGCGGCACTTAATACTCAAGAGTAGTATTGTGAAAACCGTTTTAATGCGACACGTTATCGAGGTTTTGATGTCAGTAACTCTGAAAGTATTACATGCTCATTAAGGATTCTAATTTCTTGGGCAAGTCTAGAAATTTCGTAGAGAAAAGTCTTAATAATCAAGTTTGTTGGCGATTGTTTTAGCACTCGAACTTCCAACTACTGTACTCGAATTTCATGAAAGAATTCAAGAATTTTCAAGCATATGGAACTAGTTGAGGGGACTGAATCCTTAAACTATTTCTTACTGTTTGCCTCACCATGGGACAAAAGTAGATTTCAGACCAGACAAAAGTAGTATACATTTAAAGATTGTTTTTAACGGATTGCCATGACAGCGAGATTGTCATTAAACGATATTTTATTGAAAAGAAGAATTCCACAGCAAATGGTTAGATTCAGAAAAACACGGTTACGCATTCACAGAAGATATAAAAAATGTATCGCAAGATTATAATTCATCCACTTCAAACAGACTTGCTCAAAATTCTATGGAACGACAGTGCAGATTCAGTAAAGCTCAACACCAAACTTATGGGGAGCAAATGCTTCATGCCTAGCAATCGATCTCTTAAACAGTTAGCTATGGATAAATGCTAAAACGTACATATAGCATCGTCCGTCGCTCTTCCTGACTGTTATGTCGACGATATACTTTCGGGAGAATCGTTAGTCTAAAATTCTACTGACCTAACTAACAGATTTGTTGAAGCCAGCTAAAGTGGAATTTCAAAATGGTGTGCATCCATATCTACTTGTGACTCAAAATAAAATTACTGATCACTCAGAATACGCTTTTGATGAACAAAAAGAATGTTTTCGTCAACAACTCTTGATGTCTATGGAATCCTCATATTGACTGTTTATTGTTTACAATGACCATGACTCCATAATTGTTACAGCAAACGAGATTTATCTCACTAATTTCAAAGATATTCGATCCGCTTGGCTTAATTGGACCGGTGGTCATAAGGGCTGAGATATTCATGCAAAGTCTCTGGCACTCTAAATACAACCGGAACGACAGACTTCTAGATTCTGTGGCTAAGGAGTAGATAAATTTCATATATACTCCCAAGAAATAAGTAATCTTAAAGTTCCTAGATTTGTATTCCAGATGTTCGCATAGTGCTCCATGGATCTGCAGAAAAGTCCCCTTTGGCATACGGAGCTGCAGTCTATGTTAAAGACTTACCAGTTGCAGGTGTGCCAACTCCTCTTTTTTGTGTAGGAAGTCATGAGTTGCACCTTTGAAAATCTTATCAATTCCTAGATTGGAATTGTCAGATTGCCCGCTATTATCCAAATGATGGCTACGGCAATATCGTCGCTGAATGATAAAATAGAAAATGTAATATTTTGGACTGATATCACTGTCTTGAATTCGAGAATCACAGCACTTCCTAAAACCTCTCGTGAGCAACAGAATTGCATCAAAACAAGAACTCACGGATCATATCAATGGAAACATTTGCCATCTGAACGTAAACGAACTGATGTCATATTGCATGTACTGGATACCAACAACATTCTTACGTGTGATATTTGGTGGAATGGACCAAACCTCTTTTCTGAGGACATGCAGTACCCATAAAAGTCTCTTGAACTAGCACTGATAATGTCAAGGAATTAAAATAACACATATTTTTCTTCATGGTTAAAGAGCTGTAGAGTCTTTAGGTATTTTGAAGCAGGAGATGTGAAAGATGAGCAATGCGCTCGCCGGGACTGGAACCACAGACCTCTTGAATACGCGACGACCCTGCTGACCACTACACCACGAAAACATGCGAAGAAGGCGAGAAAAATACCTTATAGAGTATAGTAACGTTTTCCCTAGTCCTTTCACTTTTCATATTTCGGTGATAATATCATTGCTGAAATGGGCTGATCAAAGAAAAGAATTCGAGAATATTCATTAATCGAAGGCAAAGAGTTATGAAATAATGAATTTTAACTTGATGGATAATGGAAATGATAAAGGAAGACCTCTAGATGGCGTAGTGATTAATGGCGTTGACTGCCGTATCAAATAACAGGGGTTCGAATCTCAGAGAAGGTCTGGATGTTTGTAAACGTATAGTGTATCTGCTATAAGGGGACACTCAAAATACATGGTCAGATAAAAATCCTCTCGAAAGGTTGCTGTTAGGGATACAATTGTGGGAGACTGTCGGACCGCCTTCGCAGGGTGATTTCCCTCGGAATGCCAAATTAATGCTGAAGCTTATGAGTTAGCTAGATACAGCAATACCTCAATTACCTATGGCACTATAGTGATGCTGGCCTAGCTTTTACCTGTACCTATAATTCTAAGATTCGCTAAAACCTCCTCCTTATACAGATCTGAAGGTAAAATTTTGAATAAAATTTCTAAAATATTTGGGAATTACTAAAAATTAAATTAACTTTTAATACGGTAGGAAAAACATTTCTTTCTTGCCTAAAATGAGAACCATATTTTTCTAGCTCACTTTAAACAAGAAAAATAACTCCACTCACTTTAACCGCTCACTCTCTTGATATAACAATCAAACACTCTTGGTGCCTAAACTCTAAAGCAATTACCGCTCCAATTTTTCGCATCACCGTCCACTAGCTCAGAAAGTGAATAGTTTCTTTAAATCAATTCGTCAGTGAACAGGCCATCTCTACTTTGTAATGTTTCAAAACTGCTAAATACCTTTCTGCTCCAAGCTGATTTACTTTTGCAGATATTGCAAATATTAAAGTATTAAATGAAGTATTAAATTTCAGGGGAAAGAAAAGAGAGATCTCTGCGTTTCATTTGCCTGTAGCATGGGCACCGTGCAATAATAGGAGGACAAAAATGTTAATCTGACAAAGATTAAATATTTTAAAGCCTAAGAGGGAAAGGTAGAATAAAAGCACAAATCTGAGTTAAGACGTTCTCAGTACCCATAACGTATGTAATAAAGTGAAACATCGTTCATTTTAGTAGATAAGCCTGTAACCATAATATACTTGCTTATAAAAATATGATGTATATAAACGAAAAACAAAAATCTGAGAGAATTTAGATTTTAACGGTCACCCGAAAGTGTTTTTTAAGATGTTTTTCAGTCTAGCTGAGCTCGCAGTCTACCAGTGTGCTGTTAAATTCACGCCTGCTAATACATGCCTTTTTGTGTTTTTAGCTCTATTCTTAAGATGCATTTTCTTCGAAGAGAAGAAGCAGCATAGCAGCACATGTTTAGAAATCTCAACGCAGTGTTAAATGTTGGCATTCATAGTAAGATGGTATAAAAGACTTTTTTTTGCCTTTTTATTATTAATGTTTTGTGTGTTACTATATAATTAAATATCACGTTCTCCACCCTTACACCGCATAAAACTCAATTCAACAGCAAAATGACAAAGTATTTAAAAGCAGCATATCTTTAAAATTTTAGATGTATAGTCTCTCGCGCTGGAGGTAAAAATATTTTACTTTGAACAGTATTGTCATTGCTCGCTTTCAAATCGTTGAGTCTGTTAATCAAAACTTCATTATAGTTTTATAAAAAATGAAATACAAAATTCGAAATTTAAAATTAGGGCTTCCAGGTGCCCATGTTTGAGTGGAGGACAACGGTATTAAAAATTTGACGGCCGTCGTTTTTTCACAATGCGAAGAACATGCGTTATACGCATGCAGATTCTTCATTATTTAATTTCTTTAAAAATAATTCAGGGTGATAAAATTTGGTGACAATAATTTGAAAAGCGATTTGCCGTTTATAGTTGGCGACGCTTTTTCGGGTCAACGCCTTTTTTGGGGGGCTAATAAAGATACAAAAAGGTGAACATAAATACGAATATATTTTTAATTCTGTTTTTGCAGCGGTTATGAATAAACATTTAAATTAATAACAAAATGCTCTAATCCGCATGATTTGCAATTTGTTCCAAAGTTTCTTCATTTCTGCTTGTGTAGAATGAGAGTAAAACTATAGAATTGAAACAACTTTGGGAGTTGGCAGGTTGCTTTATTTTAGATATCTTGAGGTTAGATGCTAAAACGCTGTCGAAATTGCTCGAAGGCTGTGTAAATAAACGGATATAAAAAAATTCAACAGTAATGATGACACTGTACGTAGAAGTTACTGAAGTTTTTAAAAAGACGAACAAAGAAGCAAAACATAAATTTCGTTTAAAAGATCAGTGCCACGCATCTCGATAAGAAATTAGGAACAAATCTCAGGGAAACTGTCAATCGCTTTGAGTTTCCCTTTCAGTTGGTTGGGAACGGTTGGGTTTATATTTTCAACCGTTAACAATAGCCGTAGTATGTGCGTATTAAGATTCTGGTCTAATACATCAAAAATATAAACATTATTCACCCATTAGTTTGTCATATTTCCTATTAAACAGCTATTTTGTAGCAATAAAACAGTCATGTAATCTTCATGTCCAGTTGATGTACCTATACCAATCAGAATTTAGAATATTTTGAGGTCTAGCAAGAGCAAAAATGTGGAAGAGAATATTGTTAAGAATTTTGCCTCTGTAACACACCTACACATATACATTAACATCTTTTAAAACAAAAAGCAATATAAAAATGTAAACGAAACTCACTGATTGGCTCCATCGTCTCACAATGGCTATCTAAACAGCTATCGGTTGTATTTTCTTGAGAAGTGACTTGAGGGTATTCGAACGAAGTTTTGCAAATGCAAATCGAACCTGCAGTACTATTGTATACGAAGCAAGCATCAGAAGTCAAATTCCATTGACAAAGCAGCATGGAACAGGCACAATACTCATCTGTTTTGTTGGCGTCAGGATAACAATAGAGAGTATCACATGGGTTTTTCTCACAGGAACACCGATCTTCAAACCAAGACCAGTCACAGAGAGGATCTTTAAGACACTGTGTCTTCTCTTCACTGGAAAGGCTATAAGTTGAAAATATATATTAGAATTATTATTCCCTGATAACAAATTAGCACTGCATAGCTTCTAAGTATCTTTTCTAGCACACTCAAAAAGCACAATTGAATTCAAAAGTATTTAAATATTTACAGCAGTAGTTTAAATTTTGATATATGCAGAGGCAGAAAATATCGACTCATTTCTCTAGACTCCTGGGGGGGCAACCCCCGATGTTCTGGCTAAGATCTATACTTATACATACTCGCATCTTGGCTATATAATTTGTCTTCACAAGCTTACAGCCACCGATTCTTCGGTAGTCCATTCAGGCGCGGAAACCAATTAAGAGAAGGTCAATGGAATTTTCATGCAATTTCAAATTAATCTTATTTTATAAGACATTTGATTGAAGAGAAGGTAAGTTTATCGTTATTTGATATTTGAAGTGATAACTTCATTATTGGAGATGCTAAGGCAACGATATTCAGCGTAAGTTTCGTAAAACTGCAATGCTAGTTTCAAACATTGCCCAACATTGTAGTTGAAAATTTAAATTTTCCTGCAGCAAAAGTTATTTTAAAAGCATTAGCTTTGGATATTGATTTTCTTGAGGCATTTAACATTCATAAAAGTCTTTGGATTCTTGTCTATGATCCAAATTTTGATCCGTTTTTAAAGGAAGTTACTTCAAGTTACTTTAATTTTTATCAATAGATGGCGACAATATCTTTGTTTCTCTCCTTTTATGGAACATTCTTGAATTTTCCGCTTTAATCTTGTAGCGTAAGTACAGACTTTTCCTTCGGCTTTTCTATTACTGCAGATCAAGAAGAAGTTTCTATATTCAGATTTTTGAAACTAATCCTGCAAATTTATGACAATTATGTTGATTTTTAATCGTTATTCAAAGCGTTATTTTAACTCTCATGAAAATTTCATTTTCGTGTTTGCATTTGAAGTAAATTTTTCTTTTTATTAACATTGGGAGTAAATTTTTGTTCAAAGGATTTTATAATAAAAAATCATAAAACTATTATTCAATAAGTAAAGTGATTATAAATGGTACAAAATTACCGCATATATAAACATAAATTCATAGACATTAAAACGCTTTTACATCCGTATGGTAACCATTTTATAAAATGACATTAAACATGTATTCAAGTACCAACTACATGCAGTAGTAAGCATCTTGAAGATGCTGGTTGCTCAGGATTGTTAAGATTAAATTTCCATAAACGTACACAGCAAATATAAGACTGCCAGCCACATTTAAAGCAGACACTACGCTGTCATGGAAAACTATCGGTATCAGAGGCGCAGTATCGGCTGTCTTTCGGAATACTGAGGGATTGCGTCAAATTCAAAATTCATTTATCAGCTTCAGGATAGACTTTTACTTTTGATCCCTAATAGTGCCGTTATCAAAATATTTATAAGCATCCGCGACATTCATACTTCGCGCTAAAGTGTCTCGAAATACTAAATTTAAATAAGCAACTAAAGTTAGGGTTTTCTTTAAACTGATAAATCTAAATAGTCCAAAGCCTAAGAGACGTAAAGCGAATTTTTGCTATATCTGAAGTAACTACAGAGACTTGAAAAGCTTTGTAACACTTTTACAAAACCTTTTTATTTAAACAAAACGCAGAGTAAAAATGCACATTCGTGTGTTAACAGAATCAATCACAACTTGTGGCAACTTAAGATAAGAGTCAATTTCAAAATTAAGACATAGCTTATTGTCCAAGACTAAGCAATTAAATTTTAAACTAAGTTGGCTTAAATCTTTAACCAACATATCAAATTCAAATGTCGGCAGCATAATTGTGAAGCTGAATAATTGCAATCTTATCATTGCTGAAAAAGGACAAGCAATAAATTTAATTACTGTTCATAATAACTGCAATTAAATCAATAGTATTTTTTAAAAATACGTTTGTTATTCAGTTCCCTTGGTAGATGTGGCAATGTTAATAAATTGCAATTACATTAAATATTCAACATTAAATTTAGCATTTGATTAAAACTGTCTTTCTTCGTTACCTCGTTCAATCAGCAATTGTCAACGCAAAATCCCATTGAAACACATTTCTTCGCGACCAAGATGATGGGATATGCCCATTGACTTGCTGATGGCTCGATAACGCCAGTTTCTTGCATATCCTTTAGAAGTTTTTCTACGTCTTCCTCATCGCTTATTTGTGCATTCTGCAATAACTCCAATATTATTGTATCCGAAAACAGAGAGAGTGGCCGACTATTAAGTTGTTCAATACAGGTCACTGGAGTTTATGTTGCAACCACTTCACGTTTCCTAATGATTTTTTGCTTTATCGCTAACTTTGGCAACACTCTCCGGGATACTGGTTCTACACTCACGTTTGTGAAAATTGCAACACCATGAAGGACTTACGCGAGTGAGCTGAAATTTTCAGGAAATGCAAAGTAGCGCATGATATGCAAATGATTAGAATTGCAAATCCGTAGCGCATGCGTATGCTGAGCAGCGCCCTCTGAACGGCTGATGGATCCGAATAAATAGACGGCTGTAGCGAGGCGTGTATGGTTATCGGTGGTTATCTGCTAGTAGTAAACGTTAACTCAATCTGTACTTATTCCTCGTCGACGAAAGAGAGCGAGATTTGAACAACTTACAGAGTTTGAACGAGGGAGAATCATCGGCCTTCGTGAAGCTGGATTGTCGTATCGTGCAGTAGCCTCTCGTGTGCAGCGTAACAGCAGCACAGTGATGCGCGTTTGGAAGCAGTGGACGGACGAGTGTCGGACAACTCGGAAATCCGGGAGTGGACCCCGAAATGTGACGTCAGCTCGCGATGATAGACACCTGGTCCGCATGGCGCGGACGGACCGTACAGCTTCCTCTAGACAATTGGCAGCACTGTGGTCAATAGCTACAGGTGTTTCATTGTGTGCTTCATCAATTCGTAGACGTCTGCTGCAGTGTGGACTGCGCGCACGGACTCCTTTATACAGGATCCCCCTAACGCACGACCATCGCCGCCTGCGGCTACAATGGGCCAATCAGCATAGAGACTGGCGTGCTGATTGGCAGCATGTCGTGTTTTCTGACGAATCCCGCTTTAATTTGTGGTACCATGATGGCCGCATTCGTGTCAGACGCTATGCCGGTGAACGCCACCTTCCGGAGTGCATTATCGAACGCCACAGTGGACGAACACCCGGAGTTATGGTCTGGGGCGCCATAGCATATCATAGACGATCTCAATTGCTACGAATTGTGGGCAATCTGAACAGCAACCGGTATATCCGTGAAGTTCTACAGCCCGAAGCTGTTCCCTTCCTTCAAAGCTTGCCAGGCGCTGTATTTCAACAGGACAATGCCCGCCCTCATACTGCTCGGATTGTTAAATCCTTCTTTGCAGCGCAGCAGGTACAGCTTCTTCCTTGGCCTGCGTGATCCCCGGATATGTCGCCAATTGAACATGTGTGGGATGTCATTGGTCGGCGTCTTGCTCGTGATCCTCGTCCTGTTGCGTCTGCAGACGAACTTTGGGTACGCGTACAAACGATATGGAATGCTCTTCCTCAGTCAGACATTCAAACTTTGTTTGACTCCATGCCACGTCGTGTAGCAGCACTTATTGCGGCGCGTGGTGGCCACACAAAATACTGATTCTGATCTCTTGTTCTTGTTTGTTTGCTTTGAACATTTAATCATTTATTTGTACCACTACCACTCAACTGTGTATTAAATTGCATTCAATTATGACGATTCCTTCTTGGTGTTGCAATTTTCACAAACGTGAGTGTAGATAACTGAACGAGCGGCGAGGCTACTAGTACGCTCGTGGAGTGTTAAATTTCATGGGATATTCCGCCTTTGTTCCAGACGAAAATTCCTGTTTCCCCCTATGGATCTAGAAAAAATTCTGCTTTATCCGCAGAGACAGAACGCAGTTCATTACATTTAAAGTCCAAGGAAATTTGATATTTCCGTAGAAATCTAATCCGTAAATGCAACGGTCTGTAATATTTGCAACATACACTCTTAGACAAAAATACGACGCACCACGACGCACCGAGAAGATATAGAGCAAATTGGACACAAATTGATATGCATACAGGTTTCGACGGAAAATGCAAAATTTTACATTTTGGCTGCCAATGAATGAATGGTTGTCGCTACAGCGCATCTGATCTGCGCAACTGCCAGGATATTTAAGAGGAGAAATTAGGATTCCAGGGCATAAATTCTTCACGAATTTCGTTCCGTGTACTCTGGTTGACAGTAAGTATGCCTCGCATACAGGTGCGCGAATGATATGCGCAGGTGTCAGACCTTGAGACAGGTCGTGTAGTTGAGCTTAAAGAAGCCGGTTGGTCTTATCGGCGAATAGCTCGTCATTTGAGCAGGAGTGATGCCGCTATTAGAGGACGTTGGCAGGAATGGGTGAACCATGGCCGCACACAACGTCAAGAAGGAAGCAGTAGGCATAGAGAAACGACAGAACGTGAAGACCGAAAAATCGTGAGAGCGGCACTCACAGCCCCAGATGGATCATTATCATCGATTGTACGTGCAACTAGGGCTTCAGTGACCGCAAGGACCGTTTATAGACGGCTCACAGAAAGGAGGCTGAGGTCACGGTACCCCTTGTGCCGACTACCATTGACCTCTGCACAACCCCAAGCCCGTTTGCTGTGGTATCGGGCTCATTCGCACTGGAATGTCACTGACTGGGGTAGAATAGTCTTCAGTGATGAATCCCGCTTTGAACTCAGCCCCGATGACCAACGAAGGCGAGTCTGGAGACGCTCCGGACAGCGGTATGATACCAACCTGACTCCGGCAGACAGGTCGACAACCAGGAGTGATGGTCTGGGGTGCCATTTCATTTCATAGTAGGACCCCTTTGGCTGTCATCCTTTGCAACCTTACAGCACAGCGGTACGTCGACGAAGTTCTAAGGCCGTTGTGTTGCCCTTCATGTCACGCCACCATGGGCTTACATTTCAGCAAGATAATGCCCGCTCCCCACTGCACATGTTTCTACTGCTTGTCTTAGTGATTGCCGAACATTACCTTGGCCAGCAAGGTCGCCGGATCTCTCTCCTATTGAGCATGTTTGGAGTATTATGGGCAGGGCCCTCCAACCAGCTCGGGGTGTTGACGATCTAACACTCCAGTTGGACAGAATTTGGCACGATATCCCTCAGGAGGACATCCGCAACCTCTATCAATCTATGCCAAGCCGAATAACCGCTTGCATAAGGGCCAGGGGTGGACAAACGCATTACTGACTTTTTCACTTTGTGAAGCTCAAGCTTAATCATCCAATTTCTCTCAAATTATAATCATTTGTTTTTCTGTACATGCACATCATTTCTACCGAATTTCGTCCCATTCGGATAACTCCTTCTTGGTGCGTCTTTTTTTGTCTAAGAGTGTATGTTGTGTGACTATAGGCGCCACATCCAAACCTGATGTTTGTTTAAATTTCCTTTGCTGTTGATTTTTGCTTGCACATAGACTGCAGGGTAACCGAAGGCGGCGTCCAGATGAGTTTGCCTTTCTGTTATTTAGTCAAATATTTTCTGATGATGGTAAGATTGGTTCTCGTATCGTTGGTTATATTGTGAGGAATTCCATTGATATGCCCCTTAAGAAGAGTCCATTATTGTCGAGAATTATAACAAAAATCTGTAGAGCTTTAAAATGGTGCATTTCATTTTCAGCTAACCTTCGCTCCGCGAAATGGCTGCAAAATTTGCTTTCCTCCTTCTTACTAGGAACGTTTTTAGCTTCCGTGCCGTGGGTGTTCTGCATTTCCTCCGTACTTGGCCGTCAGCTTCGTAGTTCCAGCACTTTAGGCTCGGCTTCTTGTCACTCGTATTCAGGCTGAAAGCATTGACTTGTCTGGTTAATCGCTTGCCCGTGGGATATAGAGACCAATGTTTTGTACATTATGGCAATTTAATCATCTATTATAACAGGAAGGAGAAAAATAACAAATCTTTCGAGACATCTTTCCAACATCCTTGGCGAGCTTGTGACTGTTCCTGTGAGCTTCTTTTGGCGATATTTTAACCGAGCCTGTTAGTCTTTTAAACACTTCTCAATAAAGCCCAGTACCAACGCGTCGGACAGAAGTTCGAATTATAGCCTCTGGTTTTTAGGTATCTGCTGCATCTGCTATCAATGAAGCAGCCAGATTGCAGCCTTTAGCTTCGAAATCCTATCCAATTGAGTTTGCTGCAATCGAGAACTACGTGTTGTACACGTGCCAGGAGCTCTTTCCACGATATGTCGATAGCTTTAGAGAGGTACGAGACGATATATATTCGAATTTAAAGGCATTAGAATTATGACCAGCTGTCGTTATCGATTTCTTTAAATTTTTTTCTTCTTTGGCGACAGCAGTAGAATCCCTGTCATCAATTTGTTGTTCGATTTATTGTTGGACGGCAGAAACTCTTTCTTCTATTTGTTATTCCACAGCAGAAACTCGAATATCTCAAACTTCACCTTCAACCATATCTACTTTGCTCTCCATAGCTTCGAATTCGTTTTCTATTATTGAAGTAATTTCTCTATTCATTTCTTCTTCATAAGCTTCAGTATTTTCTTGACCCGCTTTCATCTCTTTTTGGTCTCCTTTCATCGTTTCTTTGAATGCAGAAAAGGCTGCCACCATCTGTCTTAATTGCTCAAGCTTCACTTTTATCACTGGCATTCAGTCCTGACACCAAAAATTGTTGCGTGCGTACAAGTTTGTAATGAGACTGAATGCACGCAAAACCAATGATAGCCCGATAAAATTTATTCTATGCAAAGAAACACTTCGAAGGTCTGGAACTTTCCTCAAAAATACTCGTACAGCTCTCCACAATATCACAGTGCACAATCAGTAGTTACACTTCAAAATATTAGGATCGTTAAACACAACAGAATGCAAAGCGCATCTAAAAGGCAAAGCTTTTACGGATATCTAGTCGCTCTGAACTAACAACTAACAGCTGAGAAACTGATGATCTTTCCTGTCTTATATAGTCTTCTCTCGTTTGCCGAGAAATTTCTAGTGCTTCTCGAAATTACTGGAAGGCGTATGAGGGTTGGATACAGTTACAGTTGCACAGAGGATTAATTGCAACTATTTAGTTATGATACCCATTACGGTTATACAGCGACCGGACTAAAATGTCGCCGAATGACCCCCAAGTTTGGCGGCTTTAACGATTTCTCTCCAAATTAGCGAGATAGCCATTTACTCAATGTAAAAAAACGTGCCCTTGTATTCTTATTTTTTCTGGCACATCATTTTTTCTTTCAGGCTTTTCTTGTTACATTGCACAGAAGAATACTACAGTTTCATACATAATTCCATTAATATAAACTATCTATGTACACAACTGGTAACAACATTAATATTTCTTCGAGAGCTACAACGGATCAGTTGTCAATCCGCTATGAATTTAGCTGTTGAGTTTTATAGTAAGTATTCTGTTTCATAGTAAGCAAGTCGTGAGTAATTTCAAGAATTTCCAATATATATTGAGTGATAAAAGAGAATTTTATTAATATTTGCTTCCCCTTGAGCTATTTACAGCCATTTACTTTGGATGTGTATCATAATTCCTTATAAATTTTGAATTTCTTCTGCTCAGCCGAAGTAATTATTTAAAGAAGAAGCTATGGGCATAGCAGGTAATAAGATATTGTATAACTTTGTATCAAAATTACTTAGACTGAGAAAAACGGATATTTTCTCGATTTTTGATTAAACGTAGGTACATTAAAATGACTGTAATGAAGAAAATTTTGATTTATGAATAAAAAATAGAGAAAAAGACTCGTAATCTAGTATTCAACATAATTAATACAATTTCAAAAATGTATTAATGATTTTTCCTCTTGAATGACGCAAGAAAAAATGAATGTTTGTAAAATGTTTAAAAAAACTTTTTTATTTTGAAACTAGTTTTACTATTCCTGTATTTCAATTAGAGGTACCGTGTCTATATTCATCTAGCCGTCAAAGTGTGCAACTACATCACTTTAAAACTACTTAACATACAGAAAGTCTGCTTCTAATTTTGTAGAAAAAATGACAAGAGAAACAGATATTAAATTTATATTTTTCTTGCATGTTACTTGAAATCCCTGACAGTTCCTCAATGAATTGTTTTGTCTCCGGACTACTAAAAATAGCGCTTTCTAAAAGCAGACTTAAAATATTAGATGGGCAATGAAGCGAAGTGGAAGAGAAAAGGGGAAAAGTACCATCTGTAACTGTAAAAAGTGCCCACGCAACTTGAAAGCCAAGATGTAAATCGATAGTCCAAATACAGAGCCTTTAGACAGTGTTTTTAAGAAATAAAAATGTTCCTTATAATATATTTTTAATACGTTAAATTCCTTCTAAAAATGAGTGAAAATTCTTTGCAGTTTTCGAGACTCGTCGTCGCTAATCATTAAGAATGTGCCCTGCTAAAAGTGCCCTATAGAAACCAGTAAAACTTTTTATGGGTACCCATAAAATTCTATGGGTTTCTGTTGACTTTTACTAGTTTCTGTTGGTCTCTGTGGGTTTTCCTTACTGGTTTCAAAATGCCCCATAGAAACCAGTAAAACGTTCTACTGATACCCTTAGAATTCTATTGGTCTCTACTCATTTTTACTGGTTTCTTTTGATCTGTGTGGGTTTTTCTTACTGGTATCACCTGACATCCATACAACCAACATCAATGTCAAAACTTTCTACTGGTTTATATTGGTTTATATTGATTTTTACTGGTTTTCCTACTGGTATCAATATAATAGAAATAGATACCAAATAAATATTCTGTTGGTTTATATGCGTTTATTCTAATTTTCTAACTGACGTCAATAGACTTCTTCTAAACAATGAAATTAATACTGGTGTCAGTAAACCAAAATTTATTGGTATTCTTGTTGTCTACTGATTATTTTAAATTATTTATTTATTTACTTTTATTTCATTTATTTGGATACTGTTGAAAATAAGGTTATTTCTGTTTTGTAACCAAGAGAAAAAAAGTTAAAAAAACATACATAACCCTCTCGTCTCCACCTCTTCTCTAAGACTATTGGCATTTCTAAGAATGAAAATATGATCTCTTTGAGACCATCAGAGTAACCTGGAAACGCAGGTGGTCGTTTTAGAGAGGGTTTTTACTATATATGCTCATTTATTTGATTTCTTAAAAACTTTTGTCGGAAACAATAACAGTATCATATACACCACACACAACGAGATCTCTCTAAGGCGATCAGCCACACATAAAAATGCATCTTTGCAAGTGGTCGTCTGAGAGGTGATGCTCAATACCGATATATACTTATGTTCTCAGAAATACGCTTATCTTTTGCCTCCATGAAATGAATCTCTCTAAGGCGACCAGTCACACTTCCGGAATTTTCTTTGCGAGTGGTCGTCTTACAGAAGGAATGTTCCAATACCAAAATATACTTAAGTTTTCAGAAATATTGGTTTCGTCCAGAGGTGGTCATATTAGGGAGGTGATTTCGCTACGAGTTGGTTCTCTAAATACACACGCATACACACTTATATATGAATATATCAACATTTCTGATATTAAAAATAAACACCGGTATCAACCCTCATCTCTTTAACACGATCTAACAGGATCGCGTTCAAACTATTCTCCATGTTAACCCTGACGTGAGGAAAACAATTCTCCTCCCTCCCCCGCTCTCAGAAGAAGAAATATGGCACCGTTCTTGTGAATGTTGTTATGGGATGTTTGTCATATCGTCTTGGTGGATAGTAGGCTGTAGTAATGCAATAAATAATTTACAATATTACAGTTTTTACTATGTTTTACTGTTTAGATGTTTATAATGAAAAATAAAATGCCAACATTGAATGTGAATATGAAATAATATGAAAGGAAATAACAGTAAAGCCATGCACGTGTAATCGTGTCTATGCATTCAGCGAACATTTTCGACATTCATGGCCATAAATTAAGGATAATGCAAAATCAGGCAAAGGAAGAGTTAGAAGCAAAACAAATTTGACTTATTTGTAAAGCTTATTTATTAAACAAAAGGTAAAGAGAAAAAAGATGCTATGTTTGATATTATTAAAAAAATTAGCGATTTTTTCTCCCTGGAGCAAATTACAAAAACACCTATCTACAGAAAACAAATATTACACGGTTGGTACGATTGTTAATACAATCCCAGACGATGCAATACAGACCGTACAACGCCTAGGAATGCTGAGCATCAAATTATCGATCTCATCTTGGGGGATATTACACCACTCAAAAAGCAATGCTCTCCGAAGTTCCGGTAGACATGTAGGAGGAGGTTGACGGGCTGCTACTCGTCGGCCAAGCATGTCTCATACGTGCTCTACTGGATTCAAGTCCGGTGAGAATGCTGGCCAATCCATACGGGTGATATCCTCCGACTAAAGGCATTCCCTTACGATTTTTGCACGGTGAGAATGGGCGTTGTCATCCATAAAAACAAATTGTGCGCCCATGGCGCCCCGAAACAAACGTACATGTTGTTCCAAAATGACGTCCCGATAGATTTGGCTTGTCATGGTTCCAATTTGAAC
>KK122151.1:449675-478117 GCA_000611955.2 Stegodyphus mimosarum
TTGTTGTTGAGAAAAAAACTGGAAAAAACTAATAGAAAAATCTGCGCGTAGTGCTACAAAATTTATACCAACTAATATCGGAAATGAATATATGAGAGAATTACTTAAGGATTGTAAGAACCATTATCCTCTACCTGTTCAGAACACCTTTTCCTTGACAAGTTCTGTATATTGTTTTTTATAGGGATTCTGTATATGGATACCCGTTTCATGTATGGATACTCCACTATGGTATAATTCTATTGGTTTTGTTTATGGGTTTCTGGTCTACTGTTTTGTGCAGTGATTTTCCCAATGGGTACCTGTATTAGTCTGTAGATTTTTCTGTACTCGTTTTTATGACGAATAGACCTATGGAATATCCATTTTTTAATAGAGATTTGGCCTATGGATACATATAAAGTTCTGGTTTATGGATATGGGTTTTTACAGTGGAGTACCCATATGTTCTACAGGTTTCTGTTCGTGGATTTTTATGGGGATTTGGCCTACTGGTACCCGTACAGTTGTATGGGTTTTTACGGGGATTTGGCTTACGGGTACCCGTATAGCTGTGCGGGTTTCCTTCTATGGGTTTGTACGGGGATTTGGCCTACGGGTACCCGTACAGCTGTACGGGTTTCTTTCCACAGGTTTTTATGGGGATTTGGCCTACGTGTACCCGTACAGCAGTACGGATTTTTTTCTACGGGTTTTTACGGGGATTTGGCTTATAGGTACCCGTACAGTTGTACGGGTTTCAGTCTGTGGAGTTTTACGGGGATTTGGCCTACGGGTACCCGCAGAACTGTACGGGTACACGTAGGCCAATTCCCCGTAAATTCCCCCAGGGTACTTACCCTAAAATCAGAAAGAACTCTTGCATGACAGAATGCCAACCCAGATACTCGAATATAACAGAAAAAAATAATTATTGCTGTTTGAAATTTTAGAAAAACAGGAGCTTGTTTTTAAATACCGTTTTAAAATACATTACTAGCAGGAATTAAATGTATTTTTGCCCTTGGAGAAAATTTCAGGTTGTCTTGTATGTCACCATGTTCACATTTGTTTCAGTATCTAATAGGAAAATTCGCGAAAGAATTTAGAGAATTCATAAATTTCTCAACCAGTTAGTAGTTTTAGTTGTTTATCCTGTTAAGCTTTCATAACGTTTACACTTAATCACTCTGGAAAAATGAGAGAACACTGGATTGAATAAAAAATGAGCATTTGACTAAATGATTTGGCTACATAATGTACGTGAGTTCCTTTGCGGTACAATGTATATATGATTCTATTTGATTCAGCTGAGCTGTTCTTAATAGGAAAATAGGAAACCGAAAGATTCAAACTCTTCTGTGGTACATTATGCTTGTTTGAACTTACTTCATTTTAAAGTTTATGCAAGGTAAGATTAGTTAAACTTAGTTTACCAGCTATTAAATACGCATTAACTTAGTTTATTAGCTGTACGGGATTGTGCATTAAGTGGTCGAGAATCGACGGTTTTTTCTTTATTTAACTGCAACCTAAGAATGGCTTACCAATATACTATCTTTAAGTAACTTGACAGAGAAATAACCACTGAAATAACCAATGTTTAAATAAATGAAGCCAAAGGAATACGAATTCTTGAAACTTTGTTGAAGAAATTAGGAGCTGGCAAAACAAAACCACAAACTTCGATACAACTTAATTAATGGCAGCTTACAGTCTCTTGTTTCTAGGGTTGCTTAAGGAGTAGATTAAGCATTTCTGAAATCTTCCTAGTGCTTTACCGGATAATGAGCATATCATAATTTTAAATTCAACCAGCGAAGAAAATTATGGGCGTCCGAGTAGGTCACTTCTCTTATGAGATACCTTCTGAAGCATTCTATAAAATGTGTTTCTTGAGTTTCAAAAATGCGTTTTCTTCAGAATGTAACTAATCTGTTAAATAATTGATAAATGCCTCCAAGTAGACCATTTGTTTCATGGAGTATCTTTTGAAGCTTTCGATAAAATGTCCACCTTGGACATCAAAGATGCGTTTTCTTCAGAATGCCACTAATCTGTCAAGTAACTGCCAAATGTCGCTAAGATTCCGTAGAAGTGTACCTAATATGTCTTCGATTTTAAATGAGTTTTTCTTGTAATTCCGAAGAGAAAAAACGCAGGATAAAAATTGTTATACAAAATAATATATGAAATAAACCAACCCACATATACGCAATTAGAAACGCAATAATCAGCCACAAATACAAAATTAAATAAAATACGGAGGTCACAAACAAACGCTCTTGAACATGATTCAGAACAGGATGTCAAAGACGACATCGGTATCTCGGACCACGAATACATCACATTTGGCATTCCTCAAGCTCTAGAAAATATTGAAATGCTTCGCTTGAGAGTTAACAGTCGGGTGAGGAAAATTTCATCAAATTTCTGCTCCCAATAACAGATTCTCTCAGGCAAAGCATCGTGAGCGCCAACAACAAACAAGATCTGGAAGGAAGTGTAGACTCACTAATTTTATAAATACAAGGACTCTGCCAGTCCGCCTTCAAACTGAAGATGAAAGGGAATAACACTCGCACTAATTGGTGGATCAAAGAAGCTACGAGCGGCAAGCAAAAAAAATCGGGCGCTACGAACAATGAAAAACCTGAACCACCGATGAAGCGAAAAAGAGGCCTGGATCACCTATAACAAACAAAGAGCTCTTTATAAAAAACTGATAATCGAAGCTAAATTCAAGTCTTGGAAGTACTTCTTCACTAGAAATAACGATATATACCGACAACTGTACAAAACGGTCACTTCTAAAATATTAAATCCAACACAGATTCACGCACCCACATCAGCTCAACAGAATACTAATCACAGCATAACTTCATACCCTAGAAAATATCTTAGATCATGTCTTCCTGCAAGACGACAAGAGCCAAGACACCCGAACACAGTGGCAAATCAGGAACAATAACAGTCCCCCGACCACACAGGACTACAGACCTTTCACGAAACACGAATTCCTACTAAACGTGAAAGCCCTAAACAACAAAAAAGCTTCAGTACCAGATGGCATCAATAATCAAATTATCAAGATCATCCACAAGACCAGTCCGTAACTCCTAATAACAATATACAACCAGTGCCTTCGTCAAGGATGATTTAAAGAGAGTTTCAACAGTAGGCAAATTGTGTTATTCGCAAAAAAGAACAAGTCTCCAGAGGACATCCGCTCATACTGTCCCATAAATCTACTCCGAGCATTGGGCAAACTACTCGAACGTCTACTAATTTACTGGATGAAATTTCATACTTATAGTACTAACAAGGTAAGCAAACATCAATATGACTTTAAACCTTACTGATCAACCACGCACGTAATAGACGCTGCAATTTCACAGGTCCAAACAAATAAAAGAAATCGACTGCATACAGCCCTTCTCTGCTTGGACCTACAGAATGCTTTCGATTCTCTCTGGTAGCCAGCTGTTAAACAGGCCCAGAGAGATGGATTGATCAAAAAATCTCTTCGAACTCGCCTCAGACTATCTTACCAACAGAAAGAGCTTCATCAACTGTAATAATTCCATAGTCACCCGAAAGCAAACAAGAGGATGCCCACAGGGATCGCGTATGAGCGCGGACCTCTGGAACATCACCTTTAACAAAATCATCGACCACCCCTGGCCTTTGCACACGAAAATAGTAGTATTTGTCGACGACGTCGCATTCACAATGAGCAGTCCGATAAGCGACAAGTTATAAGAAACTTGTAACAGAACCCTGGGCATATTCAGCCCATTGTGCAAACAGATCAAGTTGCAAGTTTCTGACACTAAATCCCAGGCCATAATTTTCCATAAAACAGGACACCCCATTATCAAAATTGGAAATAATAAAATAAAATGCGTAAAAGCCATCAAATACCTGGGACTAACAATAGATAAAAAGCTTACCTGAATGCAGCACCATCAAGGTAAAAAAATCAGAACCTCCAAATTAGCCAAAGCTCTCAAAAATATGAGAGGCTACGCGTGGAGACTAAACAAGCACATTATGAATATCCTGCTAAAACAGTTATTAATAAAATCATCACTTATGGTGCCCCAATATGGGCAATTCCGATGACATCCAGAAAAATAAGAGTCCTCAATTCAATACAACGACACTTCTTAATCAACCTTACAAGAACCTTTAAGACTACGTCTACAAATGCCATGCAAATTATGGCAGGATTCCTCTCACTGGCCGTTCAAGCAGATATTGATGCAACAACCTCAACCATTCTCCAACTACAGAGACCAGCCACGTTTCAGGATGTACTTTTCCTCCCCACAGATTACGAAACAAAAAACCTAATAATTTCTTACACACCCTGCAGATGGATTCAGCAATCTAATTTGCAACCTGAAAAATCTACCGCAATCAACACAGTATCATGCCTACACAGATGGCTCCAAAATCAATAACAAAGTTGGATGCGCTGCGACCATCAGAACAGCAACAGGATTGTACGGTGAATGGCAAGGTCGTTTAAGGGAACGCAATAGCGTACATTAAGCTGAACTTACTGCCACTCATAATAGCATGAACATCCTCCTCAGAGCCCCAAGAGATACTATACAAACTATAACAGACAGTCAAGCTCCAGTGCCCTGATTCGCCCATCGTTCACATGATTCAAAACGTCATCAGAAAGAAGAACAGGAAGTCCGTTCTTTCGTGGACCAAGGGTCATAACAACTGCGAGGGAAACGAGAGAGCAGATGGCCTCGGAAAGGATGCAGCAACAAAGCAAGAACGTTGACAGCATTCAAATTCCATGGCCACAATCAGACCTCAATTACAAGATTAAGCAGCTGGCACTAGAAAAATGGCAGGACCAGTGACGAGACGGTCCCCAAGGACGGAGAACCAATAGCTTTCTTCATAAAGTAGACGAAGTACGCACCATCACTTTATATTTCCTGACTCAATACAACACAGGGCACAGCCCCTTCCGCATATACTTCCACGAGAGAAGTTTGTTAACAACGGAATACGTGTATGTTAACAACGGAATACGTGGGGAAAGGGGTGATGCAGATGATTACTTGTTTTATTGCCCACTGACTTACAACCACCATATCAAGCATCATACCAACATCAAATTGTATTTAAAAGCATCACAACATCCGCAGCAATATTAAGGCAATTATCAACAAGCCCCATCAGTACGGACTTGACTTTAAAAATATACGGCCAGCTATAAAAATGAAAGTACTATCTTTAAGACCACACAGACATCGCCAGCTAGTAAAAAGAAGGAAGTCATTCATCCAAGGGAGTGCCTTCAGTTACTACAATACACACCAAAATCACTAGTGCACACAATTCAACGAACTAAACTTTAAACCCTAGACTACATATGCATAAACATGCACAATACTGAAGCACCAATCTCACAAATATGTAATCCTCTTAATAAATACTCTTTTTGTATTTTGTATTCTCATACTGTATTTCGTACTCTTATTATTTCAAATTATGGTAATTTCAGCAAAAGTTTCAAAAAGTTATTTAAAAATGTTTTATTTTAATTCATTAAAATTATTTATTTTTTATATTAGTGTTTTTGGTACCATAGGCACAAAGTACTGTAAATGGCACAAAATTTGGCTGATTTTCTTTTGGATCAAACTATTTACTTTGGGCACTGGTTTTGTTAGCACTTATGCCACAACTGTCGTTTGTTAAGTTCCATTGCCTGGTCTGATAAATTACCATCTTCCATTGCGAATGACAATTGTAATACTAGGCGATGTCAACGTTTGGATGATAAAAATAATTCACTCGATATATCACCGTCGTCTTCTCTTCCGAAAATTTTCGGTCTTTTGTTCAATAAATAATTTCAAAAAGAAACCAAAATTGTCGATTCTGAAGTCGTCTGTATACTTCCGTGTCTTCTTTTCTAACTAATCGTGTTTAAGAGGTCGTCTTCTTGCCGTTCGTGCATGTGTAGATTGGCTTCACCATTGTCCCAGTCCGAAAAAAAAATTTGAAGGTGAAACAAAATAATCTTATGTTCATTCTCCACAGCGCTTGCTCGTTAGCAGCTGAATGTAAGTGATAGCAACATTGGTGCCTCACTCAACGTATTAAGCAGCGGTTTGGAAAAAAAATGCAAGGAAAACATAATTCTGAGGAAAATGGAATGATATTCACTAAATTGGATTAAAAGACAACCATTTATTTACTGCATTATCTGGTATGCAAGAAAACGAGTTTAATTAACAAAGGCAAGATAAAAGAAAGGTGCTCAAATATTCTAAGTAATCAGTTATATAAAAGTAATTCACTGAAGTAATTAAGACTGATGATAAGAAGGAACTTCGCAAAGAAGCCTTTTAATGATTTGTTGAGTCACATCAGAATGACTTATATTCATACAAAAACATAACGTAAATTGTGCAACATTTGAATTACAAAACAATAAGTCGCTCACCTCTTTTGTGTAAAGCAATTATTTGAACAAAAACAATTGTTGTCGAAGAAATCTTATTAGATGAATTTTATATTTTATACAACAAAATATTTGTTATAGACTTCGTATGTAAGAGATCCAGTTACATAAATGCATCGCTACGTCTTGAATACTTATCAAAATTTAACTTTATAAAATAGATCACAAATGTCCACATGGCTTTCATTTTCTGTGAGGAAATTATTTTCCTACAGTTGACACTGATATTATTAACGCCTTGTTTCAAATATGTGATTTCATGTTCGATACTTTGACTTCTTGTGGGATTAATTTCAAAATTAATAATCTAATCGCAATAAAACTGTTTTAGATATTAAATTGTAATAAGCCTTCAACGATTAAATTGTATTTTTAAAATTTACTATTTTTGGATTAATTTAATTTTAAACATTATGTAATGTTTCGAAGCCTTAATGGTAAACTCTCCGAATATTATTCTGTAATTTAAAATTTTCAGGTTATAATTTGATGTTTTCTGTTTCCTATTTTTAGTGTATATAGGTTTTATTAATCAGCAGTTGTTTGAATAAATAAATGCTCATAAATAATTTTTTCCTTTCTATTTACTTAGGATATTTATTCTTATAAAAATAAAGATTAGTATTCTTTGTGTTTAGCTAGAAATTCGTGATGAAAACGTTTGAATAATGGCAATAACTATATTGTCAACATAATGAGATTATTTTATTCAAGAATATATATAGAGATAAAAAAGTGCCTTTAACGACATGAATGACATCGGCTCTTAATTCTTTTTCTAAAATTTTGACATTGTCATGTGTGAAATCCAACCGATTTACCACCAACACAGATCTCGCTTCAGATCGTGAAAACATGCAGAATGACTCAAACATCATGTTAAAAAGCATTTTAATTCCTCATTTATTGATACAGTTGTCAGGTCATTAAGTTTATCGAAGTAGAAAACATAACAAATGTATGTTGCCCTCACCGTGATTCGAATTGCGGACCTCAAGATTGCTAGCCGAACGTACTTGACTGACATGATGATGGCCCACTATAAGGGAAAAAAAACATACTTTATATTATACAGCCCTTAAAGGGTGAATAGACCAACGGAGATCCAGTCACCAAATCCTGCTGATGACGAATAACCATCCATGATATTTCTTATATCTAGCTTAATTTTAGAGTCATTTACTATTTTTTAAAAACCGGGAAACTTGAGAAATGAGCAATGATTTGAGAACAGGGATTCCACCTCCGGGCTTCTCCATTACTAGCCAGAAGTGTTTCCAATTATACTGCGAAGGCATGCGGTAAGAAGGGGAAAATACTTTATACAGTAAGTGTGACGCTATAGACTCAGTATAATAGATTCAGTTTAAAGATAAGATGTTCTTTTTTAGTGCCGAAAGTTTTAATGCAATTCTAAATCTTGGCAAGATGTGTATTCATGATTATGAAGTTTTAAGATGAAGATCAAAATAACGACGTAGTTCGACATGAAATTACTAAATTTTGAACAAAAATCTTATTGAAATTGAAACTGAACGTATGTCCTAGCATTTCAAATTAGATGGTCTTACGTTAATTTCTATATTTTTCAATTAAAAAAATCTCAAATATGAGTCATTCGAACCATTTTTGAACTTAGCTGTCAGAATCTAACAAACTTTGTTCGGGCAGAAATAAATATGGGGAGTAAGTAAAATATGTAGTTTTCATCTCGTGTATAAAAATCGTGAAGTTCATTGAAAAAAAAATCCATCCTGTAAAAACGCACGCATAAATAATAAAACTTCTTTATTATAATCAAAATCCTGTCGGTTAAAAGTCTAAAGATCATTGAAAAAAAAAAAAAAATTAGAAAAATATATATTTATGTGCAAATTTTAATACCAACTCACAAATCTTTAAGTTGGATAATTTTGAATGGAATGATTAATTTAATTTTCCCCTAAAGATAATCTAGTTTGAATTAAATCTCACTGTATGAAGTTTATATTTGATAATCTATATCGTATTATTTTTGCCTTTGTTGCTACTTCTATATTCGTCATCTCTTATCGGGGTACAAATTAATTAACGTATACAAGAATTAAGGAAAGCCTGTTGGCAGTGACCGCTCAATGTTTATAAACTACTTTCGGGCGGCTCTTAGATTTACCTAAAACTGGCTTAAAACTCTGCTTTAGTCTTTTGTGACCTTGCCCTGTGATTTGCATTCTTAAACTGCTTAAATTTTATCTTGACGTTTATGTTCTATTAGTCTCAGTAGAAGCGGTGATTTGTTCTGTAATTAGACGTGCCATGTAAGCTGTTAAATTGAAGTTCTAATGAAAAGATTTACAGTAAATCTTCTACATTTAGTTTGCACTTCACTGAAAACATGTCTCCTGATTTTCCACTCGAAGTCAGAATTTAGCACTGAAGTAATTAGATTCTGTACGAGTGAAAAATTCAGACAGCTTCCAAATAAACTTTGTTTCTGGTTAGATTTAGCTTCGTAGAAGATACCTAAGCATGATGATTAAGAAATTGTGCCAAGGATAGAAAGTCATTTACTAATTGCTTTCACGCTTTTGACATTAAATTAATTTCCTTTCCGATGTACACTTTTTAATGTACAAATTGCTTGAGGGAACTATGTGATTTACTTAATTACAAAATTACAGGGCAGAATAATTGTAAATGTATTATCAGAGCTTGTACAGTACATCTAACAGGCCATTGCGATACATTCTCTATTGTCATCTTCAAAATGTTTAGTTAAATGTCTTAGTTAAATGATGTTACTCATGTCTCTTCGTAAGTAAGCTGAAGTATCCGTTTAAGAAAATTAATTGAATACTTTTCTGATTTTAGATTACAAGGGTTTCCAAACTATTTTGTGATTTTTCAAGATATGTAAGCATTTAAACATAACGTCATTTTATTATGGTTCATTGCTTGTTAATACAATTTTCTATATTTAAATGGCAAAATAAAAACCGTTTTATTATCTTTGAATATTTGCTAATAAGCTTCCTTTTATTTAGTAATTAAAACACATCATAGTTGTTATGAACATCAAAAGCATAGAATTTGGAATATCAGAAGCACTTTTCTAGTTTCCAGCAACAGAAATAATTCATATTTCACATAGTTGAAGCATTGTCATTCAAACATGACACTCCAAGAAAAGCTCAAGAAATTAGGTGAATATATCCTGATAGGCACATGTCGATTACTTATTATTTCGAGAAAGGATAACATTCTTTATGTTAAAAGAATCTTATTATTTAACAGTCTTAAATTCATTTCTTATTCATTTTTCGGTTAAAATGGGAGAGTTTATGATAACAATAGATTGAGAAACGTTTAATAGATAATATGTATTTGCTTTATTGTATGCTTCTTTTCTTTTCTCTTTTTCATATATTAGAAGATGCGCTAGTATCACTTAACTTAGATAAAAGTTATTAATCCATATTTCCAAATATAAAGTTCTAGTGCCATTGATCTCATATGCTTGTCCCTAAAGAGAAAACATTAAGACTATGAATGGAAACTGGAAGAAATTATAGAATTCCTCAGATGCTTGAAGTAAAAACGAAAACAGTGTTTGTGAATCTTCAATTAACAAGCTTGTATTTCTATCTACCTCTCTCTCACCAAGGATAAGGGTATCCCTCACCAGTGAAAAGTGAATAATAATTAAGTCATAAAAGATTTGGTAATTAAAAGAAATAGCATTGACAACAATTCGAGAAAACGCGCCATAGAGGCATCACAATTGAGACAGAAGTAAGATGTTAAAAAAAAAGAAAGAACAAGAGTGTCGTTTGCTTTAGAATACACCCAAGAACTCATAAGAGTTTGATCCTGTTAATGGTAAATCTGTGACGTAATTCTTCTCTATAAATTAGTACTAAACGATAAACGTATTCACTTATGAAAATTCAAATAGATTGTCTAAGATTCCATAGTAGGACTCAAGTCACTTCTTATTTGCATGTGTTCGACTTGTCTTTCTATTAGCAACTTTATTGCAGTTTTTTTTGTTGATTCTTTTTTTTTCATTACAAGCCTTACAAATTACAGTCAAATTTAGTTTTACTCACTTACAATATTATTGTATTGTTACTTACAATATTATTCTAAGTGAGTAAAACTTTATTACGCTGAAATCAAGTGTGACACATTATAATTAAGCCTACTGGACCAATCGAGACCAGGTCAGATTTGCTAAATTAACATTCAATGACAAATATAAAATTTATTTTAATTCTAATTAGATTCAATAAAGAGTATTAAATAAGTCATTGTCTGGAAGATCTATCTTGTTTCTTAGAATGCTTGTGTACCCGATTAAGAGCATTTACATTTAATATAACTATTCAAAAATGAAATTACAATTGCTTGGTTTTAAACTACAATTAAAATTCATCATTTCATAACTTTTGTTTATTTAGTTTCGTTAGGGAATATGAGAATCACAAATACATACTTGTAAGTAGGTAGAGAATCTAGGAGTTGTTTCATTTCTTCCAAATAATAGATATCAGCTTCCTTCGCAAAGATCTTTGGTATCAGGTTCAAAGCGCATACTGTAACAGCTGGGAATTCTAATTCCTTTACAGCCGTGTTCTAGGCATAAACGAGAGAATTTAGAATCCAAAATACGAGTTAACTGTTCATAAGAAAATTGTTAGCGATCAAATATTGCAACGTAACTTAGAGAAATTTAACTAATATGGAAAAATTAATTTAAATAAGATTTTAAAAAATTATTTAAATATATTTACTTGCAGAAAATATTGACAAAATTATATGAGGTGTAATGGGGAAAGATATAATAGATAATAATTTTATTTTGAATTAGATAGCTCTATCAGATGCACTTTTTATTTCTCAAAATACAGTCTTTCATACTGAATTACATTTTCATAGCGTTTTACGAATGATTCGAAAACACGAAATAGACTTTTTTACAGTACATCTTTTACACTGCGACTGTGGCATGTTTCGTTCCCTTATTTGAAGAAAAAGTGCTTCTGAGCAATTATTTTAATGTTGAGAATGCTCAAAAGACACCTGGTACTGAATCTGGCCTTTATAGAAGATGTCCTAAAGTGTTCTAACCGAATTCAAGAAGTACCTCAAGTGTTACAGCAGCAAAGGTTCTGGGCCTAGTCCTGGAGAAATACGACTATTTCTTGAACAAATATGTTTTTTTTCTTAATGGCTTTATGCATATATATTTTCAAAACGTTTGTATAATAGTCACTATTCACTCTCTGCCCGTTATTTAGAAGTGTTGATATCCGCATTGAAATAGTGTGTCTACAAGAACATGCTTTAGCTATCATCCGTATATCACAGAATTCAAAGTATTTGTAGCATTTAAATACTTAAAAGCCCGGGCGAACATTTCACGTCTATGCATGTCGTGACATTTCAAGTATTTTATTACTGTTGTTTCCAAATCTTATACAAAATTCAATAAAATTAATCAATCAAGTTCCTTCTTGGCTAATTTTTAGTTTCTCCAATCGCTGTCTAGAACTCTCAACCATCCCGGAGTGCCTGAAATGTGGAAAAATGATACTATCCAATAAGAAGAATAAAATCTTTGATGAATATAACTCGTATCTTTCGATAAATCTTCTGTCAGCTTTTGGAAAAGATTTGCAAAAATGTCTTATTGGCCCCAAGAAACTGCATATTTACAACAATTATTTAGTAAGCAATAATCAGTCCAAATTGTGAAGCTGACTTTCAATAAGTCATGCAATCAATTCTGCTCTTCAACAAGATAGCAACAATAAAATTAACCAACTTCATTCTGCAATAATATGTCTTTAAATAAGCCTTTGATTCTTTATGGAGGCCAACAGTTTTAGAATCTCTGGATTCCTTAAATTACCCTCAAAATTTGTTCCGAATTATTCAAAATTATTTCAGAAACATGAAACGTGTGATTTTTAATAAGACTGAAGTTGTGCATAAGAATTCCTTACCTAACTCTCCACTAGTTTCCTACACAAATTCTCTCCTTACTTTAATTCCAAACTACAAAATTCAAATGTCATGGATGAAGGGTCATAGTGGTCATTTTAGTAATGATCAAACATATGTATTAGCTGAAGAAGCGGCTAATCTAATCAAGATGATATTGGAACGATTAGTTATAGATAAACATCAATATCTTAAGTTAAAAAATTGAGAAACTACTCTCTTCAAGCATCAGTTCCTACATACTGCATAATTTAATGAAATTTTTAGTCCTGTGAATATGTTCAAGAGGATACCATTCATGAACTTTATAAACTGTAGTAACTTACTCCAACAAATCATTTTCCATATATTTGTTAAATTCAGTTGGTTTCATTTTAAAATTATTTCCTATATTTTCAATTTAATAACTATCTCGATAATTTTTGTCGTCTTTCTAGAATTAATAATTTATTCTTATGGTTTAAGTACACTAAATATTTGTAACTGCTGCAAAGTCAGTATGCTGCCAGCGAGGTCATACTAATTTCACTTTACAGCATAAAAATTTAACACTCCCCTTTTTTTAGTACCAGAGGTCTTAGTCCCGAAACTCACTTTTTGGCCGAATCACTTTTCAAATTGTTGTCACTAAATGTTACCGCCATGTTCTATTTAAAAAAAATCAAAGAATGAAGATTCTTTATGCATGTATATAGTTTCATTGCTTTTCGTTGCGTTGTGGAAAAATGATGGCACTTGGAGCCAACTAATTTTGTATACACTAGTATTTAAGCGCACACGTGAACCCGGAAGACCAAATTTTGAATTTACAATTTGTTATCCCAAAGGAGCAATTTTCCTAGAAAGGCTATTAATTTCGTTTTGGCATTTTGCGTCGGTTCACTATAAATGTCAGTTCACTTTCCAAATTGCTGCCACCAAATATTAGAGCCCTGCATTAAATAAACTAAATAATTAAGAATCTGCGTGAATGTATGCATGTTTCTCGCACTGTGAAAAACAACGGTACCTAGAACCATCCAATTTTGAATAACGTAGTTCTCCACTAGAATATGGAGATCTGTAAGCCCAAATTTAGAATTTAAAATTTCTTTTATTATCAATTTCATATTTGGTAAAACTTTAACGAATTTTTGATTAACAAACTCAACAGTTTCAAAGCGAACAATGGCAACACTATACGAAAAAGAAAACATTTTTATCTCCAGAACGCTAGACTGTGTATCGGAAACTTTAAAGATGTGCTCTTTTAAATATTTTGTGATACTGCTGTTGAATTGAATTTCATGGTTTAAGTGTAAAGAACATGATATTTAATAAATAAAGGTAACGCATACCACGTTAAAAATCTCCTCTTTGAACCTAATATAAAATCTGAAAGCTTAAAGATTTTTTGTTATTTTTCCTTTATTTCATATTTTGTGAAAATTTGCTAAATATTTTTTATCAACAAACTCAACAATTTTAAAGTTAGGAGTGATGGCAGCACTGTTTGCAATGAAATAATTTTGTCTTCAGTGTGCGAGACAGTTGCCATCCGGAAAAGATGTAAGATATTTATCTATCAATTTTAATCAACAAACTTGGCTATTTGAAAGCAATGTGGTGCCACTGCCAGAAATAAAATACTTTTAATTTTAAGCCGTTACTGTGCTACCACTCGGTAAAGCTTAAGATATTTAACTTTCAGATTTAAGATAGGAAATTATTGAATAAGAAACTAAGCGGTTTAAAAGCAGTAAAGACAGTGCTTAAGAATATTTTTTCTATTTCTGAATGTGATTTATTTAACTAAAGTGCATTAAAATTCTTAAATATCTAATCAGAAATATTAAATATTTCTGTGAAATTACACTAGCTGGACTCATTAAAACCATTATATACATTTTTTCTTTTGTATGATAAATATTTTAAGATGCAGGCCACGCGACCAGTTAGTTTTTAAAGAACTAATATCAAAACAATATATGACAGCCCTTAGCATCATATCAGGAATTCTAAAAATAGCCGTTTTCAATTGTTTTGTGATTTCGCTGTTGAATTATATGTGGCGTAAGTACGATGAGCTTTACATTTAATAAACAAAACTGAACAAAAGTTAATAATAAGGAGACAAATTCACTGTAATTCAAAACTGATCGCTGATATGACGAACTGAGAAAAGGTGCAAAAAGTAGAAACATATGTGCCAAAACTTAACACTAGGGGATTTTAAACACATATGCTGTTACGTTGCTTTTAAAAGTGTTTTATTTTGCTGTTGAATTGTACGTGGTGGAAGTACGAAGAAGGCAATTCTTAATAAGAAATCTAAAACGAGAAAAAAAATGTGTTAACAAGAGTGAGTCCAAGAGCAGATTTGTAACCTTCGATGCTCAGCGACAGCATCAAAACCTTAACAGAGGCTCTGGTGCCATGTTAAGATCTGATTCCCTTCAACCTTTTTATTATTTAATATAATTTACTTATTTACTTTGAAATGCTGATAAATTTCCAAAGTCTTCGAACTTTTAAATTCTTGACTTGCAACGTTTTTTAATGTTATTCGCAAAATATTTGACCCAGTGGACACTTACTGAATATTATTAGTATAGCTCATTATAACATTGCATTCCCAGTATTTATTCTATTATTACCTGTGTGTTTTCTGTTTCTCTGTTCTTTCTGTTGCATCAGAACGGATGTTCCCAACTTAATTTGTGAATCTCAAATTACAATGAAATTGCACTGTAGTCTCAGGACGTCCTAAACCATTATTTTTAATAAATACTAAATGCGGGTTGTGAGGTGAATTAGCATGATGTACCATAACAAGTAAACTCCAGATACTTTGGGAAGCTTAAGATACTCATCTCGTCAGCGGAACTCAAGCTTTTCTTTCTGAGCTCTTATAAGGCTTGCATTTTTACTTCCTTGTACGAAGTAAAAAGGAAGTATAGTAACTGCGCAGAATTCCGCATTCATATTTCAGTGAAAATATCCATTTTTATCGAATGCGTTCTAATAATGTTTTTGCGTGACATCTGTACGTAAGGACAGAATACAGGACTCTTTTTCCCCCAAAAAATTATAAAACTGATTTAAAATGGATTCTGAAGACATTTGTTTTGTGGCGTCTGTGCGTACGTACGTATGTATATCTGTATGTACGTATGTATGTATGTACCTTGCATAGCTCAAAAAGGAGTAGCCTCAGAAAGTTAAAATTTTGTATATAGGACTGCTATAATATGTAGATGTGCACCTAATATTTTGGTTGCAATCGGCCGCACCAAAAGCATATATATATACTCGGCTCAGTGAGCTCAGTTTCTTTATATGTTTATAAATTGTGCATTTTTTGCTTTAAAATGATTGAATATGTTGTTCTTATCTTCTGGTTAAGGTTTTTATGCCTTTAGTTAACTTGCATATTATAGTTGTAGAATTATCAACAATTTAAAGTTGTTTGAGTGCGGCTAAGCCTGAAATTTTAGACATAGAAGCCATATTTGTTTACATTTGAAACTTAGTCGAATAGTGGATTTGTTGCCAATCTAGAGAAACTAAGCTTCGCAACAACAAAGATAACCCATCTTTTATTATTGCGAATTAAATAATGCTTAATCAATTCTGGAATTTCGAGGTAATAAGTGTTTAAGATTTACTTCGTCATTTGTAATACAGATATTTTGAGTTTTTATGTATATGTGCCTTGTCGCGAAGTGAGAACTGAGTTAATTGAATGAAAAATACTGAATCGTCTGTGAACAATTTCCTTTCCCTCTTTTTTTTAATTTCTTTTATTCATCGTTTAGATTTACTACAGTATTTGAATAGAACATGTGGCAACGATTAGATATTTCTTGAGATGATATATATAACTGTTTTGCATTCTGAGTTATTATTAGTTAGGACTTCTCTCTTTAGTTAGGACTTCTCTCTACATTGCAGGACTTTGGTTTATTGCAACCTTGCGGTGCAAACGGCATCTCCTTCATACTACATACTTGGTTTTATTTAATTTAAGGAAATTGCACGTCAGGGGCTCTATGCAATTCCTCAGTGAGCTGAATAAGTTGCCCATAACTGGCAATATCCCAGCAATAGTTGTCCAGACTAGACTAGACTAGACTGAGTTACAAATTGAAGAGATGCCACGTTGTTAAGTGAATCTAGCGCCGGATTGTCGCTATGGTAAACAAATATAGTGAATTTTAAAGCGTGCATTTATTCTTCTTGTGGCTTATGCGCTATCGACGAAGTAGATTTAATTCAATCTAATAAGTTTAGATCAAATGTAAAATGCGTACAATTTAATATACCGTTCAAGTCATGTGGTGTACACATCAGATTATTTTTTTCTTATAGGATAGTTACTATGGGAAGGCATAACGATTAGAGCTATGAATGATACCCCGCTAGTGGACAATACATTTACCTGTACATGATACACTTTCACAGACAGTTTGCTACCTGTACGGGCCGTATTTTCACAGACAGTTTGCTACCTGTACATGCTGTATTTTCAGAGACAGTGTGCTCTCTGCACATGCCATATTTTGAGAGCGACACGTGAAAACATACTAGGTGTTTCTAGTTCTTCTGATCAAATACTTAGAGCGTTTTTCTGTGTACTAGTTGTATGTTCAGACAAAATGACATATGATCTTAATAAAACACAATGAAAAATTGCTGCGTTGTTACACCAGAGGTAGTCATAAAACTTTTCAAGCAAATTATGTACATATTTACTCAGACGAACAGCTCTAAACAAAAATTAAATATTTATCGATCTCGATGTGGCAGGAGACATTTAAAACAGGTTTAAGAAATACGAGCTTAACTTCTATTGTTTTAAAATGCCGTAACGTCTAGAGACAATTATTTGTTTCAAAACCCCTATAAAAAATAAGTGCTTGTTTTGTAATCTATTCTTTAAACATTTAGTTGCTCAGCACGGCTCATTAACATATAAAATATAAGCTAGAAAGATACACTGAGTGTTTTGATATCCGTTGGAAACTTTTCGATTTATGTGGAATTAAACTAAAACATGATAATTCCTGAAACAAAAATTACACTACCTCATTATACAGGTGGGTGACTAGTTAAATCCATTAATGATTGTCAACCCATCCCGGTGATTGAATATGTTGGCTGCTTAATGTTTTTGTTGTTTTCGTAGGTACGACGGGAAAGCCAATAAAGTTTTCTTAGAAATTTCTTCACGAAGCAAAATTTCCTAAGCAAATAATCCTCAGTATTTCTTGCTATAATAAATAATACACTCTAAACAACCAGATCTAAACCTTTTAATGTAAATGAGCTACATTGCCCTTTTATCTTGTTGAAGAGTTTTAATTTTATAGATAACTTTCGGTACTTTTGTTAAATTTTAGTTAAATATTCTGCTTTATTGTTTCTTATAAGTTTGTCGGATAGCATGGCGGTCAGATGAGACTGACTATCGTGCCAAAATTAAAATGCTTGTTTGAGCCGAAAGTAAGTCTGGTCGTTTGGGCGACGTGTTTCTATACACTTGAGAGAAAATCATTTGCTTCCTGTTTTACACCTGTATAACTTTCTGGATGACAAGATGGTAAAATGCCAGTGTCTTCGACCATAATTCCTGGAGAATACCTACTACCTAATATACCTAATATACTACTAATAATACTACTGCTCATTCATTAAAGAATATTAATAATTTTGAATAAAATATTCCGCTGCTCCTGATATTATGAAAACAAGCAGTAAATAAAACACTGGGGCAAATATATGTCAAAAATGATTTATAAATACCATGTTTTAATGATTTATAAATACCATTTATAAATACCATGTTTCCAGTTTTAAGAGTGAATCGAGAAGTGTTAGCGTTCAGAGAAAATTAACCAGTGAAAATCAATGGAAAGTAATGATTCAAAAAAGAAACTTAACATGATTAACTCCCCTATGGGACAGGAAATCGGATACTCAGCTTAAAAATATTTTACCTTCAAGTCTCAATGGAGCCTGAGAATATAAATACGTAACTGTAACAGATCTGCTTTTCACCTTTTAATTAGAGATGGTGAGTTAATATTTACTCAGAAAAGCCTTCGTATTTTTCTTGGGTACTAGTAGTGTAACATATAAGGAAGAGATTATATCTCTTAAATTTAAATAATGATTTTTTAATAATAATATTAATACAATAATAATTTCAAAATGAAAAATTATTTGAAGTTCATTAACAAAAAATATACGTTTTAATATATGTACATTGCGAAAAAAAATGGGACAGACAGTTTTATATCTCCCCATTCTACTTAGCCGATTGACGAAATTCAACTTGCGTTTTACATGTCTCGAAAGCGCGGCATAGCATATGTATCAGATTTATAAACAGCATTGTTCTAATATGGTTATTTTGACATAAAATCGAATTTTCCTGAAATAACACAACACTTTTTTTCCATATTTCGATTCTATAACTCAATAATGGAAACTGCAAGGTTTTGTAAAAATCACATGATTAGTTTTTAAAAAATTAGCTCTCAAAATTTTAGCTCCTCAGTGTTAATTGAATTTGATATATATTTATTAGTATCTCTTTTTTTATTAAACCTACTACATTACTTTTACTTACTTACTGCTTTACTTAACGATTTTTATTACTTACTTGATTCTTTCTTCCAGAATTCGAAATTGAAGTTCATTCCAAATATAATTCGCCTATGTTTTATGACTCATTTTTAAAGTTTGAATTTTTAAATATTTTTTATAATTTTTTTTTAAAATTATAAAAAATATCGCTAATCACTTTTCAAACTGTTGCAACAAAATATTGCAACTTTATAATATTAAATATGTAACAAAATATTGCAAAAACTTTTTAATCCTCTTTATTTTTTATTCTCATCCTTTCTTTCATTTCCACTGCAACCATCACGAGAATGTGAACTATAACAGTAAATATATTAGTAGTTTAGAAAGAGACAGGTGGATGAGTTCCAGAAAGCTATTCTCTTCGTCTGAGTAGTTCACTTGCGTATCTGTTTGAGTTAGGTGATTATTGTTTTAATTTGTTTATTTAGATGGCGATGAGCGGCTGTAACCGGAGCGGGGTCGATTAGGCATTGAAATTATCTGTTGTCCTGTAGGTAATTAATATTTGTATATCTTAAGATCTCACAATAGTAATACACCAGTAATAGCAGAACATGTTTAGTCCAAACGGCTTTGTCTCTGAATGACTATTTTTTTCTTTTTGCGATTTCGCGTTGGACACATTAAAAGTCTGAATCACTTTTCAAATTGTTGCCACAAAGTATTGAAGCCCCGTATTATATTTAAAGAAATTAAATAATGAAGAATCTGCGTAAATGTATGTATATTTCTCCAAATGTGATAAAACAACGGTGCCTAGATCCACCCAATTTTGGATAAGGTACGTTTCCACCAGAATATGCGCATCTGAAACCCGAATTTGGAATTTGTTTTATTATGTTTTTCATATTTTGTAAAATTTTAACGAATTTTTGATGAACAAACTCAAACGATTTAAAAGAGAGCAATGGCAAAATTCTACGGGAAAAAAACCTTTTCATCTAAAGCGCGCGGAACTGTGTATCGGAAATTCTAAAGATAGACTCATTTTAAAATTATTTTGCGGTACTGCTCCTCAACTGAATTTTCTGTTTTATGTGCGAAGAACATGATATTTAATAAATAAAGGTAACACACAACAAAATATTAAAAAAAAGTCCCTTTGGACGTAATTTAAAATCTGAAAACCTTTCAGATTTATTATTATTTTTTTTCTGCTCAGTGTACATTATGATACCCTCCAGATATTCTTAAAATACTTTTAATGATGGTTTAATCTGCTCTTAAGTGGTTTCCGTTTTTTTTACCTATGTGACATATCACCACTATCGCATTCATGATTTCTGATAGTGATTGATTTCATTTTAAGCAAAGGGTAAGCTTATTTAATTTCGAGATGTTAAAAATTATGATTGATGTTAAGCATATATTTTTTGAAGCTATGCGAAACGGATTAATTTGAACATGAAGATGTTATACATAAAACTATGCTGCTATAGTAATAGAACCATACAATGTACAAAATAAAAAATGCTATAAAATGTATATTGCAGTATGCTGGAATTACATATTTTACAAAGTAATAACTACGCTATTTTTAGGACAAAATTATTAATAAACGTCTAAAGTAGAAAGAAAAGAACCAAATGATGTCCAAAGTAATTCAAATTACATTGATTTCTTAAATTTATTTTTAACAGTATTCAAACAATAAAGAAGGAAGATAACTGCGTGCGAAATGAGGCGAAATCATTTGAGCTACCAATTTGTTTCAAAATTTGTGGATATATAATGGTTCTTTTCTTTGCTGTCGGAAGATAACATTCTTTCGCATAAGATAACTTCTTACTGACTTAATTAATGATTCACACTCAAACTCAATTAGAAGTTAAAATGAAGGACGGTTACATTCTTCTTCTGTCGAGACTTAAGATCATTTGTCTCTTAAGAAGGCTTCTTCGTACAATACAGACTATCTTAACCGATCTTTTTCCACTTAGGCTAAAGCAGCTGCTATTCATAGAAATTAATTCTTAAAATAAAAATATGAATAAACTAAAACTAAAATACGCTTACAATGAATGGGACAAAACGCTTACTTTGGATCTCAATATTGTTGGATAAGCTAAGTACTCCTGCAGAACTCTGTAAGTCATACAACCCATAGCAGCAGCTATTAGCAAGATGATGATCAACCAAACGGCGCGTCTTAGACGAGACGGTGCTTTGACGACGTGGGATATTCCAGCGGCAGAAATACGATTGGCAAGAAAGTCAGCTAGGAGACTCAATTCACCTGATCGATGCCTTTTGCGCCTAAAATTGAAATAAGTACATGCAATACATTTTAATGCAATATTACTCTGTTATCTCCAGCGACTTTGCTCTAGAAACTAGAAGAGAGAAATCTCGATAAGTACAAGAAAATTACCTCAGTTTTTTTCCCGTGACTTTCTAGATATTCGATTTTTGAGTAAAATACTTGAAAAATTAGGAAAATTAAAAAAAAGTATTCGTTTTCATTTGACAAATTAAGACTTAATGAGCCTAGCAATCAGACATTATGCATCAAAACTGTGAAAGTAAACTAAGACCTTCTTATATCATATTAATATGATTATTTAAAACAACATAACACAAAAATACCGAAAAGTTTGAACCGAACTTAAATCTAAAATTGTAATATTTACGCTCAGTACTCTGCTGCGGTAAAGTTTAGGTGAGATTCATAGAGTAAGGTAATATAACACTCGTGTATACGCTGTTATAGTGCTTTATAATAACCATGATGGTTTCGTTTTTGATACTGATGATAGTCACAGGTGAAACATTTACAGAAAATATTTTTATTAAATTACATTATGTGTAAAATGTTTGATAATACTGGAATATGCATTATTTTCCATAAAACGTTAGTGTAAAACAAAAGAAGCTGGACTGTCACTGGAATATTTGTATGTAGCTCAGTAGATAAATTAAAGCATATTTTGGATATGCCACATTAGTAAAAAGTGGAAAAAAACATAAATAATTTCGTTTTTATTTTAGGCATAATAAGCAGATTAAATGCAGCAATATGCATAAACGAGTTGATGTTTTTTTTCTGGTTTAATTTTGAATGATTTCCTTATTGCTTCATTTCTTTAAACAAGTCTTTTCAGCAAAATATTTTTCGTTAATTCTTGTTTGTCGGGAAATAAATAAATTACAAATTTAAGAATTTAAAAAGGAAGGAAAATAAAATCATTAATTGATGCTTATTAGAAAATATTGGATTTTACGGCTTTTAGAGATCTGAACTCACGCCTGGGATATGAAGACAGTAATTTTTTACTATACCTATTGAGCCTGCCTTTTAACCAATGACCTAGCAGCTGGTAGTTGACTTCATATACTTTTATATGCGGATGGACCCGATTTCGTAACCATCTTAATTAAATTCTTTAACTTTATTAAGAAAAAAAGAGGGATGTATAAATAATACCAATAATTACATTATTATGTTTTGAAATCTATAATTCATTTCTATATCTTCGAGTGCTATTATATCCACTGCCATTTAGAGTTTGAAACTGGTTAATATACCAACAGATAGTCAAATTATCGTTTACCCCCTGGGGACCAAAAGTCCGTATCTTCTGTCTGGAAAAGAATTGTATACAACTAGCTACTCGTGTAATGGAAAACAAAACAAAACAAAAAAAAAAAAGGGTGGGTAAAAGTTCGTTATCCGTTCCATTTCAACAAAATTATGTATTTTGATTTTCATAGCACTTTGACAGTTTGAATGTAATTTTCATGTAAATAAAATTTATACAGACTTTCACTTTTTAGTATAGCTATGAATCAGCTATGTAAGGAGACAAGCTAAAGCTATTTGAAGCCTCCTTTATTTCTCTTTTCACTTTTCATTTTTGTATTGATATTTTTTTATAAAGTTCTTGTCAAATATTTTTTGCAAAAAATTTCTAATTCTCTATGCTCTTTGACTGTCAAGTAACTACCTCTTTCACGACAAATTTTAATTTACTTATGAAATACTTTAGTCATGCAGTAATCTCTAAACTTACTGATACGTCCGGTAATGATTATATTTAAAACGTGACATGCTGCCATTATAACTCTAACTACGTAATATGCCAATCTGCTTTTTAAGACAGCAAATTTCTACCCAATTTCATAAACGATCCTTTTGTTTTAGTTTGACATCGTAAAAGTTAGTTCAGTGTTTGGGTAATGAATACTTCATCTATGAAATTATATACACTGGTGTGCAAAAATTAAGGACGAGACGGATTTTTCAATATAACTTTGTACAAAAGCTTTCCAAATCCACACATTTAATACCGTAAGATCCTCAATACGTAAGGACATGAGTAATGTAAGCAACACTTACTAAAAGAGAAATCAGAGGCATAAGAAGAAGCTTTACTGAAAACGTAGCATGGAGCGCAATGCGACTCAAGGTCGAAACATCCCTGTGATAGTCCAGCAAGAAACATCCGGTCTTTAATAGGGGATATGATCTCTCCTAACTTCTAGGCAGGTTTCATATCATATGTGCATGATGCATATGTGATTGTTAATGAGCTGTTGAGACACTGCTGCTCGTTCCTCTTGTAGCACCAATCGCAGTTTCGGAATCGTTACTGGCGATAAGTTACGTGCTGCCACGGGTCTCCCTAGTAAGTTCCGTACATGCTTGACGGGATTTAGATCCAGAGACCTTGCCGGCCAATCCATGTGTTCAATATCTTCACTCTCCAACAGCTCTTGGACAGTAACTGTGCGATGAGGTAGAGCGTTGTCGTGCATGAAGAGGAACTGAGGACCCATAGCCCTTCTGAAAAGACGCATGTAAGGAAGAAGAACCTCGTTACAATAGCAGTCCCAGGTGACGAACCTCCTTGGGAGATATGAAGGTGGGTCCGGCTACCAAGCATTATCAAGCATTATGTCTGCTCGAACGAGAACTCCGCGACCTCCAAAACAGTCCCTTTTGATGATGTTGAAGGGGTTATTGCGTGTTCCCCGCTCTGTCCAGATGTGTATGTGTCTAGAATCGCAACTCAGACTAAATCTGCTCTCATCTGTAAAGAGTACTCGTCCCCATTCATTGTCTCTCCAATTCCGGTGTTCCCGGCACCACAGAGAACGCCTTCTCCGATGGGCAGGCGTTAGAGGTACACACCGTACAGGGCGTCGTGCAAACAGACCACCACCGTGCAGTCTTCTGGCCACGGTAAAACGCGATATCGGTCGTCCAGTCGCCTGTGCCGTGTGTCTAGCGATTTCTCCCGCTGTCTGCCGCCTGTTTCTTCTGGCCTGTAAGGCAATATACCGGTCATCTGCGGGTGTGGTTCCTCGTGGACGACCACTACTAAGCCCCCGGATAGCTTTTCCTGTAGTTTGAAATTGTCTCCAAAGTCGTGAAACGATGCTGTGAGCAATTCCGAACTCTGCAGCCACACTTGTCACACTGCGGCCTTCCTCCAACTTTCCAATGATTCGACCTCGGGTAAAAGCATCCAGATGTCGTCTAACAGATTGATTATTCGCCATTTTTCGCTGAGGCAGCAACTCGGTGTGATTTTAAGTGCTATACTGCGTGCAATCTATTTGCGAGAAATACTGATCTTACACCGACAGCATGCTTTATACTACTCAGACACTCCCCCATTACGTCTACCTGCATATCTGCGCATGTGCTGCCGTACATCACCTTAATCTCCTGATTGGTCTTTCTGTCCGCTCTGCCTCTTCGTTCAGCTGATATGCTAATTTTTCGACTTCGTCCTTAATTTTTGCACACCAGTGTATACGTATGTATGCGATTCCCTAAAATGTACTAATCTACTTTCGAATAAAAACGTTCCAAACTATTTAATACTTTTCATTCAAAAAATGTTATGTTATATAAATAAAACTTGCAATATTCGAATTTAGATGTTTCGAAGAGTGAGTTTACGATCAATCGGGATTGTTTATGAAATGACATTGAGAGACAGGCTAATTTGCGCTGTCTAGCAGAAGGAGTCAGAGAATCATTCGAGCTTTAGATACAAAGTCGCATTTTCAGAAAACGCATTTCAGCAAAGAAGATTATTGAGAAGAGTTTCTTCCTTTTACTCCGTTAGATCAAGTGACAAGGAACTTAGAGAACTATTAAGCGAATTATCGCTTAGTTCAAAGAACAGAGATTGTAAACTCAAGATAGGTTAATTACCCTTTATTCACTCAATATAAGATTATCAGTCGGCCCCTTTCTTCGGGCTTATAGCAAAGCCTCCACTTGGGCTTAAACTCAAAAGTAGGAAATAAGAAATAACTAAAGACTAACTAAGAGATTTAGCCGAAGCTAACACAATTCTAAAGTAGTTGGGCCGTAATCTTAAACTAGCCGATGACCATCAAAAGACACATAATAAAACGACAAAGCATAACAACATCTTAGCCAAACATAGCGTAAAGGCAAACGCGCGCTACTCAGGATGCCTAACTTATCTCTCAGGAAGTCAGTTGAACTTTTCTTTTATATTATCTCTTCCTCATTTGCATTCAACGCGATTCTAAAACCTCATCCTGGTAGGGACTTGTAAGTTGAAACGATGCAATATAAGATAGGTTCACTAAATTTGTAAGGACTGAGTGTTCTGTGCATAGCTTTAGCAAACATGTTGAAGTAACTCCTTAACCTAAAGTCCTGATCTGGAACAGGGAGCTGAAATGAGCTTTGTTCTGGTGTAGATACTGTGCTGGAGAATAACTGCACTTGAAAGGGATTTAAAATCCTCGTTTATTAAATCACTATTATTTACACACTTCCCAACTCGGGAGGGATACAGAAAAGTAAAAGACCACACTTGGGCCTAACTTAACAATGAAATAAATTTGCTACTAAAATTAAATAGAAATTTAATTAAACTTTGCTCGCAGAGCAAATCGCGGAGTTGGCCTCTAACTAAATGGTGCGTAGCAAGAAATACTAATACTAGCACACTTCAATTTATTTCAATATGCAATCACGTAGTAAGCACTATGGCTTAAAGTTTTAGCTGCTAGCTGGTCAGGCGAACGTCGAACAGAATGACCGTGATCTAAGAATAAAAGCTCTCTCACACTGAGAGGTTTCTACCTCTGGTTTAAATAGTACTTGGCTATACTTCAAATTAGCATAAGCTGAAAACGCGCGCTTCTTCTGACGGGAAGTTGAAACAGAGAAGTGATAGAAAGATTTAAATTAAAATAAAACTTAGTTAGTTTAAATAAAACCTTACATACTTCCCGCCAGAATTGCGGTAGTTAAACTACTGTGGTCCAAACGGATCATGTTGAAACTCGCAATTCTAAACAAATAGTCAAAATTTAACTCTTCTAAATTTAGACCAACTCTTACAAGGCAATATCTGTTTGTGACAAATACAGACGAAACTTTCTTGAACAACAGTCTTCAACATTTTTCTTTCATCTAGCTCTTACTCCTTCCAGCAAGATCTGGAAGAAAAGGAATTCTAGTACAACATAATAACAGTAAATTTCTAGGTAAAATTCTTTATTCTTACCCGTGTAAATTCGCACACACACATTATCATTCAAGCACAATTAAATTCTTCCCCCAATGCTCTCTCACCGGTGTTGGATGAAAAGCAAACCGCCATTGCGGGTTTTCTGTGTTCGGGGGTGTTCAAATCTTCCACCTACGATCGACTAACATTAGTTAAAACTTGACATACGAGACCTCAAAAGACGCCCTATAACCAACTAAACCTGAGGTTCTCACTAGCTTTATGTCTAACACTTTAAGTGTATTTGGTGGAGAGCCTATTTAACACTTGCATTCTAAAAATTACTCAAACTTTAACTTTTCATGCATACAATTCGCAGTTTGCACTTATAATTCACATTGATATTGCACTTAACGTGCATTGCTAGCATAATATTATTTGTTACATTTTATAACACTTTAACAATTTCATAGCAGTCATGAAATACAAATGTAGGTTAAATTTCTAAGCTTACAGCAAGTGCTTCCTCTTCCTCTCTCAAGGTACTTTCCTGAAATATTCCATTACACTGAAATAATAGTCCATAGACTAAATCGTGTTCTTCAATTTTCCGATTTTTCAGTCTAGACATTTTACAAGTCTTTCGACAAAGCATCATACAAAATCATTTAGTTAACATTTTTCTTTTCAGCAATTTATTGCCTTTACAAAATTAATCTATTTACAAAGCTTCAGAATCTACTTCAAACATTAAGTAATTCTAAGTCTTTGCCGAATTACAATTTTTTAAACAAAAACATTTTTCTTTCAAGATAAGTTTTTTATCGCCCACTTGGCGTAAAACTCAACCTCGCTTGAGGTAAAATCGACCCTGCAACTTGCAGTACACTCGAAAATTAACTAAACTTTTGAATAAGAAATGCTACTTATCTTCTTGTAGTCAACCATCCTTTTCTTGGCCCAATCCTTGAAAGAATAAGTTGCAGCTTGGGCCAGTCTCCTTGACTTTGGTTGTTGGTCCTTGAAAGCTTGTTCATCTCTTTTCCTTTTACAATTCCGTCGTTGTATTCTGGCGTACTTGCTCTGGGGAGGAGGTTGCTCTGCTGGGCGTTTGGTGGACTGGGCCCTTCGCTCCTGGGCCTCGTTCGTTGCTGCTCCTGGTTCCTGCTGTATTCGGGACATTGACTCTCAGGCTGCGATCGAGGCTGCTTGCTTCTCAGGCACCTGTCCGATGTTTCCGCAGTTCTTTTGGATATTTTGGGCTTTCCTTGCCCATTCTGCTTTCGTCTCTTGGTTTGCTCGTAGGTCCGTTCGTAGGTCTGCTCACCTGCATCGTCAGACTTTCTTTTGAATCCACATTTTTGGTACTTACTTCTACTTTGTTGAGGGGGAGCTTTCTTTTTCTAACTTTTCGATGCCGTTGTAGCTGGTTCCTGTTGTTTTCGATGAGGTACATCTTCCGTGCTATTCGATTGCCTCGGATCCTGAAAAAAATCTTTAAATACTGACATTTTATTTCTATTATAGTACGGATTGATTTGATCCACATTCGCCGTGCTTCTTTGCCCGTCATTTCTTGTTAATATAACCACTGCTTGTGTAACTTTCTCAATTATGAAAGGGCCTTCAAAACGCGGAAAAAATTTCCCCACCTTTTTTCCTGGGGCATTTGACAAGTTATGTTTTATTTTCAGAACTTCATCTCACACATTGTACTTGACCCGATAATTTTTGTTTTCTCTGGGCCATTTCTATATTTCCCGTCGCTTCCCGTATCAACTTTTGTATGTCACTTATTTTAAATTCTTCTGCTCTTTCCTGCACAAAGAAAAGTATATCTAAGGGTGTCAAAATTTTTCTTCCAAGAAACAGTTCAGCGGGTGTTTTTTGTGTAGTAT
>KK122152.1:0-18483 GCA_000611955.2 Stegodyphus mimosarum
ACAGGATGCTGAAATGAAGAAATACTGTATTTTTAGTATGCAATTTTATTCTTTTGTCATTTCTTTTTAAGTTTTAATCTTAAAACTTGATTAACATTTTCTAGTGCTGCCACCTAGTGGAGTAAAGAGATTTTTATTTTCCCCATCAGATGGCAGAATTACAAAATATTTATATTACTATGAATTGCTTCATTTCGAATTAACAAAGACAGTGAACGCTTTCCACCATTAATTTTATTAGTGTCAGTTTCAATTCGGGCCCCAATTAATGTTCGTGAAATGCATTTAGTACTTTTTATAAATTGAATTATAAAGTTAATAAATAAAATGTATTTTCAGTTCATTTACGCTTCAGCTTTTCGAACACAATATTTCCTTAAAATTATTAGAACTCAGTATTACACATACCGAACAAAAAATTTATCAGTTGAAGGTTTCTAAAGTTTTAGATTCTAATCTGTAATCGGTAGACAACAGCCCTTTAAATAACACTATTTTCAAAATTTTTGCCCCATACGTTGCAAACAACAACTGCAGTGGTAAGTAGTGAACTCATTTTCCCGTTTAGTAGCCAAGGTTGTTAGCAGACATTGTCCTGAAACTTTTTTCTAAGGATCATGTTTTTACAGCATAATTAAATTTATGAGCAAATGAGTTTCTTAACTTGTATAAAACTAAAGAATTTTTTTTTTTGAGTAAAATAAGTTGAGAAGTAAATCAGTAAGTAAGTTTGCTTTCAGAAGAGGAGGCAGAAAGCTTTACATATGTTCAAGAAAAGTGTATATGACATAATTTTACTGCACCATGTAAGATAAAAAATATGTAAATCAAAATTATAATTTAAACTAACCTCCAATTCCCTTTAATTCTCTCTCTTTGTTTTGAAAATCGTAATAACTTCTCTGGATTGCGTCATTTCTAGATCATTCCATTTTGCATGGCCTGCGCAGCGCTGATGACGTAATAATTGGTAACTGAAACTTTTAACTCAAAGCAAAACTTTTCTCTTCGTGTGCTTCCATATTGGCTAACTAGGCACTTCAGCTTCTTACTTTTTTTCGTGTGCTTCCATATTGGCTAACTAGGCACTTCAGCTTCTTTCTGTGCGCTTCTTGGTCGCTATTTCGTTATGCGCGCTTTCTATCGCGACACTTTCCAAAATGTGAATATTCTTGAACAGGCACGACTAGAATGCCAAGTGATGGTGGCCACGAACGTCAACTGGAAAATAAAAATGGAATTAAAACAGCCTCGATTGCCATGTTTCTTTATGTTATACAACTATTATGCATCGAAGCTGCTCCATCTTTTCCTTGCATTTATTATTACATATATAATTTTGAACTAAAAAGTATCTGATCTGAGTGAACAGAAACATATTTTTCCCTACCAGATGCTAGTCCAAATTCCTATCTTCCATCATCTGTTAACCACCTCCTAACAAAGTTTAGCAAAAAAATATATATTAAAACTGCATTAATTGAATTTTATTTACTTATTTTTAGTACTGCCTCATTAAAATTTCCTCACAATAAATTTTCATTCTTAGTCAAAAGATTTTCAAATTTCTACTCCACACTATATTTCAATTTTTATATTTTTATTTCACATTTAATATGATGTTTTATTAAATATTTAGTATCTGATATTATTTAGTATGATTTCATAAAAAATATAATAAATACGAAATACTTTGAATACATAAAATAAATACTCAATACTTCTTTTAAATATTATTAGTCCAAAGGGGCCTTGTCCCTGAAGGACTACTGTTTTGCTTTTGCGATTTTGCGTCGCATCAGTATAAACAGCTGTATCACTTTTCAAACTGTCGCCACCAAGAGTTATCCCCTGTAATATATTTTAAGAAATTAAATAATGAAGAATCTGCATAAATGTGTGTATATTTCTCCAAATGGGATAAAACAACGGTACCTAGAGCCGTCCAATTTTGAATAACGTACGTTTCCACCCGAATATGCGCATCTGGAAGCCCAAATGTAAAATTTGTTTTATTATCTGTTTCATAATTTAGAAAACTTAAACGAATTTTTGATGAACAAACTCAACGATTTAAAAGCGAGCAATAGCAAAACTCTACCGGGGGGGGGGAATTTTTATCTGCAGCGCACGGAACTATGCATCAGAAATTCTAAAGATAGGCTTATTTTAAACTATTTTGCGATATTGCTGTTTAACTGAACTTTATGGTTTAAGGGAAAAGAGCATGATGTTTAATAAATAAAGGTAACACACGAAACTTTAAGAAAAAAACGCCCCTTCAGATGTAATTTAAAATCTGAAACCTTTCACATTTTTTTTCCTTTTTTATTTAAATACTAAATGTTTAATATTTAATATACTTTTTTAATTATTACAGATTGCCTTTAGTTGTAATTTAATTTAATTCATTATATAGTCATTATACTCACCCTGAAAATTGGGTAAGCTCAAAGTCGCGTGGAAATTAAATTGAATGTGTCAAATTTCTTACAGTGCCCAACATTTACCAAAGACTACTTTTAGATGTTTCTAACGTTTCATTTATTAGTGTTCGAGGCATGATCACGTCTTTATATCTTGGTTTGACAGACAGGTCATTTTATTTGTTATCCGAAAACAATACACCTCGTCCGAGGTATTTTGAAGAAAGTGCGTTTCGGCATTTTAGTGCTAATTGCGCTAATGTATGTTGCAAACTCCCTAAAATACACTCATGTCCATAAATTAAGGATAATTCGGAGTCACGCCGAAATCGAACTCTAAAATAAATATATCACCTGCAAAATCACTACACACATCTTCAAGAATCATATGCAAATTTCAGTAAGTAACCGATGGTACGTCACAATGACGAGAGTGTAAGAGAGTGATATATAAGGAATACAGGCAAAGAAGTAAAATTGTTCACAGGCGCTTTATAAGCATTTCGGTGCAATAACCGAATAGTTATGACACAAATCACGCATTTGGATGATTTTTTACGTGGTAGAATTATCGGCCATCTGGAATGTGGGCGTACCCAACCGGAAGTATCAGACGAACTTGGAATTGCCCATAGTGTCATCTCCAGGCTTTGGCAACGATTCCCAGATGATGGTAATGCGAGTAGACCTTACAGCACAGGTCGCCCCAGAGTTACAACGCCGAAGGAGGACCGGTATTTGGCAGTTACTGCCAAAAGAAACAGGCGGAGCACAGCCTCACACCTGTCTCGTCGGCTCTCTTCGGCCACTGGTACGACAATTTCACAGCAGACCGTGTACAGACGCTTAGGGCAGATTGGTCTCTACGCTCGTAGACCTGTCAGATGCGTTCCACTTACTGCAACTCACTGTCGCCTGTGGTCAGCCTGGAAGAGAGCATGCATTGTGGACACCGCAACAGTGGACTTGTATGTTTTCTGACAAGTCCAGGTTTAGCTAGCAGTCTCATTCTGGTTGGACTTTCATATGGAGAGCTCCAGGTACCCGTTACCACCAAGAAAACATTATCGAACGACACCGTTACGATGGTGCAGGAGTGCTCGTTCGGGGTGGAATTATTCTGGGTTCCAGAACTGATCTGCATGTTCAAATTGGAATCATGAAAAGCCAAATCTATCGGGACGTCATTCTGGAACAACATGTACGTTTGTTTCGGGGCGCCATGGGTGCACAATTTGTATTTATGGATGACAACGCCCGTCCTCACCGTGCAAACATCGTAAGCGAATGCCTTCAATCGGAGGATATCACCCGTATGGACTGGCCAGCATTATCAACGGACTCGAATCCAGTAGAGCACGTGTGGGACATGCTTGGCCGACGAGTTGCAGCGCGTCAACTTCCTCCTACATGTCTACCGGAACTTCGGAGAGCATTGCTTTTTGAGTGGTGTAATATCCCCCGAGATCAGATCCATAATTTGATACTCAGCATGCCTAGGCGTTGTACGGATTGTATTGCATCGTCTGGGAGACATAATTTGCTGCAGGGAGAAAAAATCGCTAATTTTTTTAATAACATTAAACATGTAGCATCTTTTTTTGTTCTTTACCTTTTGTTTAATAAATAACCTTCACAAATAAGTCAAATTTGTTTTGCTTTTAACTCTTCCTTTGCCTGATTTTGCATTATCCTTAATTTATGGACATGAGTGTAAAAAGGTTTTAAAAGTCTGCTGAGTTGCAAGGATTATAATTAAAACTGTTAGTGCCTTTTCGCATACTAATTGTTTCAAGTCTCTGATACATGTGAGTAAATTAATTATTATCATCCTCTATCTATCTATCTATATATATATATAAGCGAAACGCCACTGACTCATCACGAGATCTCCGAAACTATACATCCGATTGACTAGAAATTTTGCATAGTTACTCATTCCACGATGTAGACGCGCACTAAGAATGGATTTTACGTAAATCCAGTCCAAAATGCATTTTTGTTATACCATCGCAGGCGGCACTAAGTCAAAACTCTTTTTTCGTGTGTGAGTTTTAACTCTGATTCGGTGTCTGTCAGTGTATTTCCCGACTTAAAATTTTAAAATTTTACATTCATTATCAATTCGAAATGAGACATTTCGTCCATGTTAGAAGTCTAGGTTCACATCCAAATAGACAATGTGCCCAGCAAAGCGGGCGGGTGTTAGCTAGTTATGATATCACAGATGCTATATTAGTGTCGTTCTCTGCTGAACGTTATTCTGCCTACAAATATATAATGTTACTTTCTCAACTTATGGGAGAGGTGATGGGGGATGGGGTGAGGTCGACGAAAACCGACAAGTCGCGCTCCCCACTGCGAATCGAAACTCCGGTAACAAATAGTCCAGTTATTGGACTCGACAAAGTTGGATTGGGGCATGACATAAAAACGCTCTTTTCGCTACGTGGTACCTCATCATCCAGTCTCGGTGGTTGCCATCACCGAGTGAGGATAGAACTGGTGATTATTTTCGCGGATGTTACCCGCTGAAAAAGCAATCTTCTTGCAACACTGCTTGCTGTCCCTCGAGGAATTATGTCATTGTCTTTTTCTTGGGTGGTTTTTATTTCGCGCGTAAGAGAATTGATGTCAGTTGAGCAGAAATAGATCATACTTAGTTTGTTATTGTTTTGTCGCTTTTATAAAAGCTTGAAAACTTAACTGCATTTGCTAATAAAAATGTAATTCTCACGGAACTGAAAATTAGAATTTGAACACCGCGTGAAATATTAATAATCAAACGATTACTCGCCGGGCTATGTAACAAATAGCCTGTGGAAAATGTTTTATTCATCACAATAGTACTACAAATGTAAATAGCATAATCGATCGGATAAATTGTAAATTAAAAGAAGTTAAATTAAGGAGGTTAAGTTCCAGACAATGGGTGTATTTGTCAAGTTATTTGGGCATGAAAATCGGAAAGGCCTGAAGGGGCAGTTACGTAACATCAAATGTAGTAAATATTGCATAATAGTTCCTAAATTTTAGAAAGACTTCAATAAAGGCACTTCTGAAGTCAACAAAAATAATTATATCACGGAATACGCGATATAACACATGAGAAACACATTTTGTTAAATAAAACATATACAATGCTACTGAAAATGCTCATTATAATTAAATGCATTTGAAATTAATTCAGTTAAGTAGACGATTAAAAGATAAACATTTAAAATATTAAAAAACAGATATTCAGATCCGTCCTTTTATTAAGCAATTCAATTAAATTTCAATGGTAAATTGAAATCACTTTATTTCTTTAAAGTCATTTTAACATCAAAATAAACCAACACGTTTTGAAAAAAATTAGATTGAAAAAAGCTAATGTTTTAGTAATATTTACTAAACAGTATGGCCCAAAAGTTTCATGAAAATTTCCTCTTCAGAGATACTTAAATTTTAATGAAGTAACGCCACGGACATTCAGTATAATATTTAAACAAGTAATAGTTTCAGTTAGCTAACGTACTGAAAATACCACATTGCATGTGTGGCTATGTAACTCGAAATAGAAAGAAACAACGCATGGAAATTTGGAATTTGTTTTATTATCTATTTCCTATTTTTTTCCCTTTCAGATTTTTTTTCCTTTTTTATTTAAATATCAAATGTTTAATATTTAATATATTTTTAAATTATTACAGATTGCCTTTAGTTAAAATTTATTTAATTCATTACATATCCATTATTAGTCATATAGTAGTTACATATGTATACGTAGTCATATAGTGACATTATGTAGTCATAGTTAAAAAGTTAAATTTTACCCAAGGCTTTACCAAGGCAGAATTTTACATGATTATGCACCCAAATATCTCAAGACAGAGATTTTATTAGCTCTTTTTCCCGTGTAATGAACAGCAAGAAATTTGTGAGCATTGTCGAGTTGTAGGTCCACCAGCGGCCAAGCGGTAAAGTCCCTGAACACTGGTAGTTCGGTCCAAGGTTCGAATCCCACGAGCGGGCTGGCTGCATGGGCGTTTTCGTTGTTTTACACATGTGTAACCTGTTAATACGAGCCAGTTTCCCTTAGAAAGTCCTCCACGGAGGCATCCCTCCCTTCCGTAGAGTGACTTAACGGAACACGTAAATAATAATAATAATAATAATTGTCGAATTGCGTTTGGAATTTGTTCAAACCCTTATATATTGAATGCTTCTATAATGCATCTTTTAGGAAATTACCCTTCACCGTATGATAAAACTGATAAAAAATTCAAAAACTGCTTCTGTGGTAGGATAATTGTGTAACTGAAGTTTTTAATATTAACAAACAGGTTCATTTTATAGAACAGGGAAAGTTAATCATATTTAGAGGCTATTTTAATTTGCGTGGTTTTGAAAGTAATGCTGCTTGTAAAAATGTTGAGAAGCGTTACCAGATTTTTTTTCCCTCCAATGTAACCGCATTGGCCACTCCTAAAGGCAGAAGTGTTGGCCATTTTATTGTGGAGGCACCTAATAGGCGGCCACCGTTGCCTTCTATGAAGGGACAGACAATTTTACATCCATGCCTTCTCCGGGATTCGAACCCGGGCCCTTCGGTATTGCAGTCAGGCTCCCCCAACCACTTGCCCAGCGGAAACTGAAAACAGTAATTGACTACTGTATGATCATTATTATTCTGACGCTCGAAGATAGTAGCCATAAAGTACAAACTTATGTCATATACAACACACATTAGGTTCTAACAACGCCATTTCTTAGCAAAGTCTCTTAGAAATCGAGATCGCACCTTCAGTATGGCATTAACTATTCTTGAACTGGCACATTTATTAACCTGAAGAAAGATTACTTGCCCGGCAAATCATAGCAGTATGTACGTTAGAACTATATACGCCAGTTCAGTATGTCAGCAACAGAGTATGTAATACGTCACTTCAATATCTAATTTTCTATTTATAGAGAGCCAGATTTTTTTACACGAATTCTGTACTATATCAGAATGCTGTACTATATCCGTACACGTTAATATATTTTTTTATAGTACCTAACCTTTACTAAGGATAATATTCTTCATGTAAACTTTAGCTATCATGATAAAGTATATATATAGATATATATATATATATGAATATGCATATTATTATATTATTATACACAAACCAGCATTCATTATATATATATATATATATATATCATACCGTTCTTCAAATGCCTTGTGTGCACATGTATATTTCTTTTTTGCATTTAATAAATGTCGTCTGCTCTGACGGGGCGGCCCAGAGCTGCGGCCTGGCAGCTAGTGTTTAACTCCCGCTGGTTGGTCATGTAACGGGCAAAGCTCCCAGCCCCCCTAGTCGGCAAAAGACTGCCAAGCTTTAAATTCTGAATTCATATAGTCAATCTCCCGAGAAACCAGGCTCGAGCTCCGAGTAACATAAAAAGTTAATAATGAAACATAATAAAATAAATAGAAATGGTTGCAAGCTATTTAAAACACCCGCTGGATTGGTAACCAATTCTGCATGAATATAACAAGTATACCTGGGTCGGAAGCCAACTCATCGGTTTACCTCCCCTAACCACTAAACCGTCTGGGCGGCTCACCAGATGTTGTAACTAAATTCTAAAAGTGGTACAAAGACATAGAACTCTGAAGTATAACTAAAAAGTATAAAATAACTAAAAAATAAAACAAAAGTAAAAATAAAAAAAAATCTCAAGGGTTTCAGATTTTAAATTACGTCCAAAGGGGCGTTTTTTAAACATTTTGTATGTTGCTTTTATTTATTGAATATCATGTTCTTCGCATTTAAACCATAAAATTCAGTTAAAGAACAATATCGCAAAATAATTTTAAACCTACTTTAGAATTTCCTACGCACAGTCTCGCGCCCTGCAGATAAAAATGCTTTTTTCTGTACAACGTTGCCATGACCCGCTTCGAAATCCTCGAGTTTGTTCATCAAAAATTCGTTAAAGTTTTACAAAATATGAAATCGTTCATAAAACAAATTCCAAATTTCAAATTTGGGCTTCCAGATGTCCATATCCGCGGCAGGATTACGGCATTCAAAATTCGATGGCTTTAGGTACTGTCGTTTGATGACAATGCGAGAAACATACATACATTTATGCACATTTTTCATTATTTAATTTCTTTAAATATAATACAGGGCTGCAATATTTTGTGGCAACAGTTTGAAAAGTGATACAGACATTTAATGTTTCCGACGCAAAATCGCAAAACGAAAACAATAGTCCTTCAGGGACAAAGCCCCTTTGGACTAAAAATAAAAAGTATAATATAACTCTTCCGGACTAGCATTTTGAAGTATAACTTTACCTCGTTATGTGGCAATGAATTTATTTTCTGAATTGCATGTTTTTGTTGATACTAGCAAAGGGGCATTTACTCCGTGTTTCTTTATAAGATTAAAGTTATTTCTGACGTGAAGCCAGTTTTTCTTACAGCGAAGTCTAGAGTAGCTTCTGTCAAACCTCTGGGTATGCTACGATTGAAAGCTTGCAGTGTAGGTGCTAGGCTTATGAATTCTAGTATCGAAACGCTTGGAACACTAGATCTTAAAATAATAACTTTGCTCTGGTTTTTCCACAGCCATTTGGTGGATAAAAGAACTGGGAAAATGATTAGTTTTTGGTGACCAACCGAGCTAAATAAATTCGTCAGTTGACGAACCCTTAAGCATGAAAACATGATTCGGGAATATGAATATTGCTGATTTAACTGTCGCGTGTCTGTTCTGCTCAGGGCATCAGTGCTTCCTGGCGGTGGAAGGGAAGGCCTTCGTGACTAAAAGAAGATCTGGAATGTTGAATGATCTGGTTGAGGAAATTGATAATCAGCCTAAAGTAGACGAAGAGAGAAAAAAGATTAAAATGTTGATTATTGACTTAGCGAAAGACGCACAGCTTGGGAATTTTTGAACAACAATTGAAATTACGATACATTAATTCGAGCGCTTGCTTGGGTTTTAAGATTTGTAAATAAATATCGAAAAACTCGTATTAAGTGTAAAAACCCCGAACTTTCTTTCCCTGAACTTGAAAATTCTGGTAAAGGGGATTGATTCTTTTAGTTTAAAGTTACTATTTACCTGATGTAAAACCTTTGAATTTTGTTATATTTAAAGATGAGGATAAGAATAAGAACTAAGATAATTCATCGAGATAGTGAAGAATCCTTCCTGCATGCAGTATAGTCACTGGACAAATATAAATTTACTAGGTTATTGATCAGATTTGTACACATGAAAAACATTTATAAAAAGCAAATTTTTTTAAGAGAAAGATTGCGGATAATTAAAGCATCTAAAAGATTGGATTTATGCACCTGTATTTGACTCTTCCCAAGTCTCCACAGGAGGGGGAGGGACAGGACCTTATCTTACGTCATTACCACCGGAGTAATTTGGATTTCGTGCCAAAGTTGCGACTACTTAACAACTAGTAAGAATTAAAGTGTTTGCTGGCTCTGCGCTCCATAATACACAGTGTGTTGCTCTCCTCATGCTAGATGTGACGAAAGCTTTCAACAGCGTCTGGCATGAAGGGCTTATTTCCAAACTCATCTCTTGTCGTTTTGACAGAGAACTGCTTCTTACCATTCACTTATTCATCCCAAACAGAACATTCAGTGTTTGTGTTAACGGTGCAAACTCATCCGAAAGATTTATTTTAAGCGATATTCCACAAGGGTTGGTCCTAGGACCGATTTTGTATCTATTTTATACCTCAGATTTCTCATAAATTCAGTAAAATAATTCCATTTTAGCCTGCTATGCGGATGACACAGGCTTAGCAGTGAAATCCGCAAATGTAAATCATGTCGTCGGCACACTTCAAAATTTCATTCCCATATTGAAAAATGCTACGCACAGTGTTCAAATCAACGCGTCCAACCATGAATGCAAATGCATGGTTGTGCAGCTTAACATGAAATGATTACGCGATGGGTGTTTCCAGCCTACTGAAGAGCACGATGAGGAATATGGTGTCCGGAGTTACACTGCCCGATATTGAAAATGCAACACCAAGAAGGAGTGGTCAGAAATTTATGCAAATTTTAGAGTAGACGCACGTCACTGAGTTATGCGAATGATGTAAAACGCGCAGCTCTCCGACGCACGTGAAGTAAGACATAAAAGAAGGAACGTGCAGACGGCCAATATTCATGTCGTCATATCTGCCAGACGAATTATCGAAGAAAGTTGGTTTTTGTCCAGGAGGATACGCGTAATAGGAGAGAATGCCAGGCCGCCGTCAACGAAGGCACTTCCAGCAGATAGACGATTTTACGAGGGGTATCGTGATCGGACTGAGAAGAGCGGGTTGGTCCTTACGTCAAATCGCAGCTGATACCCACATGGGTGCGAGCACGGTGCATAGGCTATGGCGAACATGGTTGGAACAAAGGAATGTGGGAAGAAGGAGGGGTGCAGGTGCAGCCAGAGTGAGATCAGCACGCGTGGATCGACGCATTCGCCGACAAGCTGTGGCGGTCCCGCAAGTCACTTGTACTGCGATTCTGCAGCATGTGCAAGATACCCTGGATGCTCCCGTGTCGACCAGAACCATTTCCCGTCGATTGGTTGAACGTGGCCTGCACTCACGGCGTCCGTTAAGAAGACTGCCATTGACCACACAGCATAGACGCCAACGTTTAGAATGGTGCCGGACTGGAGCGATGTGGATGACAGAATGGCTAAACGTTGTGTTCTCAGATGAGTCACGGTTCTGTTTATCCAGTGACAGTCGCCACATTAGTGTGTGGCGTCGACGTGGAGACAGATCTAATCCGGCAGTAACTGTGGAACGCCCCACCGCGCGACAATGGGGCATAATGGTTTGGGGCGCTATTGCCTACGATTCCAGGTCACCTCTAGTTCGTATTCAGGGCACTATGACCACTCAACGATACTTGGATAATGTATTGCGGCCGGTGGCAATGCCCTACCTTCAGGGGCTGCCTAATGCAATTTTTGAGCAGGATAACGCCCGACCACACAGTGCTCGCATCTGCCAACATGCTCTGCAAGGTATACAGACGCTTCCCTGGCCACCGTACTCTCCTGACCTGTCACAAAGCGAACATGTGTGGGATGTGATTGGACTCCGTTTGCAGACTCTGCCCCTGCCTCGTTCAGAAGACGAACTGTGGCAAATGGTTGAAGGGGAATGGAGAGCCATCCCTCAGGACACCGTCCGCACTCTTATTGACTCTATGCCTAGACGTGTTTCTTCGTGCATCGCTGTCCGCGGTGGTCCTACATCTTACCGAGCTGTGGCCGTTCTCGCTCTGTATTCGGACTATCATTTTGAAATAAAGATCACTTATTACTGCTTGCTGTCTCTGTTTTTTTTCCGAATTTCGTCACTTTCTGATGACTTCTTCTTGGTGTTGAATTTTCAATGTCGAGCAGTGTATTACTAGCTTGATTTGATAAAAAAAAATTGAAGCCTTTTCTACCCGAAGACTAGGCGGTGGATTTGCTAGGGTTTGGGCTAAATTTGGCTTTAACAGCCCAAATTCGAATAACCTAAAACAAAACTGAAAAACAAAATGTTCGCATTTTGTTTTTCAGTTTTGCTAAAATAAAATATCGTGGTTCAATTTAATTTTATAGCAATATGTAGATTGGAATCGTATTCTTTATATTTCCTTTCTTAAAATTTTGTTTTTGAAAAGATGATAGTAGTTTGATAGCTTCCCATTCATAGTATTTTACATTTCAAAAAGAAGTATACGAAGGAAGTCGTCTGAGAAAGAAATGTAATCTATGCAGACTGCGACTGTTTAGTTATATTGCGCTACAAAAAGGTTTAGCATTCGCGATAACCTACTGAATATTTCAAAAGCAAGGTACTTACTTCTAGCTGAACTCGACGTTAGAAGGACTCTATCAAAATCAAATCTCCAGTATATCTTCGTTCCACCGGCTCTCCCCCATTTCGGATATCGATCGAACTTTCGAATCCTCTTCGACGCGCCACGCATAATTGACTTTGCGCCCGTGGGACCGCAGGGCTCACAGATAAAACAGTGTTTATAGAAAGAATTCGTTAAGGGCCCATTCATAGAACTAATGAGTCATCCTTTGTAACCCTTCGATTTGAAATGGGGGTAGGACTCCCCTCTCTGCCAACACCCTCGCGTTCCTTTGCTTTTTCTCTGAATTGAGGAGCAGCAGAAGCATTTCAGTTTACTTGTTGAACGGAAAGAAATGAGAAGTATTCATTTTATTTTATTTCTTACGAAAGGTTTTTCGTTTCAGAATACGGTTTTGGGATCTAATTGGAATGTTCAAGAAGAAGTTTTCAGCTAGGTACTTTGTTTTTCAGAAAAAGAATAATTATTCGGAATATTTTTTAATACATCGAAGATATGTTAAAAAACGTAATTTCACGAGATTACATTTGGTACGAAGAAACAAGATTGATGCCAGTAAAATAGAATTTTAATTGTCCGAAATAACATTGACCTCAGCGCATCCGAGCATTAAAAAAAGAATCCGGTTAATTGACTTGCTTTTTACTTCCTTGTACGAAGTAAAAAGGAAGTATTGTAATCGTGAAAAGTTTCGGGTACCATATTTCACCCAAAATATCTATTTTGACCGCTATCGAATGTGATTTAACGATGGTTTTGAGTGACATCCGTGCGTAAGGACAGAATAAAGGACTTTTTTCCCCCCAAATAATAACGAAACTGACTTAAAATGGAATCTGAAAAGATTTTCTCAAGTCGTCTGTGCGTACGTACATACGTATGTGTGTATTTAGAAAAACTCAAAAACGAGTAGCCTCAGAAAGTTGAAGTTTTGTGTATAGGGCTGCTATAACATGTAACGTCTCATTTTGGTTGCAATCGGCCGGACCAAAAGTATATAAGTATATGTTTAAAATTACAAAATATTTTTTTAAAAATCAAAATATAGGCATATTTTGTATTTTCATACCCACTCTGTAACTCAGCTCAGTAAGCTCAGTTTCTTTCTCCTTATAAGTTTCTAAATTGTGCATTTTTTGCTTTAAAAATGATTGAATTATGTTTTTCTTATCTTTCGGTTAAGATTTTTGGCAGAAAAATGAATATTTTTCCACTAGACACAAATCAAAGAAAGCAAAGAAGTTGAAAATGAACAATATATTAAAATATTCATCATTTATCATATATGGCTCACTGCACCATGCATAGCTTAATTCCTGTCTTAAATTTTATTGCTTGAATCAATCCAGAGAAACTAAGCTTTGCAACAACAAAGTAACGTCTTCTTTTATTATTGCGAATTAAATTATGCTTGATTCATTCTAGAATTATGATTTAAGTTATTAGCTGGTTTTTTTCGTACAAATTGTAATTTTAATTGTAAAAAAAAATTTTTAAATGCTTTAACTGTACTCGGTGTTTATGTTTTTCCATGTCTTTCAATTTTTAATGAAAATATTTTGAATTTTTACATATTTTTGCCTTACCGCGAAATGAGAATTGAATTAATGAGTAGCGCATGCGCATTAGGTAAGCGGCGCTGAATCGTCTGTGAAAACCTGTTTCTTTTTCATTTGTTTAATTTCTTTTATACGTCGTTTTAGATTTATTATAGTATTTGAATAGAACTTGTGCTAATTCTTCAGATGCAATAATTTTTGCTCACTCTGAGTTATAAAATGAATGAGATGTAACGGTTGTTAAGTGAACCTAGCCCCGAAGTCTGGCTATGGTAAATAAATATAGTGAACACACAAGAACTTTTGTGTTTTCTACGCTATCGACGAAGTAGATTTAATTCAAAATTAACTGTTAATTCAGTATGTTTAAATGAAATGCAAGAAAATTGAGTATAATTTAGTATTCCGTACAAGGAAGTTATGTGATGTACATATCAAATTTTTTCTTACTGCAGATGAATGGGTTAGTCATGGATTTGTAATGCGAGTAAGAAGTTTAGAAATTAGAAACAGTGTCTCAGTAAAAACGTTGACATTATGCTGCTGAAGACTAGGCAATGTATAATTGTGAATCACAATGTTCTCTGCAATACACATAACATTATTAAGCAGAATAGTTATCAATTACATTCTTTTACTCTATCTAGAGTAAGGAGTTGGAGATGGTACAAACAAAATTAGCACCCCTATTTACACTGTTGGCCACCGTAAATGCAACACCGCGAAGGAAGCATGCAAATAACCTGAAATTTACAACATGCGTTAGCGGAGATGAGATATGCAAATGATTAGAATTTCAGCGCAGACGCACATCACGAGCGCCTGTGGCGTCACTTCAAAGCGCTATTTAAGACTTGGCGTTTTCGACGATTTCACGTTCGGCAATTGTGTTTTTCTTGTGGTTTTTTTCAAAAAAAAAACGATCAATTATGCCTCATAATAAACAGCGATCATCGTTTGATCAAGTACCCGAGTTCGACAGAAGAAGGACAGTGGCCTACCGAGAGTGTGGATTATCTTTCAAGGAAACAGATAATCGTGTTAGACGAAACTAAACAACTATAATGCGGATAAGTGACCGTTGGATGCAGGAAGGTACGACGGACCGACGTGTTCGATCGCATCCACCTCAGTGTACCACTTCACGTGATGACAGGAACATTGTGCGCGGGACAGTGATAGATCGCTCAGTCACATCACGATCCATATCACAGCACATTCAGTCTATAACGCATCATCCAGTGTCTGCGCGTACCATTCGACGCCGTTTACAGCGGAGTGGCCTGTCCGCAAGCCGTCCATTGCTTCGTCTACCCTTGACGCAGAACCACAGACGTCTCCGCCGCCCATGGTGCGATGAAAGAAGGCTATGGACGGCAGAATGGAATGAATTGTCTTTACTGACGAGTCACACTTCTGTCTGCAACACCATGATGGTCGGATTCGAGTCTGGAGACACAGTAGAGAGATAATACTGAACAAGTGCGTTATGTCCCGCCACACTGGTCCTGCAGCGGGTATTATGGTATGGGGAGGTATTAGATATCACTTTCGCACTCCTCTAGTACGCATTGCCGCTACTTTAAACAGCCAGCACTACATCCCCGAGGTGTTGGAGCCAGTTGTCCTTCCTGACCTTCAGGGCTTGCCCACAGCCATATTTCAACAGGATAATGCGCGACCACACGTGGCAAGCATTGTCCAAGGGTTCTTCGTGATTCGCCAGATTCAATTGCTTCCCTGGCCGGCTCGCTGTTCGGATCTTTCGCCGATAGAAAACACGTGGTCCGTGGTTGCTGAACAATTGACCCAGATTACATCCCAAGCTGCCACACCAGAACGCCTTTGGCAAAGTGTGAAGCTGCTTGGTCTGCTGTACCCAAGAACACATTCAAAGTCTCTTTGAATCAATGCCGAGGCGTGTGGCAGCGGTGATCTCCAACAATGGCGGCTGCTCTGGCTACTGATTCTAGAAGAAACCACACTTCACAGAAGTCTATAAATTTAATCATTTGATACTTGGTCAATATGTTATCTACTGAATAAATTTTGTTGTGATATCTCTTGTCTTTCTTGGTGTTGCAATTTGGGTGCCCAGCAGTGTAATTCGAGCAATTTAAAATATTTGTTTAATACATAATAAATCAATTTGATGAAAGATTTTTCCTTCTTTGATAATATTTCCTGTAACTTGTAATTTTTTCTGATGAAGGCCTAAAAATGAAGCGCATCTATTATTCCTTCTAAATACGACGCATAAAAGATTCTTTATTATGAGTCATTCATCCAAGCTTTGAATGTTAAAATATGTTAAGTGTTCTTTCAGAATTGCAGGGTTTGCCAGATTTCTTTCAAAATCTGCGAACGATTTGGATAATAATTTAAGGAAGGATGACCTTAAAGAAAAAGAAGAACCTTAAAGAAAGTTTTTAGAAAAGACTTTTTCTAAATCGTTTTTCTTTCTCTTCTTTCTTTTCCCTTTCTTTCGTCTTCTTTTTTTTTTCCTAAAAAGTTTTCTAAACCTTTTAGACTGTTACATTACATTTTACGCTGTGACGCACTTGTCGTCCTCTTTCCGTGGTTATAGTCTGGCACACTAAAGTAAGATCTTCAAGGTTATTTTCGACCTCCCGATCCGACTAGTAACCAGGAGAAAAAACTGCAGAAAAAAGGTAAACTTGTTGTTTTCCACTTTCCGTTTAGCGTATTTAGTTTCACAGCAGCAAGCGAATGATATATCACTTGAACTCTGCTCTCAAACGACGCTGAGAAAATTAATGCTGTACAATGATAAGTGACAAGTGAAGGTGAATGTGGGCACTGCCCCTTTACCGTAGCGAGTAATCAGTACAGCACCACGTCCACCCTTATCTAGAGTTGGCTTGAGTGAAGCCACACGGAGTCTCGCACCGTGCACCCAGACCCAGCGCCGGATTCATCCGGGCAGTCCTACCGACCAAAAGACAGCCCGGGATTCTCGTCATCCAGGGTGTACATACCTCCCATACAAGGGCGCTATAAGTACGGGTGAGAATTTATATAAAGATGCATTGGAGAAGAATTATATGGGTACACATTAACCTTCAGTGCTATTGGGCGACTCCTGAATGCCTCTGACATGTGTTATACCATGAGACTAATATGTTTACATATATGGCGCATTTACATTAAGTACGCAATACATGAACAGGACTCAATATATACATATTACCGTACATGAATAGTGCTCAAGACATGCAATATAAGAAGCACAGAGACAATATATATATAATTCGACACATGAGTGTAATAAGAAATTCTGTATCATTCCCGCTGCGAGTGTACGCATTGGATTGGATTACATATTGATATATACTCCATTGGTTTGCATTTGACTTTGCATACGATTGCATAGGTATTACACTACTGCATTACATTTTCGAATATGAAGCCTATACGGCATAACATATGCGCTAAATACAGTACATATTTACATTACATAACATAGCACTACGTGTGCAGGGACTGTACGACAGATACATATAAATGCTTATGCTTGACATTATTTTGCTTACATAGTACACTGCAGGGCGTATAGGGGCATACATGCCTAATATATTACAAAAATCGGCATTAAACAGACATAAGCCTATGCTGCATTTGCATATGAGTGCATAAATATAAGACAGTAATGATGTTGAAGCAATTGTGCTGATGAGCATGAAATTACTTACATTCGATAGCTTATGCAGAGTCACACATACAACACTTGCGATTATGAAACGTATACAGTATTACATGTGCGTTAAATACAGTACATTTTACAATGCATAACCGGGCGCTACATTTGCGTGGACTGTACGACAGATACACATTAATTCTTCGCGATCGCAAATTGGCAGGAATTCAGGCGACGGCTTGAAGTGCCTGTTTTAAAGGAATAGGCTACCGCGTTTTCCTCTACACGACACCTCTTGGCTTTTAGTGATGTTCAACGGCCTTCACTGTCTGTATTATCTACAGAATTAGCTTTATTTTAGCAATGCATTGAACTGATATAAATTGACATGCAGTTAATTTAACATATGTCACTTTAACAATTCTTACATATACTTGCAGTATTAAGCCAAACAATAAAAGATACGGCTAACGCAATATATTAAACATCTCGATATACAATCGCCTGTTTTTTACACCTTGAAAAGTATCTGGTTTCCACTTTGTACATAAAATCCTGTCCTGGCAAAATAAAATTCGTAAATGCAGTCATACAGGATATACTGAAGGACAGGAAGTCTAAGCCCTTGGAAAATGTAGCCACTGCGAAAAATAAAATTCTTCTCGTATTCCCAATTTTCAAACTATTCATTCGGCAAAGCATAAAATCCCTCCTTTAGTTCCTAAATTTAATCAGTCTTCTATCGACTCGCAAGTTGAAGGACTTCAAAACAACGAAGGTACTTCGTAATATTTTAAATCTTTGCTCCACATTTTTAATTATCAATTTGATACAAATTAAAATTCATTTAATTAACAATATATCTAATTTTAAATTTATTTAACATTTGCAACTTTTTTTATCATTAGTAAAAGTTACTTGATTTGTATTACGCTTAAA
>KK122152.1:18544-29172 GCA_000611955.2 Stegodyphus mimosarum
TATAGATATATATATATATTATAAAAAGAAAACTCTCCATATTACATCTCCAAGCAACGGAAATTTAATTTAAAAACATCATTGAAAAGATATTTTTAAAAATTTAAAAAAATTTAAAGAATTTTCAGTCCTCCTTGCTTTAAACACAGTTAAGGAAAAACTAAATCGCAAAAATGCCAAAATCAAAGGTAAATTTTTTAAGTATTGAAAAACCAGTTATTGTTATTGATAGCAGATTAATCGACTTATCAAGGGGATAAACTAATCTACCATCAATTAACAGTAACTACAATAAGAGAGAGTGTTTCATCTTACTTCCAAGTAAGCATCAAATTACAATAGAAGAGAAACACGCCAATGTGACAATCAAATTCGCTGAAACAACCTTGTATTTGGCGTACATTTACTAAATACACGCCAAATACAAGGTTGTTTCAGCGAATTTGAAGCATCAAATTATTTGCTAGATTCAAATCACTAACTGATACTCAATCAAAATAAAGATATTAGTCGCTAAACCAAAAGAATCCTCTTAAAAAGCAAATAATCTTTAAGATTAAAATTTTTTCACTAAGAACACAATTAATCTAAACGAGATGCTTACTTTTGAAGACATATCCCCTACACTCTCTTTTCATTTCAAAAACAAAAGTAGATTCAAGAACAATTTAAAAAAAATCATAAGAAAATAATAAGAAAAAATCCATAAAATTAAACTTAAAAACTGTAGCAAAAAACAAACCGGTAAGCAAAAATTAACCAGCTTGCCTTCGAAATTTTAAAACCAAATGACTGGAATGCAAGTATTTAGAAATGGGAGCAAAAAGGGTTGTAATAAGTAGTTTTCTATTGAAGAAAGTTTAGCCTAAATTGGCGACAGAACTACAAAGTTTCTTGGAGATATAATACACAGAGAGCAGGCTGTTATTAAAATAGCTGCTATTTGTTTGAATTTACATTCATAATGAAAGTAATTAAAAGTAAATTAATAAGCCCAAGACTTGCGCTAAAGCTGCAAAGTAATAAAGCAATAATTCACTATAAATTATAAAAAGAAAACTCTCCATATTACATCTCCAAGCAACGGAAATTTAATTTAAAAACATCATTGAAAAGATATTTTTAAGACTTTAAAAAAATTTAAAGAATTTTCAGTCCTCCTTTGCTTTGAACACAGTAAAAGAAAAACTAAATCGCAAAAATGCCAAAATCAAAAGTGAACATTTTAAGTATTGAAAAACCAGTTAATGTTATTGATAGCAGATTAATCGACTTATCAAGGGTATATACGATTATATATATACGATTATATATATGTACGATTATATATATTTATTTATATAATCTTTCCAATGTCAAAATCTTCTTCGTGATGTTAGACTGTAAGTTGAAGTTGAAACAGATTGCAATTTAATTAATTAATTTATTAGTCCAAAGGGATTTAGTCCCGACGGACTATTACTTTCGTTTTGCGATTTTGCGTCGGAAACACAAAAACGGCGTATCACTTTTCAAACTGTTGCCACTAAATGTTATCGCTCTGCATTAAATTTTAAAAAATGAAAAATCTGCATAAATGTATGCATGTTTCTCGCATTGTGATAAAACCTAGAGCCATCGAATTTTGAATGACGTAATCCTACTGCGAATATGGGCATCTGGAAGCCCTAATTTTGAATTTGAAATTTGCTTTATTATCGATTTTATGTTTTGTAACATTTCAACGAATTTCTGATTAACAAACTAAATGATTTCAAAGCGAGCAATGGCAACACTGTACGAAAAAAAAAACATTTTTATCTCCAGCGCACGAGATTTACGGAAATTCTAAAGATATGTTCATTTTAAAATGATTTTGAACTGAATTTTATGGTTTGAGTACGTAGTACATGATATTTAATAAAAAAAGGTAGCACACGAAACGTTAAAAAAACGCGCCTTTGGACGTAATTTAAAATCTGAAATCTTTCAGATTTTTTTTTCTAATTTACTTCATTTATGTATTTTTTATTTCATTTATTTATTAGTCCAAAGGGGCTTAGTCCCTGAAGGACTATTGTTTTCGTTTTGCGATTCTCGTAGATTGATGACACTTTAAAGCCAGATATGAAAGACACTGAAAGTCAGAATATTTTGATTTACTAATTTATTTCTGGAGAATTTGTAAGAAAGTAAATGTAGCACTTTTTTTTTGAAAAATTATCATTTTAAAGAAACCAATTAATTAATTTTAAAACGCACTGTTAAATATTTATGAAGAGAATCTTATTCGTTTTTCCAACTGCGTATTTTACACATTGAGAAAGGCAATTAAAAGATGACAACACAACTTTCCAGTATTCTCGCCTTTCGTAATGTCGGCATAGAAAAATATTTTACACAAATAATTTGGGAATTCGTTTTAAAAAGAAAAACTTCAGAGTTTTTTTAGTTACGATTCGAAGATACGATAAAAAATATTAACTCATTTTACTATATTAGCATCGGGTATGAAGGCGTTTTTTCTTTCGAAATGTTATTAAATTTCTGACCATTTCTCCGCTGTCACTCAATTTTTAACATTTTCAGAGAGAAAAATATATTTCCTCCTCCTCGCATTTATTGAAATTTTTTTCCTACTGAAAATGTCATATTTTTTGCAAAGCTCATTTCGAAAATATTGTAAGCATGATAAGATTTTTTTCTAGCAGTGGATTACATATTCTCACATCAATTTATGGTTCTCTGTTCTGAATTTAAAAAAAAACTGATGTATACACCACATGACTTCGGAATGGACACATGACATACGGAATATTAAATTATACGCAATTTCTCCCTCCATTTCATGTAAACATATTGAATTAACAGTTAACGAATTTTGAATTAAATCTAATTCGTCGATAGAGCATAAACCACGATAGAATAAATGCACTCTTTAAAGTTCACTATATTGATTTAAAATACCAAACTTCGGGCTAGGTTGACGCAGCGTTACATCTCATTTTACAACTCAGAGTGAGGAAATATTATAGCATCTGAAGAATTACCACAAGTTCTATTCAATACTATAATAAATATAAAAAGATGTATAAAAGAAATTAAATAAATAAAAAAGAAACAGTCTTTCACAGACAATTCAGCGCCGCTTACCTAATGCGCATGCGCTACTAATTAATTGAGTTCTTACTTGGCGGTAAGGCAAAAATACATAAAAATTCGAAATATGTTCATTAAAAGTTGAATGATATAGAAAAACATAAAACACCAAGTACAGTTAAAACAATTAAAAATAAATTTTTACAGTTAAAATTACAGTTTGTAAGCAAAAACAAGCTAATAACTTAAATGACAAGTCCAGAATGAATCAAGCATAATTTAATTCGCAATAATAAAAGAAGACGTTACTTTGTTGTTGCGAAGCTTAGTTTCTCTAGATTGGCAACAAATCCACTATTCTGCTAAGCTTCATTCCCAGTAGAAAGGAAAATGACCTTTAAGCCTATTTCCGACAAGTAAATAAAATACTTTTAATTTTTCTAGCTGCATGACAATCACAGCTTAGTTATCAGATTTAAACCACCAAGTCATACTTTTATAAAACTTGCAACTAATTTTTTTTTCTTTTAGTGCCTTCGAAACTTGGCACCAGCTAATTAGTGGCAGTGATTGCCACGTGCCTCAAATTAGTTTCTATCAAAAGCGGTCAGCTTACGAGAAAAACGTGAAAAGAATTTACCTTATGCGATTTAATTCAGTTGATAGGCACTGTCATGCGTTCGAAAGCAAGAGTATCAGTAAAGCTTTGTTCGCGCTTTACTGATACTCTTGCTTTCGAACTCTTGCTTGCCTAACAAAAGCTCAGTAAGCTTTTGTTAGGGTTTTGCAAAGAAGGATATAGTATTTATTATTAATTTTCAATTTGTTTTCCATCTAATTTTCATCTGTAATTTTCATCCATAATCTAATTTTTCATCTCGTGAGATTCCATCTGCGAGTTACTTTCCATTCCCTGAAGAGATATTTCACTTGAAAAGGCACTTTTCGACATTATTTTGGAAATCTGTGAAACGTAATGAAAGCATATCTGTCAGCGTTTAAGAACTTTTCGTGAATTTTTATGTAAATTTTTGCAAGCTGTCAATTTTATTTGCGAAATTATTTGCGTCTTGCCTCAATTTGTCGATTTTTTGCGGATGACAGTGTAAAAGTTCCTTAACATGCGCAAGTTGGTGGTTTTCACGCCTTCTTTTTTAGAAAGATTCCCAAACTTTCGATATTTATAGTATGTTTGGTAAACAATATCAACATAGGAAAAAAAACATACTTTAGCAATTTAAAATACGAATTTGCATTATTAAATAAGGATTACGTCATATATTAAAAAAGTAAAACATTTACATCCTTCTTCGAATCTTTCTGTAGTTTTTCTTTTCGTTATTCTTCCCCTGAAGTGCACAGCGATCTATTTTCACTTAGAAAAAGATCAGAGAATTGCGGCTTCGGTAACAGGGGCATCAAGAAAACGAACGCACTTCAGCGTTACTCCCTTTGAAAATTTTCAGCAAAATTCTGTATTACTGCCGTAGCGTCTTCCACTACTGGCGAATTCCACAAGTTCATGCTTTAAAAGTAAGTTAAGGCAAAAAACATCACGATTTGTGTATAAAAACCGTTGGAACTTGGAATACATCAAAATAGAACGCATACGAAAATGGCGGCGTTGCTTTACTGAAACGATTGTTATGAACAGGGTTGCCGGAAGAATGGTTCTGCGCAAGGTTGCCAAAGTTTGGTACTTTCTGAAAATTTGGCTACTTCTATTAAGATGATTGTGATAGTACGTAAGTACTATTGATTTATCCTAATTATGCAGTTTTTTGTAAAGGCACAGCATATTACCCCAGCTTGGCGATTTATCTCCAAATCTCTATTTTAAACTCCTGCTCCTGCAGAGCATTCGAGTTACCGTTCAATTCATCCTGTTTTAACGCATTAAACAAGATTTTCTTTCCTTTTAGGAATAAGAATTATATTTCTATGCGTCTCTAAACTAGATTGTTTGGAGATTTATCAGCCTTTTAGCGATTTTGGGACCAGTTTCTGTATTATGATTCAATAATTTGCGAATTTCGTGACTTAATGCTTTTTTATATGTAGTTAAGTTGGTGTGATAGATTTAAGATATATTAAAATTACTTTTGTTTAAAAAAAAACATAACTATTTTTATTTCCTTCTATCATATTTTAAAATGTCTACTTTTCGTTTTGGAGATATCTTAGTATTGAATTTTAAACAATGGAAACGTATCCAAGGTAATAAAAATGATAAAACACAATTTTTGAATTTATTTTCATATTACTTAATAAAATCTACTTATTAAAAAGAAATTTTTTACTTTTTTATTTTCTATTATGGTAGTAATTTCTCTTTTAATTTCTTCTTGACCTGCTTCAATCTTTTCTTGAACAAACTTGACTGCTCCTTTCATCTTTTCTTGAACTGACTCGACCGCTTTTTCTGTTTTTCCTTCTGCCGCTTTCATCTCTTCTTTAAATACTGCAAAGGCTGTCACCATTTATCTCATTTGCTCATCCATCGCTCTTGTTACTGGCATTCGATCCCACTTCTAACACCAAAATTTGTGACGTGTATGCGGGTTCATGATGAATTAAATGTCCGCAGAAACGATGATATTAAAGAATCGCTTTAGAATTCTCGAACTTTTCTCAAAAGTACTCGTGCAACTCTTCTCAGCATGCCTGAGCACAATCAGTAGTTATCACTTCAAACTACTAAGAGCCTTAAACACAACCCAATGCAAAGCGCATATAAATCGCCTTCAATGTCTCGAAATTGCTGAAAGGTAAATATGATTACAGTTACGTATAGAAATCAGACCGCTTACACTTATATAGGGATAGGACTAAAATTTCGTCAAACGGTTGCCAAGTTTAGTGACTTGTAGCTATTTCTCGCCAAATTTTGGGACAAAATTAATCACCCAAAACCATCGCCCATTTGACGTTATCTCGCCGAATTGGCGAGATAGCCATTTATCTCAATGTTAGATGGAGTCGACCCTGTAACTTTATTTTTCGGGTAACTCTCTTGAAGCCTTTTATGTTACAAGAGATACTAAATTTCATTAATTTCAAGGAATTCGTAACAGTGCATTGTTGAAGAAACATTAAAAAGTGAGATTTAAAATTAAATTCAAACATTAAAAAATGAGTTTGTTGCTTTCTGAATAGCTCCGTTTGTTAAGCAATACAAATATTATTTGAGATCTTATGTGGAATTGAAAGACAGCGCCATGAAACTAATTGGATAGACAGCGCTCTGAAAATTCGTGGGATCGCATGTGAAAGAAGTTTATGTAATTTGAATAATAAAGTGGCGCGAATAATAAATATACGGTAATAAAACCTAACTTCGCTTGTAACCTTTCCAATAGACACTTTGACTGTCCATAACGTCTGGAGGCACCAGCTGTAGTCTGTAGAATTTATTTTTATCCCAGAGTACAAACAAGAAAATTGAATTTGCAATTCAATTTAAAATGAGAGAAAAAAAAACCTATCCTTTCATTCGGTATAGTACGTAGAAGAACAGCTGTTTCTGAATTGGAGTTATATCTTAGAACGGACAAAACATTCATTAAGTATTTTGGAATTGAAAACGTAATAAGCGTTTAGTGCAAGATTCAAGGGGGAGAAAATAAAAAGCAGTTCATCTGCACGTTTTGAATTTTTAAAAAGACGGAAATGTCATTCTCAGAAAAATTTAATCGTCAAAGGATAATTTAATAAATGCTAATATTTGAACATATTCAGCTTTCCTTTCAGTAAAAGAATGTCTTTTCCGAGAACTTTGCGAATCATGGTAATATAATATTTACTTTACGTAGCTCAAAACATTTGTTATTCTGGGATTCTATATGTCCATGCATTTGCAGTGCAAAACGTTTTGTGCCTACTCTTACTTTGAAAAGGTTTGCTTTACATAAATCTAAGAATTTTAAACGTCCTTGCTTCCATTTTATATTTTTAGAAATAGGATTTACACGAATTCTAATAAGATGTGTTACATTTTTAAAGTTCAAGTATTCTGTGGGTCAAAAATAAATTTGTTAAGGTGTTGTGAGGTTTGTTACGATTTTAAGGATTTTATCGATTATTTGAGAAACTAAAATTTTGAGATCTCATTTCTTAAAAACTACTCGTGCGATTTTTACAAAACGTGGGCGTTTATAAAATTTAATATTTAGGCATAATTTGAGTCGTAGACTCGAAATATGGAAAAAAATTGGCATGCCATTTTAGAAAAAGTCCGATTTTGTGTCAAAATACCTATCTTTGAACAATGCTATACATAAATCTAATATATATGCTAAGTCGCGCTTTCGAGACATGAAAAACGCAATTTGAAGTTCGTCAATCGGCCCAGTAGAACGGGAGATATAGAACTGTACTTTACAATAAAAAGGGTACGCGAGGCGGTATATTTCCCGCAATTATACAAAATAGTAACTGCGTATGTCAGGTCCTGCAAGCAATGTCAGTTAATTAATGATATTAATTATAGCCCGGCCGGGTACTTAAATAGCATTCGCGCTACATTTCCGAATGAAATATTAGGCATAGATCTTCTTGGTCCTTTCCCCCAGAGTGAGTTAAATAAAAATCGTTATCTTTTAGTAATTGTAGATCATTTTTAAAAGTGGGCAGAAATTGTTGCACTTAAACGTGCATCAGCCAAAACAGTTGCAGATGCATTCTTACACAGGTACATTTTCAAATACGGTGCACCGATAAAAGTCATTAGCGATAACGGCAAACAATTCGTTAGCCAAATTTTCGAGAACATTTGCTCTGGACTTGGCATACGCCATATCAAGATGGTTCCGTACAGACCACAGGCAAACATCGCGGAAAGAGTTAATAAAAATATTGTAAAAATAATTCGAAGTTATGTTAGCACACATCACAAGCGCTGGGATGGCTACATAGATGAGTTAGCTTATGCTTTAAGAACAGCAATTCATGACTCCACTGGAAAAACGCCAGCGGAATTATTTTTAGGGCGTAAGTTAATAACACCTCTAGATAAATTATTCTTTGTTCAACAAAGGGAACAAGAATTTAGGCAAAAAGATGTGCAGAAATTGATTCATGAGGCGGTTAAAAATTCAGATATGGCAAGAAACAGACAGCAAATTTATTATAATCGAAAACGCCGTGAAGCAGATTTTAAAGTGGGGGACAAAGTTTTAAAAAGAAAATTTTGTTTATCAAATGCACCAGAGTACTTTTCCGCAAAATTGGCTCCGAGATTTGAAGGTCCCTATATTATTCAGGAAATCAAGGGAGCCATATTATACCTTAAGAACGAGAGAGGAGAAACCTGTAAAGCAAGTCCCGACCAGGTGAAGAAGTTTTACGAGAAAAATGATTTTGAAGTGCTCAAAAGTTTCTTGCAGGATTCAAGTTCCCAACAATTGGAAGGTCCAGAAGCAAGGCCGTCTGCTCCGCCACCCAAGAAGCAGAGAACCGCCGAAGAACCCAAGAAGCAGAGAACCGCCGAAGAACCCAAGAAGCAGAGAACCGCCGAAGAACCCAAGAAGCAGAGAATCACCGAAGAACAAAGCCCTTCTACAAGTTATGCAAGGATCCCGAAAAGAAGGACTGAAAACCTCCAGACTCCAGCAGAGAAAAAGGTTAAGCGAACAACTACGTCCCGGAAAAAATCCTTGCAAGATAGCAAGAGAAAAAAACCAGTAACAAGATCCCACAACAGAAAAGCAGAGTCAACGCAGCCGCGTCCAGTTCCGGATATCCAAAGAGAAACAAGGCCGCCGATCCTGCGAAAAAAGAGACAACGAGAGCGAAAAGATTTTAACCAGCAGAAAAAATTCAAGCAAGAACGCAAACCGGAGGCCCCCAGAAACAACCATCCAGGTGCTAAGAGGAAAAGGCAGGAACCGGAATACCAACACCCCAAAAGACCAGCACGTAGAGGCCAGAAAAGAAAGCCTATGGAGGAGAGCCAAAGAAGTCAAAGGCGCAGGCTGACTGCTATGAATTCCCTGACATGGACAGAGTTCTGTGAAAAGAGGATGACTGAGTTCCAAGCATCGAAAAGTCAAAGATAAGTTAAACCTTCTATAAATTTTTCTTTTGTTCTGAACTGTTATGTGTAAATACGAAGTTTCTAGGTGTTGAAGGAAGCCAATTTGTCTCGGTTGAGACTCAGTTTTGTTTACTGTATTTAGCGAAAGCAAAGCAAGATTTTATTTTAAGTTTAATGTCTAAGAACAAGCAGTTTATGTTGGTCGAAAGACTGGTTTTGTTATGTTAAAGCCAAAATTTGGCCAGATATAAAATATTTTCGTATTTTATGTATTAATGGAAAATTTAGTTTCAGGGCCGCCAGCTTGGCGAAGAAACGTGAAGTAAAATATCTTTTTCTTGTTCATATTATTGTATATTGTAAAAATCGTATGTATTAGAATTTTGTAAAGATATGTAAATACTTTAAAGCTATGTAAAAGTAGAATTTAGTGGAAAAGCATAAAATTTTACATACTAAAAGTAAATGGCAAAAGAAACCAGTTAAAATCTAAATGTTAACTAGAAGTTAAAAATCATGCGTTGGAGCGAAAACCTGTATGTGAAAAGTTGAATGAGGGGGAATTTAGAATGAATGCGACTTTTTTTAGGGTTCTCCACTAACACTTGAGTTTAAGAAGATTAAATATAGCTCATCGAGATTTAGTATGACGGACTAGGGTGTGTCATAGTTGGTTGATCGAATTCTAACAAATCATTGTGGTTAGGGGAAGTGTTGATATACAAAAAACATGAAATACTTCCGTTGGACACCACAAATAAAGTGGAGAACCGAGGCAAAGCAACTTAAATTAAAGTTTGCATGAAGAATGAATGTGAAATAAATAGTTAAATAAGAAAAAGAAAATCATCGAAAAGTAAAATGCTACCGAGTATTAAAGTGTAAATCATAGTGTATTTTCAGTATACTCATCTAGCATATAGATATATCTCATATAGATCCTGGAAGGAAGAAAAGACTGAATGATAAACGACAGCAGAGAGGATTCAGCACGAAGAAATTGTATTAGCGACGCCAAACATTGTAAAATTTCATAGCCAAAAGTTGTTTTATGTAAACGGGGCTCTTGAGTTTTAGGTTAGAATGTTGAAACTTTTCAACAGGTCGTTTCTAGGACCTGCTTCCAAGTGTTCAAAATTCTGGCAAGGGCAAATGTAGGGTTTATATTTATTTTAACTAACATTTATTTTAAGTTCATAGTCCTTTCCTTTTTAGCCTTCATTTTTCCCCTAGAAATGCCCGTGCCAGAGTATGTAAATTACAGTAGCACGCGCAGTTTATTCAAATTTAGCGGAAGCTAGTTGAGTTAAATAGTAGACGAAACGAGCGTGAAAAAGGTCTTGCTTTGAAGCTACGCTGGAGAGATTGCTCGGTAGAATTTAGATCAGCGCGTGTCGGCCTTTGTGCCTAGCTTTGCAGAAGTGCTAGACCTTCAACTGTTAAATCAGTAATCTTGCTGAATATCAGCGATAATTAAAAACGCGGTTAGTTAAGATCTCAGAGCCTCGTCGGTAGT
>KK122152.1:33148-43890 GCA_000611955.2 Stegodyphus mimosarum
ATTTTGATGATAAAAATAAGATGTTGACATTATAAATGTGTGCAAAGGAGTTCTTCTAATTTCTAAAGACGTTACATTTTATGACGTTACACTAGATCATTTACATACACGCTGTATAATGTCTTTAATTTGTCTTCCACCTGGTACGGAAAAAGACCATTGTCAGAACTTTGTCATTTGAAATGCCATTCCCGAAATGCTGTTTTGCCACGTATGCTGTCAGACATTTAGCTTAACATCTGTTTGACATTTCGATCAATTTCTAAAGACGTTACATTTTATGACGTTACACTAGATCATTTACATACACGCTGTATAATGTCTTTAATTTGTCTTCCACCTGGTACGGAAAAAGACCATTGTCAGAACTTTGTCATTTGAAATGCCATTCCCGAAATGCTGTTTTGCCACGTATGCTGTCAGACATTTAGCTTAACATCTGTTTGACATTTCGATCTTCTAGCTAATCATTTAAAGGTAAGCTAATATTAATACACTGTTCGCTTTAGTTTAAATATTTATTCCATTCTTTCTCTTCTCCCGCAATGTTTTTTACCACGACGTTTTCACCTTGCGTTGTTTTCTCCAGGACGTTTATGTCCGCGATGTTATGTTTTCGGCTGAAACCAAAAATAAGCCAACTGTTTTCCCAATAAGAGTTGAGTATGGGTGAAAATTTTCTGCTTTAAACTCCCCAGCCTCTTTTTCCGTAATTTTGGCAGAATGTAATATATTTATTTAATCAACTAAATATTGTACTTCAAATAGCTTTAAAACTTAAGCCCTTTAGGTTCTTTCCATTGTCTTACTACTCAAGTTTTTGGCAAACTTAAAATTCGAATTCTTCCCTTTTCTAAAATCATCCATAATCAAGCAAATTTATGAGCCAGATTTCTACCTCGTCTAGCCTACTTCTTTTTAGGCCACTTTGGCGAGGTTTTTATGCAAACTGTTTTGTTTGTTTTTTATGTATACTGTTTGCCATTACGACGTTTCGATAACGTTCCAAACTTGCACTTAGATAGCACGCGTTCACAGCAAGAGGAACAACGCCATTTTGATTTACAGGGTATTTTTTGCAAATTTCCTTTATCCTTTTATTTTTCTTAAACTGCAGGGAAGTTTCACGTTCTGTTTCTCTCTTAAGTAGTTAAAAATATTTAAAAGTGTTTAATATTTTTCTATAATAATTCTTTATATATTATTAGACTTGGCAAATCAGTAGCGTAAAAATATTCATTAACTTCTTCGGTTAAACTGAAAGCTGTATTTTCAGTGCAATTTGACGTGTTCTTAAACTATATTTTTTTTGCCATTGCATGATTTTGCCTGGATTCTTTGCCATTCTATATTTTTAACGGTAATCTTTATTTTAAAAAAAAATGTATTTATTTGTACAGGACTGCCTCACATCCGGGTAATTGCAAACTTGTTTAGCTTGGGATATAAATATTGCAAATAATATTTGTAAATAATGATTTCATTTTTTTATTGTTTGTTTTTCCTTTAATTGTTTAAAATGTCATGCGGAACGAAATGTGTTCAGTTCTCTTATATTATTCGGTTTTTAATGTTTCAGATTATTTACCCTTGAACGGTCGAGCTGGAACATGAAAATATGAGTAACCTAAAAATGTGTTACAAAATCGTAATATCATTGATATAAACTAATTTTTATATAATTGGTAAGTTCACTTTAAATAAATAATTTTTTTTTCAAAAATAGCACGGTATCTTCATAACTGTTTCCAGTTGTATCAAAAATAATTTTTGTCAACATAATAAGTTACAATTTCTTCGTAACAGGATATTCTTAATTTCAGAATTTTCCTAGGATGGTTTACTCTACTTCTATTGAATTATTATTTGCTAAAACATGCATACATGCTTGTACTTGACTCGAAAAACAGTCAGATTATCAAAATGAAGGATTATAATATTTTACAAAATCTTCGAATTTCATGCAATAGTTGCACAAACGGCATTTTTATTTAAGGCTTGGATTCCTACGTCAGCTTGGTGTAAAACTTGAAAAGCGAAGCGTTTAAATCCTTGTCCCGTAGCAAACTCAGGTTGCCTGGTAACAAAATTTGGCTTATATCATTTGTAAAGGCTTTGTCTAAAAGTTTCCTTATCTCCCAAAGTATTATCTTTCTGGAATTTCATTTTTCAGTTAAAGACTGAGTTTTAGGGTATTCTGCCCCTCTGTGCGTCAGTGTGAAAAATCACACAAAAAAACGGTTAATTTCTTCGAAACTGTACTTTTGTACCGCTTTGTTGCAGACGCAGTTTGAGGTACTTGGCTTCATGTTAGCATGCCTAATCAACATAATTTGCCACAAGTGCCACGAGACGAGTCAGAAGAAACTCTTTGGAGTCAACGAATCGTAGCAATGGAATTAGTCTGTGTTGGAATTAGTCTGTCTACTGTTGGAATTAGTCTGTGTGTAACATTAAGCTTATGAAATCGGTTCTAAGAAATGGGAACTGTTCGAAAACATCATGGTCACCGTCGCATTGGAAATAACAGCCTTTGGAGCAGAAGGAGGAGGAATGTTACCGAACTGCAAAGACAGGCGAAAAAGCAGCCTTACAGGCAGTCGAAAAAAAAAGTATCAATACAAACAACTCCGAAGAAGCCTTCTTGCATGGGACTCGTATACACCTTGACCAGTTTTTTGTGTCCGGTGGCTTTCAACATTTTAGGCCATGCACAAATTAGGCTGAAGAATAGAGTAACTGAGGATTTGCCGAATGGAATCAACTTCTCTTATCTGACGAGTCCACAGTTAGGCTAGAACTTTATAATCAAAAACTTGGGATTTGAAAGACCATGGCATTTGATACCGTTAAAAACATATCAAAGAGAGAGCCGTGTATTTTTGGAGACATGCTCTTTTGCTGCTGGTTTGGGCTGGAAAAAACTGGAGTATTGACTTGTCTGTCATTCAGAATGGATTCCTGACTTCTCAAAGATGCAGGGACGAAATTCTTAGGTTATATTCCTATGTCTTTCGTATATTACTGCGACAGGCGACTCAGTTCTTTTTATGTATGATAAAGTCTGACCTAATTGGGCCCGCCTTGTGACTTGGATGCTTGAAGAAGAAAGTAGAAACAGTAGCCTTTACTCTTAGTGGACGGTACGCTTCTCGAATATGAATCCGTTAGAGCATGTTTGAGAAGCATTAAGCAGACGCCTTGCTGCTAAGTTACAACCCCCCTTAACGCACCTTAAGTTTCAAAACGTCTTTCTTGAAGAGTGGGGGAAGAATCGCCTCAAAACTAAATCACTATCTTATTAATTCTGTGCCTCGCAAATGTAAAGCAATCTTACACGTCCGAAGTGGTCCCATAGCTTATTAAGCTGATGACAAGATTCGTTAATGTTTATTTTTTCTTTTAAGGATATGGGTAGTTATGATGTTTTATGACACCAGGTGAATTATGAGCGAAATTGCCCCCTTTTTTTAAACATTTGTAAGGAATGAGCCTTTTACTAAATGTAACTTATGGTTATTCGTCGATAAGACTGCAAGCGACTTATTGCTGTCTCTTCAGAAGTATTAGAGAGGCTTGAGAAGAGTGTAAAAATTTTATTTTAAAACTAAGTAATAAGTTTATTTTAAAATTTCGGCAATTATAATGAACGGCAAAAGACAGGAACTACTATCTTACAATAGCACACCTAGCAACGTGACCTTCACTAGGCAGAATATGTTCTATTCAAACCTTCTCAAACTGTCACATAAATACACGCGAGCTAATTTGCTTTCAGGCGGGAAAACGGAAAGAGAGAAGTGACGGTAAAGATACTGAACATAAAATAACTGATTAAATAAATAAAATAAACAACTCTGCACATTAAAACATGATGTCTCGCCTTTTCGATTCTTCATTTCCCCGTGCCTTGCAAAAATATTTTTCATACCTTGTTGCATATTTTCGGCAGTTTTCTAGTTTCATCACATCACATGTTTCTCTTAGTTTTGCATATTTGCGGCAGTTTTCGGTTCTTCCCTTAGTTTTGTTGAACGGTAAGCATTTGAATCATACTGATATCACTGAATCATACTGACCATACAATGTATACTCATACTGATACATTTGTGAATATTTATAACATTGTAATTAATAAAGCCTGTTTCTAATGTCATATGTACACTGCGAAAAAAAAATTTAAATCTCTCGTTCTATTGGACCGACTGATGAAATTCAAATTGCGTTTTTCATGTATCGAAAGCACGACTTAGGATATGTATTAGATTTATATATAGCATCGATCTAATATAAGTATTTTGACACAAAATAGGACTTTTTCTGAAATGACATACCAACTTTTTTTCCATATTTCGATTCTACGATTCAAGTTATGCCAAAATGCCAAGTGTTGTAAAAATCGCACGAGTAGTTTTCAAAAAATTGCCTCCCAAAATTTTAGCTTTTTTTCTCAAAATTTTAGCTTAAATTTTTGAATTTCTCCGTAAATTTCGCACCAAACTTTACAAAATTTAATATTTAGCAGGGTTCGTACGGTCCTTAAGAGTTCTTAAAAGTCCTTAGGTTTCTTGGAATTGATTTTTGGTCCTTAAAACTCCTTAATTTCGGCCAAAATCGGCAGAAGTTACTTAATTTTAATTATCTGAAATTTCTGTCTTTTTTTAAATACTGCCATTTTGAGCATGAATTAGCATTTTGGAGGAATAGTTTTGGCGATTCACTGATATATATGGTTATCTTTTGAATGGGTTATAATTTGATCCTATTTCTAATATAAATGGTGGGATACTCGAATTTCTAAGCAAGAAGTGACACATAAGCATTTCATAATTCGTTTTTTCTAATGAAGAGCTCTTAAACAACTTTTTGCTTTTAGTGATCTGAATTCCTTTATTTAACGGTTCTAAATTTGGCGACTTATCAATATTTTGGCGATTTTAAGATCAGTTTTTATAGAAAATTTTTAATACCGAGATCTGGGAATTTTTCGACGATTTTCTTTTAAAACATTGTAACATTGATAAATTTTATTAAAATAATGGTAATATATTGAAATTATATTTGAAAAATAACATCAAAATAAAATATTTTTATTTTTCGCTGTCATATTATAAAGTTCCATTGTAACAACTTATACAATATTTTGAATCTGAGAAATAAACAAGGTGTAATGCTATAAAGCGCAATTTATGAAATAGCTCGTACTAAAAGCAAAATTAGGTATGTAATTAATTTAAAATGTCTTCTTTTTAATTTTTCATAGTAAGAGTATGTAATTGTTTCAGAATTCTCAGAATATGCATCAGAGTGTCTAAATTTACAATCAAAACTTGCCAATCGTTCCTACATCATTTTAATCTGTATCACTTGACATAAAATCTACCTGCTATTTACTGAACCTCTAGACTGAACAAGTATGTGACAAAAATGGAACATTAAAAAAAATCAACATAAAGCTAACTGTTAGTAAAACATAAATGAAATGTCACTCATCTTCTTTCAAATATGTTCAACTATAAGTGTAAAATATTTAATGCTACTTGATACATTTTATAAAGTTGATTTTATTCTCAAAATTATTAATAATTTTGTTAAGTAATTCATATTTAATAATAATTCAACCTACTTGCGGATCTATTTTATCTTTAAGATGGTATTACAAAAGTGAAGTTCAGCGATAGATAATATTTTGGCTAATCTTTGGAATATAGTAACTGGTAGTTTGGCGACTTTTGGCGACATTTTAGTAAGGCGATAAAAATTATAATAATAACAATAATTTTTATTAATTTAATGTATATGTTTATTTATATTTTAATTAGTGTTCTTTAATTTATTTATATTTTAATTAAATGATAGTCATTTTGTGCATTATGCGTTTGTAGCATTTTGCAATCCATTTCAGTACAAGTAAACCTGCATGGAAATAAGTTAAATATTTGACACTAAGTATTTGCAACCATTTTTAATGTTTGCCTTATAAATTCGCAGGTGACTTTTATAATGGATAATTTAGAGGGAAAAGAAAATTAATGTAATATCTTGCATATTTTATTTATTTTATACGTGCAAATGTTCATCCTTGGAAAGGGTATATGCAAGCTGAACATATAAAAGCTTGCATAGTATACATACTTTTTAGCGATGAGGTAATTTCATATATGTCCTTTTTTACCAGCTTCAAAGATTCACAAAATTTTCCTGCATTTTCGTGGAAATTTTTCTAATTTACGAGAAAAATTATTTACATGTTTCATATACAAATTTGCCCTGTAAAAACAAATTTCTGTGCACGTTTGTTCCACTACTTTTCGGAAAATTCCAATCGTGATTTTAGCTAATAAGCACTTGGAAACAATTTCGCACCTAATCTTCGTCATGATTAAGCACTTTTGTTCCATAAAAATTCTAGCGTAAACGTAATTCGGCTAGCAGATTGTTGGAAAAAAATGTTGAGTTAAAAAAAAAAAAAAAAACCTTTACTTCGTGAAAACAAAATGGCGTCCCCCAAACAAACTGGTAGGTTGCTGTAGCAAGGTTGCTCGCCAAATTTTCGCCAAAAAACCGCCAAGTTACCATAATCCGAAGATTAACCAATATTTTTATTTGAAGTTATTCAGTTCTCATTTGCTCATAGGTCCTTAATTGTTTTCATTAATCGTACTTAAAAATCCTTAAAAGTACTTAATTTCCGTGTGTAGAAATGTGTACGAATCCTGTTTAGGCATAATTTGAGTCGTCGAACAGAAATATGAAAACATTGGTATGTTATTTCAGAAAAAGGCCGATTTCGTGTCAGAATACCAATATTAGAACACAGCTATATATAAATCTAATATATATCCTAAGTCGCTCTTTCGAGACATGGAAAACATAATTTGAATTTCGGCAATCGGCCCAGTAGAACAGGAGGTATAGAACTGTCCTCCTTTTTTATTTTGCGCAGTGTACTATTAGCGTAATTTATTGAAAGTGTTTCTGATATCCTGTATTATGTATCTTGGTACGAGATTATCGCTTTCCTACAGACTAGCAATATTTCTTTTAGAAGCAGAGTTTTAAATATTAATATATATATACTTACATGGGCTTGTCGATGATGAATTAAATGCTTGATGCAGATATGAATGATAACACCTTCAAAAATTTCTAAGCTAAGTTTCTGCTGAGCACACCGTCGAAGAAATGCAAAAGTGGAAAAATTAGTTACAGATGAAAGAAAGTAAAAACAAACAAAAAAAAAATCTGAAAGGCTTTAGATTTTAAATTACGTCCAAAGGGGCGTTTTTAAACATTTTGTATGTTACTTTTATTTATTCAATATCATGTTCTTCGCATTTAAACCATAAAATTCAGTTAAAGACCAATATCGAAAAATAATTTTAAACCGAGCCTATCTTTAGAATTTCCTACACACAGTCTCACGCGCCGCAGATAAAAATGTTTTTTTCTGTACGACCTTGCCATGGCCGGCTTCGAAATTCTCGAGTTTGTTCATGAAAAATTCGTTAACGTTTTACAAAATATGAAATCGTTCATAAAACAAATTCCAAATTTCAAGTTTGGGCTTCCATATGCCCATATTCGCGGCAGGATGACGGCATTCAAAATTCGATGGCTTTAGGTACCGTCGTTTCATCACAGTGCGAGAAACATACATCCATTTATGCACATTCTTCATTGTTAAATTTCTTTAAATATAATACAGGGCTGCAATATTTTGTGGCAACAGTTTGAAAAGTGATACAGACTTTTAATGTTTCCGACGCAAAATCGCAAAACGAAAACAATAGTCCTTCAGGGACAAAACCCCTTTGGACTAAAAAGATTGAAAACAATAATATGCTTTGATTCGACCGGATTATACTAAAGCCACAACGCGATGCGAAAATGTCATTATTTTTATTGTATCAATCATGACATTTAATTCAATTAATAAGTACCGATGGTATAAAAATCAACATTATTTCCACTATTATAAAGAATCCTTTCGAAGCTGAAGTTTCGCTATAAACTCTCCTTGCATTGAGACCCCAGAATTCAGAACTTTGTATATAAGAATGCGTTCGAATCTTTCCAGTCTCGGTCTAACAATGTGCAGCTGAATGGAAGTTTTGGAAATCTTAAACACTGCTCTACGTACTTTTCCAGAAGTTTCAAGTTTATAGCCTCGTATCTCTAGAACGTGGAAATCGCACTTAAAGCCCGGTCGTAATCTTCTGGTCCTTATCTGACCGCCGACACGGAGTTCCACTTTCACGCCAGCAGGACCGGAAACAACTCTACCTCTCGCTTGTCACGTGATTTACGATCGGTTGACAAAACGGATTTGTTTGCGAAGTGGAAATTAACGCCGGGCGGTTTCAGGTTCCTCGAGATTTAAAAATTACTCGACAAAATTTGAGTTGCCTTTGAGGTAATTTGACCAGGATATCCTAGTCGTGTACTAAGAAGGGATTATTAATCGCTGAGATGTAGCCATGACACTTTCATGCCGCCATTATTCTGAAATAAGTGGAATAATATCGAGACAGCCGCATCGCCTTTCCTTCTCTGGTAGGGACAAGAGAGGTAGGGTGCTTCGTTTACGCGCCGTTAGGTGTGCTGCTATCTACGACGAAACCTGATTTCCCAGAGGAGGATTCTTTTTGTTTCCTTCCTTATGTGAAGAACTGTTACTAGGATAATATTTAAACATCGTTTTAATAATTTTTAAGCGGCTATGGAAATTTATCGTTCAATCGAAGCAATTGTTAAACGGAAGAATAGGTTTAATTTAGATTTAAACGAGATGTTCTTCCATACTCCCCAGGGCATAGCCAAAATTATCAAAAGTTTTCAAAACGACTGACGGGGAAATAAATTAAAAAAACTACTTATGTTTTATAAAACTTTAATTCCGACATTTTAATAAACTATTACTTTTAACATGTTAATTATTTTACCACTCAATTTAACATGTTATTTTTCTTATTTTCCTATTAGAAAAAATCTTCGATGATATTATCGATGTCTGCTTCATTACTCAGTTTCTACTCAGTATAGCAAGATTTCTGAGATACAACGTCTCTTATTTAATTATCCGAAGTAATTCTTGATCAATTTGTACTTGGAAAAGTCCTTTAATAACTGGTAACACTTAACCATAACTATGTGGAAAATTCGCAGTTGCATTGTAGTATTTGAAATTGAGTTCTATAATAAAGTTGATATTAAAATAAAAGACAAAAGTTCAAATTAAATGTTCTTCGTGGTCCGATTTTGCCTTCTGTAGAAACAACATTTTTTTCCCTTACATGGGAACTGTTTCTTGTTAATGTGATTATGACTTAGCTGACATTGGTACTATTTACCCCTTAAAAGATTCGATGAGTAAAAAAGCATAGCAAGAATGATTGCTATTGAAATATGATTATTTTTTTTAATTACACCGCTCAGTGGGAAAAGAATTCTGTTTTGAACTTAGTTTTACCTGAAAATTCAGCAACTCCCAATTCTCCACTTGTTTTCGTTCTCATCGTTCCGCCTTTTGTTCTCATCGTTAACAGCATAATTAATTTACATTGTTATTTAAAAATGTTTTAAATTTTAAGACAAACTTTTGAATTAGATCAGATGGTATTAGATTAAAAACGACAGTGAGAAAGCACCTTTTCAAACTACAAAATACATTCTTTTGCAAAAAATTCGTAGCACCAAGAAGGACGTTTGTGATCGTGACGAAATTTGGTACGCAAAAATATCTTGATCGAACATGGAAAAGAACGAAGTTTCAATGCAAATGAACAGGAATTGGGATCATAGCACGCATTTCTAGTGCGCAATTCGCAAAGTATAAACCAGTAACAGAGGCGGAAAATTTATCTTTTTTTGTTGCTGCTGTTGTAATTCCGTAAAGAAGTAACTAAAGATGTCATTACGACGATATCGAAGACCTTACAGACAACTAAACGACTTCGAACGTGGTGGCATTGTAGGGTTGCGTAAAGCTGGGTGATCATGCCAGCAATAGGCCACCACCTGCAGCGTCCAGATACTGCTGTGCAAAGATGTTGGCAGCAATGGTTGCTAAAAGGAAATTGAAAATGAAGGCTCTGGAAGGCCAAGGAGCACAAATGCGAGGCAAGATAGAATGATTGTTCGCCAAGCCCCAACCACCCCTTCGGTATCATTGTCAAATATTCAACGCATTACTGCCACGTCTATACATCCACCATCTCACGGCGCTTGTCTGAGGCAGGGTTACACTCATAGAGGCCTTTAAGACGTTTGCCTTTGACCCCACAACATCGGAGTTGTCTGGAGTGTTGTGGCGGCCGATCATCATGGCTGCCATAGCAGATGACCACCGTGCTCGTGTCTGGAAAGGACGGGGCCAGCGGTTCCAATTAGCCTTTGTTTTACAAAGGCATACAGCCATAACCCCTGGTGTGATGGTGTGGGGCTCTATTTCTTATGACAGTATATCATCTTTAGTCATCTTCCGTACATCTTTAAAAGCTGAACGATATGTTGATACCATCCTGTGGCCGGTTGCATTACCCTTCATGGCACGTCCTATTGTGGTCATTTCCCAACAAGATAATGCCAGGCCACATACCGCTCGAATATCTCTGGACTGTCTCCGTGCGGTTGATACTCTTCTTTGGGCAGCAAGGTCACCAGACCTTTCACCAATCGAGCAGCATGTCTGGGGCACGGTAGGCCACCAGATTCGGGCGATTTTTTTGCGAAAGAGTGTG
>KK122152.1:43947-83257 GCA_000611955.2 Stegodyphus mimosarum
TTTAGAAACAACTTTTATTAATTAAAATAATAATGTTCCTAAAAACGATTAGTTGGATACATTCTAAATTAATTGTAATTTAAATATTGGTAAAAAGAAGAGTAACGTTATTAGAAATGTGCTCATAGAGTTTTAATTGCTCAGTTCTTTATGCAGTTACAGCTCGAAAGGTACATTAAAAATAGTATGCGACATCGAAAGGAGAACTTTTGCAAGGTCATTTTGAAGGCAGATTAATTATGTTTCATTCCGTGGTGACATTTTGGTGCAGTTGCAGTGATAACAGTAAAAAATGTTTAGGAAGATTCCAACAAAGACCTTTTTAGTGTTAACTAAGTGATGTTAATGGACTTAATCTGTTGTCTCCTGTATCAGTTTATAGAAAAAAAATACATTTATTTTCTTTCTGATTCGTTTACTTGTCCGAATATTTGTCTACTCTTTGATGAGAATTAGTTTTTATCAGTTTTTTTTTTTTGGAAATTGCTGTAGTATTTTCTATATTCTTTAGCTCTTCCTCAATTTCTTGAAGAATATTTTTTATTCCTAAATTCTGGATGCTTGTAGACGACTCTGAGTTCCCTGTATTGAAAATTTAAGTTAATCAGGATTTCTCTGTAGTATAGGTAACGCGATGTTAGTATGGAATAACGTAAGTCTTTTCAGTGTAAATTAGAGTACTGCTGTACATTAAAAAGTAATTATTTCTACTCAATATTTTTTTTTCAGATTAGAATGTAAAAAAGTTAAAAGTTTACCCCTCGCACAATTTTAAAAATATTTTCATTTTTCTCCACCAATGGCGGGCACTAGCCATTATTAGACTTTGGCCACTACTAAGGCCAGAAGTCTACTAACTACTAAGGTCACTTTATTATGGAAGCACCTATGTCTGCCGTTGTCTCTTACAAAGGGACAAACAGGTACAGGTAAAAGCTAGGTCAGCTCCGTAGTACCATAGGTGACTCAGGTATTGTTGATCCTAGCTAACTGTAACTTCCGTCCCAATTTTGAGGGAGAACACCCCAAGGGGCTATCCGAAGGTCTGCGGCCTCTCGAGAGGACTTTCGGTTCGCCGTGAATTTAGAGTAGCCCCATGCCGTAAGGACACTGTACACGTACAAACACCCATGCCTTCTGCGGGATTTGAATTCAGGCCTATCGGTAGGACAGTCAGTGTCATCAACCACTATAACGACTGAGCGGTGTCCGCCAAAAAATTGCGGAGAAAACAGCGCAAGGCGAAAATGTCGTGGTACAAAAAGTCTAAACGTGTAATAAACGTGGTACAAACGTTTTTGAGTGACATCCGTATGTAAGGACAGAATAGAAGACTATTTTCCCCGAAAATAATTATAAAACTAATTTAAAATGGATTCTGAAAAGATTTTTTTGTTGCGTACTGTCCGTACCTACGTATGTACGTATGTATGTATATCGCATAACTCAAAACCGAGGAGCCTCAAAACTTTGAACTTTTGTATATAGGGCTGCTATAATATGTAGATGTGCACCTCGAAGTTTGGTTGCAATCAGCCGCACCAAAAGTATATAAATATATGTTTATATATATCCACTCTGTTACTCGGCTTACTAAGCTCAGTTTCTTTAATAAATTTGTAAATTACGCATTTTTTGCTTTAAAAATGATTGAATTATGCTTTTTTCTTATCTTTCGCGTAAGATGTTTATGCTCTTAATTACCCTTCACTCACTAATTGTGGAATTATATTCAATTTAAAAGTTTTTTAAGTGCGGATTAGCCTAATTTTTGGTTACGATAACGCCCATATTTGTTTACATTTGAAGCTTAGCAGAATAGTGGATTTGTTGCCAACCTAGAGAAACTAAGCTTCACAACAACAAAGTAACGTCTTCTTTTATTATGGCGAATTAAATGATGCTTCATTCATTCTGGAATTATCATTTAAGTTATTAACTGGGTTTTGCGTACAAATCGTAGTTTTAATTGTAAAAATTGTTTTTTTTAATTGTTTTAACTGAACTTGGTGTTTCATTTTTTTCTATATCTTTCAATTTTTAATGAAAATATTTTGAATTTTTATGCATTTTTGCCTTAACGCGAAGTGAGAACTGAATTTATTTGTAGCGTATGGGCTTAGGTTAGCGGCGCTGAATCGTTTGCGAAAACGGCTCCTTTTTTATTTGTTTAATTCCTTTTATACGTCGTTTTAGATTTATTATAATATTTGAATAGAACTTGTGGTAATTCTTTATACGCGATAACTTTTGCTCACTCTGTGTTATAAAATGAATGAGATGTAACGCTGTTAAATGAACCTAGCTGTTAAATAACCAAGTGTGGCTATGGTAAATGAATATAATGAACTTTAAAGAGTGTTTTAAAGTTTTTTTTATTCTATTGTGGTTTATGCGCTATCGACGACGTAGATTTAATTCAAAATTCGTTAATTGTCAATTCAATATGTTTAAATGAAATGCAGGAAAATTGCGTATAATTTAATATTCCATACAAAGAAGTCATGTGGTGTACACATCAGATTTTATTTCAGTACTAATTGCCATGGCATTACTAAATTAATGTCTCTACCAATTATTTTCAAGGCCTGTTGAGGTTAGAAATATTTCTAGCTTTCTATTTTCAAATATTTTGGACTATTATGTTTATTACCTGTTCTTCAACTATTTAACTCACTTAATACTTTTCGCAAACAAAAGCACTGTGATTTGAGTTTAAAATGAATGATAAGTCGTAGTGGAATATTACTGTCAAACATTTCTTTTGCCTCTAACACAGGCATCTCAATTCATAATTAACCATAAAGGGGTCGATCAGATTTTTGTCCCAGCTCAAAAGATTCCAAAGAACAGAAAAGCGGCTCAAATGTTTTTTAACAATTGAAATAAGAGCTATTGTTGTGACTATTGATTTCTAGTAATTCAGATCTTTTGCAGCAAATTTCGGATGCTTATTCTGACTTTTCGAAAAACTTATTCGATTTAGATTTGGAAGAAAGACTGAAACGTTGTTCCTAAAATGCTTTACTTCTTTAGAAAATTCTCTCTGTCTCTTTTTTTAACCTCAGAGGAAGTTTTTTTATTGTAGGTTTCTTGCGTTTCGATCGGCCAAGAAGTTCCTTCAGAACTTTTCTTTCCGTTCTGAATTTAAATATGTCGCTCGATTGAATGTTCCATGCTTCTGGAATTTAAATGTAACTTTTTGTTTTTTTTTTGGAAAAGGATAAGGTCTGAACTTCATCTGTTTTCTTCTGCTTCAATAAGCGAACATCATTCGTTGAATTTAGGTCCACTAAACGACCATAATAAAATTATCTAAACTCGTTTTCTAACCATTTTACTTTTTAACATAAGAAATCTCTCTAGTTCAGCTTTTCTATTTTACTTCATGTTAAGGGCATTACCTTACGTTAAATTACCTCACTACTTAACCCTCTAACCGGCAAGGCCGCATATACACGGCCTAGAATATTTTTTGTGATATCTGTACGAACGTATATGTACGTGCATATTAAAATATTTCGAAGAAATTAAGGCAGTATATTAAAAGGGCATAAATCCAGGTGTAAAATGCCAAGAAATGTTTTACATTAAATCAAGAAAAAACATTTTTCTGGTAGTAGTTTTAGGAAATTTGTGCTTTCTTAGCGAAACCCCTGGCCGTTCAAAGGGTTTTAATTATTGCTGTCCTTTTATACTCTCTCGTGTTATAAAGGGACAGCAATCATAAACCCTCAACGATGAGTTGCGGGGTAGCACTTCTTTGGTCTTTGATTTGCCTTCGTTATTTTTATTTAGCTCTAAGGATGAAATTATCACTTTTATTTTTTTTTGCTCATAAATATGTATATATTATATTTCTGAATTTCACTTCTTTTGGGTCTTTGTGGAACTGGTTCTAAATTTCTTACGTTTTGGCTGTCCACCATTTTGCAAAAAATTCACAAAATCAACGGGAAGACATTAAATTCGTACAACAGAGGCACAATGTTGTACGAATACAATAACTTTGTCAGGACTATTGTTTCTTCTGGTTCTCTAAAATAAGGAATGAATCGAGGTGCATTTTATATTGATTTCCAAACCTTTTGCTGCCTGGTTCTAAATTAATTCTAACGTCACTTTTAAAGATGCATTTAGTCTGACATTTGAACTTTAGTTTTATGACCCTGCAGGAGAAACGCTATGTCTAAAATAGATAACAAAGGCTTGCGAAGGTTTTAAACAAACTTTTTATTAAAATGAACTTTGTACAAAATAGGCACAAATCATGCTACAGACAAACCACTACTTGTGGCGATGTAAAAAAAAATAAGACATTTAAATTTAAACGTTGATATAATAGTCTACGACTACACAATGAAATAATTAAGCTAAAACTGGCTCAAATGATTTGCCGAGGTAAATTTCAAAGGTTGTGAGAGAATGCAAAGTCCACATAATATGTTTTAGACAGATCTGGTAGAATTCTAACAACACTAAGCGAGTGCCAGAAATTCTGTGGGTGATTAAGATCCAAAACGCCCTCCGCTTAAATAATCTTAAAAATAATTTGCATTCTCGTGAAGAAAACGGAAAGGAGAAGTTAAAGTTGTAAGGTTTATCTTAATTTTATTGACAGTTATTTTAAGTTTATGCATGTTTCTTATCTTTTTAGTTTCAGCTTATTTGTTTCCTACAAGTATGTAATTTCAGAAACGAGGTTAATGCAAATAAGTAAAGACTAGTATTTAAGCCGAAGATTCACCGACTTCCGGAGAGAAAGTCTGAGTTCCTGACTAGCGCGCGTTTGCCTTTTGGCTACGTCTCTCTCAGTTACTGCTACGCTCGACCATACTTTAGGGCCTTGTTTGGCTTCGCCGACTTAATTAAGATTTAGATGCCAACTCCTTAGAATCTTGATAGCTTCGGCCATATCTTCAGTTAGCTTTAGTTAAGCTTGTAAGGTTTTAGTTAAACTAACCAAGTTTTATTTTAATTTAAATCTGTCTATCTCCTCTCTGCTTCAACTTCCCGTCAGAAGAAGCGCGCGGTTTTAGCTTATGCTAATTTTGAAGTACAGCGAAGTACTATTTAAGCCAGAGGTAGAAACCTCTTAGCGCGAGAGAGCTTAGACTCAGACCACGGTCACTCTGCTCAACGTTCGTCTGACCAGCTAGCAGTTTAAATTTATAAGCCATAGTGCTTACTACGTGATTGCATTGTGAAACAATTTGAAGTGCGCTAGTATTAGTATTATCTTGCTACGCACCCTTTCAAGTAGAGGCCAACTTCCGCGAATTGCTCTGCGAAGCAAAGTTTAAGTTCTATTTTAATTTATTTAAATTTATTTGATTGTTAAGTTCGACCCAAGTGCGGTCTTTTACGTTCTGTATCTCTCCCGAGTTGGGAAGTTTGTATTTAATAGTGATTTAATAAAAGAGGATTTCAAATCCCTTCACGTGCAGTTATTATCCAGCCCAGCAGTTACATCAGAACATAGCGTATTTTCCGCTCACTGTTCCAGTTCAGGACTTAAAACTTGAGGATAAGAACCCTATTACAGACTTTACCATGTTCTCTAAAACTATGCACAGAATACACAGTCCAGACAAGCTTAGGTAAGTTTAATTTTATATTCATTTAAGTTCAAGCCCAATTGGAGGCTTTGCTGTACTTTCCGAGTCAGGAACTGATTGTATTTATTCTGAGAAATAAAGGGTAGTTAACCCTTCTTGAGTCTTACGTATTTATTCCCACACTTAAGCGATTATTCGCTTGTTAGTGTTTGTGGGGTTCCTAAGATTGAACATTGAATTAAATAAGTAAAACCCCACAAGTTTCTGGCAGACGTTTCTGCAGTTACATTTTACCGACAGCTCTACCGAAGTTTATTCCGGCTTAAGCGTCTTTATAGCCGACTTTAAAAGTGCACCGGTAATTGCTCCAGCCATCTTAAGGAGACTGTTTTGTGTGTTGGCTCAGACTGCGTTACCGGAATTTAACTTCATCTTACGCTATTTTAAATACACACAAATAACGGAGGTATATCTTGTGTCACATGTTCTAGCGCCCATGCTACCAGCCCTTTTTCTTTGATTCAAACTCAGGTCGAACTACCAGTGTTTAGCGATTGGGCGAGCGGTAAAATCCTATTGAATCGAATTATAGCTTGCAGAAAAATAAATAACTTATAACGGAAGTAACAATACGAATTATTAATTCGTAATTAAAAAATTAAGTAACAATTGTTAGAATCGGAGCTTATCGATTGTGCTTTAAAATGTGGCATATAAAACCGCGGAAAGTTTCCCTTGTACTTAGTCTAAAAGCATTGAGAAAATACTATTCTTGCAAGTAAATCACTTACACAATTGAAAGTGTACCAATATTTTAATTGAAACTAACACTTATCCTAACTAATATCATAAATGCGAATGTCAGTTTGTTTGTTTGTTACGCTTTCACGTCTTAATTACTTAACAGATCACCATGAAATTTTCAAGAAATATTTTTGATATATTAGAAAATATTATAGACTATAAAATGTAACTTATCTGTTGAAACATTAACTATATAATAGGTTTTATAGCTTAAAATGATTTTCGTTGTATGAACATTAAATGTTGAAAGTTTCATAACGATAAGTTAAACGATGTAAAAGTTTGGCTGAGCGCAGGTGTGTGGGTTAAACCATGCAAGCATTTTTAACCTTTTCTAATATATTGTGGGGTTTTACTTGTTTAATTCAGTAGTCAATTCTTGAACCCCACAAACACTAATAAGCGAATAATCTCTTAAGTGTGTGAACAGAGAAGTAAGACTTACGAAGGGTTAACTACCCTTTATTTCTTAAAATAAATATGATACAATCAACTCCTAACTCGGAGTGTACAGCAAAGCCTCCACTTGGGCTTGATTTTAAATGAATACGAAATTAAACTTAACTAAGCTTAACTAAAGCTAACTGAAAGAAATAGCCGAAACTATAAAGATTCTAAGGAGTTGGCCCCTAAATCTCAATTAAATCGGCGAAACCAAACAAGGTCCTAAAGTATGGCCGATCGTAGCATTAGCTAAGAGAGACGTAGCCAAAAGGCAAATGCGAAAAGTCGGGAACTCAGACTCTCTCTCCGGAAGTCGGTGAAATATCGACTTAAATACTACTCTTTACCCATTTGCATTAACTGCATTTCTGAAATTACATTCTGGTAGGAAATTGTAAGTTGAAACTAGAAAGACTGGAAAGTTGCCTAAACTTAAAATAACTGTTAATAAGATTAGGATAAACCTTACAATATCAAAAATATTTCTTGAAAATTTCATGATGATCGGTTAAGTAATTAATCGGTGAAAGCGTAACATTTATTAATGAAACGTTTGTTAATTTTTCTTCCTTTAATTTAATTTATTATAGTATTATGTAATTAATAATTATTATTTACGAAATTTTATGCAGAGTGTATTTTTGACTTAAAAAAATAAGTAATAGTAACTAAAATTGTATCCTGATTATCCTGGTCAGGCAATGAGAAAAAAAATCAAATTCTTTTCTTTTCTTTTTTTTTCCCCCAGTAGTTTTTGAAACTTATTTAAGGACATCAACGCGAGCGAAACCACGGTTAGAAGCTAGTCCTTTATAAATAATGTCAGCACAGAAAAATTATCCGGGAAGGAGCTCTTACATCGCCACACAAATCTGATCTTATCAGGTTTCTTATTGCGTAAGTTGCAATTAAGAAACGCTTACTCTCCGGTAAATAAGATTTGCATAAAACTTCTGAGCTGAAGAAATTATTCTGGCAGAAGCCGAACAGTGCAGTGTGAAAACTTAAAATATTACAGTTAGAAAGTTAATAAAATTGTCACACTCTTGCATCTATTATTTACTATTATCTTGCAAAGAGAACATTCATTATATTTCCAAAGATAATTTCACTGACAGCTTTATAGGAAGCGGACTTGATGCCGGTGAATCTGGTCTATTTTTATGTTTTATCTGTTGCGATTTCCTTAAACTTATTATATTATGTATATACCCAAACTCAATTTGTTTCGAATTATGAAAATTTTGCCATCACGCGAAAGAGGAGCGTCTTGTATAAAATTCCCTTAGGCATCATTTTACAAAAGCTGGTTCTCCCCGCAAAAATGTTTGCTTTATTCTGCCTCTTCCCCGGTTGCTGTTGGAAGCCCATCTGTTCACCCTCTTCTTCGCGCGTATTGGCTGTCTCAAACGCCATCGGATTTAACGGCCGAACGAACCATGTTCGTGGCTGTTTTCCATCAGGTTTTGCGAACATTATTCAAATAAGCCTTCTCTTCGCCGTGACATAAGATGTCTCTCATTAGCGGCGAGTATTCGTAGAAAGAATGTCAGGAAGTGTAGGCGAAAGACCCGGACGAAGAAAATTTCTGGCACACAGACAGATTTTTTTTTTTGCCAAACGAGAAAGCAAAACTGCTGGAGTTCCGCAAACGATTTGTTGGAATAGACTATGTTTGTTTTCTAAACTGAAGAATCTTGAAGATGGTTTTGTACGTAAATGAAAGGCATTTGGAAAATAACAAACATTTATAACGGAACTTCAATGTGACGAAATTGTAGAAAGCAGAAAATATTCGAGAAATTGAAAATTAAAGTTAACGAGACGTTCGCCAAACTGCTCTTGAAAAAACGCTTGGGATACATGTAAATATCAGCTTAGTTAACGAAAAAAAAAAAGATAGAAGGTATTGCGTAAATAATGTTCCTGAAAATAATATTCGATACGTTGAATTCTTTTGATCCAAGAGAAAGAAACGAGAAACGTCTTTACCAGGTTCGTAATATCTGGTGAAAAAAGCATATTTTATTAATTACATAATGTTGCGAAGGTTTTAAAACTTATTAACTAAATATATTTTTAAATAAATCTATTTTAAATTATAAGTTAAGTATACTCTTATTCACAAAAGCCAAAGCATTCTACTTCAGGCACGTAATAAATATAATTTCACTGACAAATGTAGGGATTTATTTTCATTTTAAATAACTAGTTAAATTTAATTTTAAGTTACTTTCCTATAAGCCTTCATTCCCTTAACGGTCAGTGCCAGATTATTTAAATTTGATAGCGCGCGTAAGGAATGCCAATTCTACCATTGGGAGAAAACGTTTAAATATTCATGTTCTAGTAGGGTAACCGCTCAGCAATTATTGCTGGTTAGACGTGGCTAAATAGCTCTTATCTTGCTGCCACTAGGCTCATCTGCCCGCTGTTGGATACAGGATTGTATGAGCCCTGTAGTTTAATTCTACTACTTGTGAATATTTCCAATTTTGAGTTATGATTCTGCTGTTTTAGTTACCGCCCAAGGAGAGGCGTAGTACGTTAGCATTCAGTTGACGCATTGTAATTAATTTAAAGAGTTTAATAAAGGGTAGTTTTAACCCTTCTTCAGTGCAGTCACTATTTTACAGATTTCACACAAAGGATAGACAGTAGAACTCTACAAGATAATAATTTATTAATGCTAAAATGCGAATATTGTTCCTAAATGTTAGCTATTAGACATGTTTTTAAAATAGATTTAATTTAGCATTATATGATCTGTGTAACTTTCTTGTACGAAGTAAAAAGGAAGTATTGTAATCGCGAAAAAATTTCGGGTACCATATTTCAACGAAAATATCTATTTTGACCGCTATCGAATGCAATTTAACGATTTTTTTAAGTGAAATCCGTATGTAAGGACAGAATAAAGGACTCGTTTCCCCCAAAATAATTATAAAACTAATTTAAAATGGATTCTGGAGAGATTTTTTTCATGGCGTCTGTGCGTACGTACATACGTATGTATGTATCTCGCATAACTCAAAAACGAGTAGCCTCAGAACGTTGAAATTTTGTATATAGGATTGCTATAACATGTAGTTGTGCACATTCCTTTTTGGTTGCAATAGGCCACACCAAAAGTATATATATCTGTGTATATGTATATATATATATCCACTCTGTTACTCGACTCAGTGAGCTCAGTTTCTTTATAAGTTTGTAAATTGCGTAGCTTTAAAAATGATTGAAGTATGTCGTTCTTATCTTTCGGTTAAGATTTTTATGCCCTTAGTTAACCTGCGTGCAATAATTGTGGGATTATCAACAATTTAAAAGTTTTTGAAATGTGGCTAAGTTTAATTTTTGGTTATGATAGCGGACATATTTGTTTACATTTCAAGCTTAGCAGAACAGTGGATTTGTTGCCAATCTAGAGAAACTAAGCTTCGCGACAACAAAGTAACGTCTTCTTTTACTATTGCGAACTCAATTATGCTTGATTCATTCTGTAATTATCATTTAAGTTATTAGCTGGGTTTTGCGTATAAATCGTAGTTTTAATTGTAAAAATTGTTTTATTTTTAATTCTTTTAACTGTACTTGGTGTTTCATTTTTTTTCTATATCTTTCAATTTTTAATGAAAATATTTTGAATTTTTATGTATTTTTGCCTTACCGCGAAGTGAGAACTGAATTAATTAAGTAGCGCAGGCGCATTAATTAAGCGGCGCTGAATCGTCTGTGACAAACTGTTTCTTTTTCATCTGTTTAATTTCTTTTATACAACGCTTTAGATTTATTATAGTATTTGAATAGAACTTGTGGTAATTCTTCTTATGCTATAATTTCTGCTCACTCTGGCTTATAAAATGAATGAGCTGTAACGCTTTTAAGTGAACCTAGCGCAGAAGTGGGGCTACGGTAAATAAATACAGTGAACTTTAAAGATTGTATTTATTCTATTGTGGTTTATGCGCTGTCGACGAAGTAGATTTAATTCAAAATTCGTTAACTGTTAATTCGATATGTTTAAATATTTTGCGTATTTCTGTTCAAAATCATTTGGTTTCTTTTACAGTTACATAGAGCAAGTTCCCGCTAAGAATTTCAAAAACACTAAAGCAGCTTCTTGAATCGCAACAAAGAGCCTACCGTTGCATTATTCAAAGGCCTCGTCTGTAAACATGCAACCTTTCACTGGCATTCCAAGACCCCTGGAATTGATGCATTATTCAAGCTGTTTTCCTAACTCTACTCTAGAGGGCGCCGCTTTCGACGTCGAGTATTTGGTGTTGCCGTACTCTATAAAATATCGCTTCTGATAGATGATCGACGATAACGAGTTGTATAAAATATTGTTGGGGAGGGGGTGAAGACAGGATAAAGGGTGGATTTTGGTTTCTTTTCCGACGACATTTTGTGTGTTATGCATGTTTTCGATAGGACTAGTGTAAATCACTACTGAAACAAAATTGTAAATATAAGGGAAGGGATGTAATGCATCAACAAAGATTTAGAATTCTCTTCTTAAAAAACCGACATTTTAATAAACAACTCAACTTTATTTTTCCATACACTAGCTGCACTGCTTTTGACATTCTTCGAATAATTTGCCTGGATCGAATGTTTTTTTCGGGATCGAAGTCTTTCCGGAAAATGTTATTTAAGCATTTATCCGTGAAACTGTGCTCAAAATATGGATCTCCGTTGTACGTAATTCAGTAAAGCAAATGAATATTTTACTTAATGGAATTCGTTTTATGCTGACATCACGTAAAAATATATTTATTACACTCTTTATTATTAACTATTTACGAGACCTGATTTTATGTCGATAAATGGGGAAGATGTACAAGAAATAGATTTACAGATTAAAAATGACTGCAAAAATTAAATGAAAAATATTTTTAGACTTAAGTAAATATTTCTTAAATATCCATATATTTATTTTAAAAGTGAAATACATCGAAAAGATGTTACTGCTTTTGTTTTGAGAATTTTCTGTTATGATATAATACCAATTTCTGCCGTTACATTTGCAGGAAATATTTGTGGCAGCCTTCAGGAGAAAACCAACCAATGAAAAAATGTAGGAGGTAAGGTTTCCATAACATTAATTCTTTTCTCTATTAATCACGTGCAAAAATTTCCGCGTGACATTAAATTGTAACTGAAGTATATTATATTAGAAAAATCGAAGAGAATATGTGTTTGAAGAAGACGCAGTCAGTTGGTCAATGTTAACGTTCATAGAGCATTAAATGTCGCCATACTTTTTATATTCGCTATACTAAATTTTGAAATAGAAATTGATGAAGATATCCATATATGCTTCAGATAACTTCACCTATAAAAATTATTATCGTTGGAGTTGTAAAGAAAGGTTCGAAACTTTTGGTTAAGTTTTCTGCTCATTCATAAACTTTATATGAACAGCTAACATACAAAAGTACTAATTCAGTATGTAAGGTGTATTTTAGTTTTGTAACAGTTATTTTAATTCTGAAACCCTTTCCTTTGAGTTCTTCTTTCTCACTTACATTCCTATCTCATCTAGCTTCAACTTACAACGCTCTACCAGAATGAGTTTTTAGAATCACGTTGAATGCAAATGAGTTAGAAGAAGTATTTAAAGGAAGTTCAACTTACATACTTCGAAAGAGAGTGCTTAGTGGAGCTTATTTGCCTTCGTTCTTGAGTCTATCACCCTAGGCCTTATTGTACGTGCCTGTTGAGAATCGCCGGCTAGGTTAAATTAAGGTATTTGTGCCTAGCTTCGGCTAAGTCTGTTTGGTATACCAAATCCTGATTATTTTCTCATCTTAATTTAAAAGCAAAAGTGGAGGCTTTCCTGTAAGCTTTAGAAGGGGCCATTATTTCTTTGAGTGAATAAAAAGGTATTTTAACCCTTCTCACGTCTTTGTAGTAACTATTGGAATTCAGCGGTAATTCGCTACTACTTAATTGTCTAGTCGCTACTTAGTTTAGTCCTCGGCGCTAGATCTAAATAAAATATCGAGGAACAGTATAAGTATCTGAAAACATCGAAAAATAGTAAAATGTTTAACTTAATTAGTCTTTGTTTTGAAGTTGAGTATAGTAACGATTTGTAAAGCAATTTGAAACGGAAGCCTAGATTTTAAGATTTTTTATTTTGGAAAATAAGTAATACGTTATACTTATATATTTTAAACTGTGAATTTTAAGATTCCAATAATACAAGAAGCTCGGAAATTATAAGATTTATTACTGAAGATGTAAATCTTATAAGGTATTTTAAACTTTTTATTTTCATTCTACAAAATGTTTTGGTTTTAGTTTTACTTTTTAAGGTATTATGAGATGAATAAGCTTTAAGATACGGGCTGCCTACTTTCGTTATTATTTGTTGTTATTTTAGCTATTACATCTATTATTTATATTATTTACTTATTATTACATTAGTTACTATTCGATTCGTTATAGAATCTGGGGTTTACTAGTATGATAGAAAGTTTTGTTTACTACGGTGTGATACTGGAAGTTAATAATTCGATAATGAATTTCTGAAGACTAGTTTTTAAACTTATACGTTCTTTGCAACCATTTAATTTAAAACTTTTCCAGATATTAAACTGGAATCTGAATTTTAAATAAAGTGCATTTTTAAAAGTGTTAAGATTTTTAACATTTATGAATAAAAGTTTTAGTTTTTTAAAATTTTTAGTGTTAAAGGTCTTCATTAAAGTACCAGTTTATAACTCGAAAACTTCACAGTGCTTTTTCATATCTATAGGTACACCAACCCCCTGACGAAGATTTCGGAAAGGATGTAATTACCTTTTTTTCTTTTGCGGTTTTGTTTTTCCTTTTTGGCATACCCTGCTTTTGCACACTTTCATGTTATTGTCACTGTGCTTCTCGATGTTTTTTCCAGTAGTATGTTCCGGGTTTAATATGCGATAGATTAAAATGTTTTTTTATTTATAGTGCGGCGCTAGTTGTTGAAGCTATCAGCGCATAATTGGATTAGGCTTGAAAGTGCTTTTTACTTTTTACGCACACACACACGCGCACACAAGATATTTCAGAATTTTTATGAAACACGATCTTTCAGAATTTTTGCTAAGATGACATAAAATAATTATTTACTTAGTTTAATTTAAAAGTATGAGGGCAAAGAATGATGTAGAATGTGAAAATATTCTAATTTTAAAATTAATTAAGTGCAATTAGTGGAAGCTATTAAATTAACTTTGACTAAGTCGGAAAAATAGTTTGTTAAAAGTAAAAATACAAAATAATACACTCGTGTCCATAAATTAAGGATAATTCGGAGTCACGCGGGAACTCTGAAATAAATATATCACCTGTAAAATCAATACACACATCTTCGAGAATCATATCCGAATTTCAGGAAGTAACCAGATGCCACCGATGGTACGTCACAATGACGAGAGTGTGTAGAGACATTAGGTTAATTTAGAAGCAGGAGACATGAAAAATATGCAATTCCTTCGCCGGGAATCGAACCACGGACCTCTGAAATACCGGCTCAGTGTGCTGACCATTACACCACGAAGGCACGCTAAGAATGTGGGAGATATACCTTATATACTCCCCTTTTTAAAGGGCGACTAGGGTTTTAGGGGACCTAGTCGCCAAATCCTGGGTGTGGAGAGTCATCATCCACAACCCTTTTAGTTCGGGCGCCAGTGTAGAGACATTAGGTTTTTACGAAGCAGGAGACATGAAAAATAAGCAACGCCTTCGCCGGGAATCGAACCACGGATCTCTGAAATACCGGCTCAGTGTGCTGACCATTACACCACGAAGGCACGCTAAGAATGTGGGAGATATACCTTATAAGTGTAAGAGAGTGATATATAAGGAATACAGGCAAAGAAGTTAAATTGTTCGCAGGCGCTTTATAAGCATTTCGGTGCAATAACCGAATAGTTATGACACAAAGGACGCATTTGGATGATTTTTTACGTGGTAGAATGATCGGCCGTCTGTAATGTGGGCGTACCCAACTGGAAGTATCAGACGAACTTGGAATTGCCAGAGTGTCATCTCCAGGCTTTGGCAACGATTCAAAGATGATGGTAATGTGAGTAGACGTTATAGCACAGGTCACCCCAGAGTTACACCGCCGAATGAGGACCGGCATTTGGCAGTTACTGCCAAAAGAAACAGGCGGAGCACAGCCACAGACCTGTCTCGTCGACTCTCTTCCGCCACTGGTACGACAATTTCGAGGCAGACCGTGTACAGACGCTTAGGGCAGATGGGTCTATATGCTCGTAGACCTGTCAGATGCGTTCCACTTACTGCAACTCACTGTCGCCTGCGGTTAGCCTGGAGTAGAGAGCATGCATTGTGGACATCGCAACAGTGGGCTCGTGTGATGTTTTCCGACGAGTCCAGGTTTAGCTTACAGTCTGATTCTCGCCGGACTTTCATATGGAGAGCTCCAGGTACCCGTTACGACCAAGAAAACATCATCGAACGCCACCGTCACGGTGGTGCAGGAGGGCTCGTTTGGGCTGGAATTATTCTGCGTTCCAGAACTGACCTGCATGTTCAAATTGGAACCACGACAAGCCAAATCTATCGAAACGTCATTCTGGAGCAACACGTACGTTTGTTTCGGGGCGCTATGGGCGCACAATTTGTGTTTATGGATGACAACACCCGTCCTCACCGTGCAAACATCGTATGCGAATGCCTTCGATCGGAGGATATCATCCGTACGGGCTGGCCAGCATTCTCACCGGACTTGAATCCAGTACAGCACGTGTGGGACATGCTTGGCCGACGAGTTGCAGCCCGTCAACCTCCTTCTACATGTGTACCGGAACTTCGGAGAGCATGGCTTTTTGAGTGGTGTAATATCCCTCAGGATCAGATCGATCATTTGATACTCTGCATGCCTAGGCGTTGTACGGACTGTATTGCATCGTCCGGGAGACATACAATGCATTAACAATCATACCAATAGTGTAATATTGGTTTTTTGTAAATAGGTTTTTTTTGTAATTTGCTCCAGGGAGAAAAAATCGCTCATTTTTTAAATAATATCAAACATACAGCATCTTTTTTTGCTCTTTACCTTTTGTTTAATAAATAAGCTTTACAAATAAGTCAATTTTGTTTTGCTTTTCCTTTGCCTGATTTTGCATTATCCTTAATTTATGGATATGTGTAAATGTAGTATAGAAAACGCTGTATTATTCCTATAAGACTCAAAACTTTATCAAGAGGAGAAAGAGTCCATCAACGACATCGCTTCCTTTTCTAGCAAAACTAGTTATTTTTTTGTTCATTTCAAACTATCTGAGACACTGAGATTAATTATTTTAAATTATTTGTACCTCTGGAAATCACAAACGTCTCTCCTACGAAATGATTTTGCAAAAATAAAGTAAAATAATTCTTATTATTCAAAACGAAATAAAACTAATACATAAATTATTCAAGAAAATGACAGAAGTACCTACGGAAATTCTACGAAAGAAAGATTTCTAAACAAGTTCAGAAAATATTTTATATAATACAGTCTGAAATTCATCGAATTAAACTTATATTGAACTGATAGATTCGCGTTTAAATAGAAAAGAAATAAATGAAAGCAACCAATTCGAATGGTACTTACTACCCTGAAAAATCCTAGAAGCACACTAGTTATACACGTTCTAGATTGCAACAAAAGGGGAGTCGTAGGAATTTACAAATGGGTTACTATTGGCCATATTTAATTCCACCTAGTAATATTGGCTAGAAAGGTAACTGATATCTTAAAGAAAATCTGTTTTTTCAAATGGAGAAAGACATTAAATATTAAATTTTTGGGGAAAAAAATTTTAAAGGTTTCAGATTTTAAATTACGTCCAAAGGTTTTTTTTTTAACGTTTTGTGTGCTACCTTTATTTATTAAATATCATGTTCTTCGCACTTAAACCATAAAATTCTGTTCAGCAGTAATATTGCAAAATAATTTAAAATGAGCATAACTTTAGAATTTCCGATACACAGTTCCGCGCGCTGGGGATAAAAGGATTTTTTTCCCGTAGAGTGTTGCCATGGCTCGCTTTTAAATCGCTGAGTTTGTTCATCAAAAATTCGTTTAAGTTTTACAAAATATAAAATAGATTATAAAATATATTCCAAATTCCGACTTCCAGATGGGGGAAAACGTACGTTATTCAAAATTGGATGGCTCTAGGAACCGTTGTTTTATCCCATTTGGAGAAATATATATACATTTATGCAGATTCTTCATTATTTAATTTCTTTAAATATCTTACAGGGCGATAACGTTTGGTGGCAACAATTTGAAAAGTGATACAGCCGTTTATAGCGATTCGACGCAAAATCGCAAAACGAAAACAATAGTCCTTCAGGAACAAAGCTCTTTTGGATTAAAAAGAAAAGGAAAAAAAAGAAAGAAAGAAAAAAAATGCTAACAATATCCAGACTTATCGGCTTACAAAAACGACTATTTTCGGAAATTTTAAAAGGCGTATTTGTTAGCGAATTTCAAGTGACCAATTTTGGACTTTAAAGACTTTCCAGCTTTCATAAGCTGTGTTTTAGTAAATGCCATTGGAAGTTGATGAGTTGTCAACAGTCTGTGAAAGTAAAAGAATTTCTCTTCGATCTTACTCGACTTCTGTACAAATATTAATACGAATTAATCGATTATAAATATTATTTCGTATTACTTTTTTGAGGATGTTAATAATTAAGATAATGATTTTGGATACGTATAAATTTAAATTTTATAATTTTTCCGTAAATTTGTCCAATTAATTCTGGCTGTTACTTTGACTAATAAATTGTCAGTTTAAAATTTCTAAAAAAGTCGCTTTTTCAATAGTAAAGACTATTGTTCATTTTTAACAAGTTTTTCCTTTTTATTTGCTTTTGCTAGAATTTAGTTTGAATGCTTTTTTTTCTATTTGATAATACAATCTTTGTTTCGGTTACTTTTTCTGCCAATATTATTTGCCGAGATTAAAAATCGCCAATACCATCTATATTCCTACGACTTATCTTTTATTGCAACTTTCAAGGTGTAACGATAATTTTTCTGAGATTTTCAGCATAATACGTACAATTCCAGTTAGTTGTTTTCATTTATTACTTCTATATTTAGCTGCAAATCTATCAGTTAAATATAAGTTTAATTGAATGAAGTTCAGATTGTCATAACGCCTCAATTGCTGGTGATGATTCGTCTTGATCTTTGTCTATGAAATTTGTATCATATTATATGAAGCTCATTCTTAAAGCTAGCAGGAGGAATATCAGCGAATGGTGAGAAGAAATTGACAGTATGTATTCTTTTTTTTTTACTTTGTAAGGTTTATTCTAATTTTATTAACAGTTATTTTAAATTTAGGCATCTTTCCTGTCTTTCTAGTTTCAGCTTACAATTTTCTACAAGAATGTAATTTCAGAAACGCAGTGAATGCAAATGAGTAAAGAGTAGTATTTATGTCGATGTTTCAGCGACTTCGAGAGAGAGAAACTGATTTCCTGACTAGCGCGAGTTTGCCTTTTGGCTACGTCTCTCTAAGATATTGCTAGGCCCGGCCATACTTTAGGCCCTTGTTTGGCTTCGCCGACTAAATTGAGATTTAGGGGCCAACTACTTAGAATCTTGATAGCTTCGGCTATACCTTTCAGTTAGATTTAGTTAAGCTTATTTAAGTTTAATTTCCTATTCATTCAAGTTCAAGCCCAAGCGGAGGCTTTGCTGTACACTCCCAGTTAGGAGTTGATTGTATGGCATTTATTGTAAGAAATAAAGGTTAGTTAACGCTTCGTCAGTCTTATGTCTCTATTCTCAAGCCATTTTTCGCTTTTTAGTGTTCGTTGGGTTCAAGGATTGAGCACCAAATTAAATAAGTAAAACCCCGCAATGTATTAGTTTTATTTCTTTTTGAATACTAAGAAACTTGGCAAAATTGTTGTGTAGGGGAGACATTTTAAATTTCCAGTGGTAAAATTAGTTTAAAATAATTAATCCCAGGGTCTCAGTTACTTCAATGGAACAGAAAAATAATTAGTTTTACTTAAAAAAGAAGCCATATCGTTGATGGACCTTTTCTCACCTTCAAAAAGTTTTGAGTCTGATATGTATAATACAAATATTTCCTTACTGTATTTATTATTGTGCATTTTTATTTTTTACAAACTACTTTTCCAACTGAGTTAATTTTAATAGACTGTATTAAATTTACATAATTAATTTTAAAAGATTTGAGTCTATTAGCTTTTTAGTCTATTAGCTTTTACCTTTGCCTGTTCTGCTTTAATTTAAGTAAGTAAATCATAGTTATATATATATATATATACAATGTCTGCTCGAAAGTAAACGAGCCCCATTTTCTTCTGTCGCGACTAACCGTGGCACAACGTTGCCGCTTGCACGGAAGGGTGGGTGGAGTCTTGGGAACACACCGCGACCAGCGCCAGTCGGCTCTGAGCTCCTGGAGACTCACAGTGACTGTTTCGGTGAACCCTTGTGTGAGTGCTCGGTCAAAATCAAGATGGAAAAAAAACTTTCCAGCTGCGATACGCAAAGTTTTGTTTCAAACTTGAGATAACGCAATCGGAGACTTTTGCGTTGCTTCAGTCCTGATTTGTCCCCGCCCGACTTCTTTTCGTTCCCGAACATTAAAAAAATCTAACGTATACACCACCTGACTTCATTTACGGAATATTAAATAATACGCAATTTTCCTGCATTTCATTTAAACATGTCGAATTAAAAGTTAACGAATTTTCAATTAAATCTACTTCGTGAATGGCGCATAAACCACAATAGAATACATGCACTCTTTAAAGTTCACTATACTTTTTTACCATACCCACACTTCGGAGCTAGGTTCACTCAACAGCGTTACATCTCATTCATTTTATAATTCAGAGTGAACAAAAATTATACCATCTTAAGAGTTACCAAAAGTTCTATTCAAATACTATAATAAATCTGAAACGATGTATAAAAGCAACTAAACAAATAAAGAAGAAATAGTTTTTCACAGACGATTCAGCGCCGCGTACGTAATGCAGATGCGCTACTCATTAATTCAGTTCTCACTTCGGGGTAGGGCAAAAATGCATAAAAATTCGAATTATTCGAATTGAAAGATGCAGAAAAACATGAAACACCAAGCACAGTCAAAACAATTAAAAAAACAATTTTTACGATTAAAATTGCAATTTTTGCGCAAAATCCAGCTAACTTAAATGATAACTCCAAAATGAATCAAGCGTAATTTAATTCATTTGGCATTCAAGCCATTCGGGAAAGGGAAGGACCACAAAAAGGTTCCTTAAAATGTTATGCGATAATAAGCTAGTAATATCATGTATTCTTATTTAAAATGAATACACTAAAAGCACTCACCTGCTATCATGTGAGCGTAGGAAACAAGGTGGACCCCTAGTCTTCGCAGTGGACCTTTCTGGAACAGGCTGAGGACGAGGATGACAGCAGCACATCCTTGAAGAACACACCCTGTCCCGTACAAGAGACAAGTGCCTTGCCAAGCCGGGGATGGGAACCTCGTGACAGCAAAGTGATGACAGTGGAAGACCGTCTGTCTAAAATCTCTGTAGCATACGTTGAACATTCCCAGGGTGTAGATGAGAGCTGTTCTGTCGTACCTGAGGATGGTCACCTCGCCGGAAAGGGTAGTATTCTCTCGGACGAACCATTCGGTTTCGACGAAGCCGAGAGTACACGTGAAGGCCACCAGTGTGGACAACAGTATCCACAAAGCGGTTACTGTCCAAGAGACCCTAAAGGAGACTTCATGCGTAGCCAGGACTTTGTGGTCGACGAAGTCTTTGGTGAGAGAGCACCGCAAGGAACGGAGCATGACGTAATCTTCTGAGGATATCACGGAGGGCTCCATTGAAAGATAGTTTGCATTTCTTTTTTGTGGTCGTTTTCAGTAATAGCTGTCTCTGAAATCTGATTTTAGAACCAGTAGTTTAAAGATTTTTCACGGTAAATTCCTACGATCGTTTTAAAATCGCACAGAGTTTCACTAGAACGTAGCTTTTGAGATATAACATATATAATGCGGTATTCTCTTGGAACTTCTATGAAAATGCTATCACGAAACCTTTAAACATGTGAGAAGAGCTGTTTTTATTATGTTGTACAACTACAAGTCGAAAGCTTTGTCACTGTCTAGAGTAATGATTAGGTGGGATACATTATCTTGCAGACTTTTATGACAATGTTAAAATCAAGCGTAAAAGTGGTAGACTGTTTTTCCCCTAGTGCACTTTACTAACGCTAGTTTAAATACAAAATAAACTATTCTTATGGATTGTATTTTAACGGTTATAATAAAGAATGAAGGATTTCAGGAATTATAAATATGCTGCTTAGTTTTCATATAATCGCAGAAATTATCACCAACGTATTGCTTAATAATCATACACTGTTCTTGCTGGTTATATACCGCTGATTAGATTCAAGTACAAAAAACATCATAGTTTATGATCAATATACTGCTTTGGTTTAATGCACAGTATAGTGTTCTTAGAGATTTCACAAAGATTTTAAAGTATGAAAATTTGTCCTGGTTGTCGTTAACACACTACTTCCTGTTTGAATATATAATAGATACAGTGTTTCGGATGTTAAAATAAAGTATAAAAAACATACAAGTTCTCTTAACACTTCTTCAGTTAATATATAAACCCCTATTCTTGTAGATCTTTCCTTATACTGCTAAAGTCAAGTATGGAAAATCCTGCAGGTGTTCATGAATAAACTTGTTTTCAATTTCAGTAAACAGTATACCGTTTGTCTAGGCTTCTATAAAAATATTAAGTTCAAATATGAAACATTGATGGAAACGGTATACTTATCTTAGTCATAATTTTAAGTGTCACGGTTAAATCTTAAAGGCAATAATTTTAGATTTATGATGCTCATTCCGCCGATGGTGTTCCAGATTCATGAAGCCGTTCAAGTGAGATAACAAACACATGCAAGTTTTGTTTTTTACTTCAAAATAGTTGCAAAGTAAATCATTTAGTTAGTTACACATGTAAAAAGCGAAACCTTCCCTTAAAAGGAGTTATAGGTGATATTTTTGTCACGGGAAAGAAATGAAATCGTCCAGTGTAATGACTGTCATTCCTATAAAATAACTGATCGAGCACTTACTCCTTTTGTCACCAAAATTTAAACTTTATGGCAACTCGCAAGATTCTTTTACATCCATTCTAGCTTTTACCACTTTCTCTAAGGCTTCACGAACATTTAGATATTACGATTGAATAGCAATTAATTAAAATTTCTTCCTTTATTTTGCTCCAACTTCAACGACGTTAAGAAGAGTCATCGCAATTATGAAACATTTTTTGTATCAAAAAAGACTTCTTTACGTTTTCTAGACTACAGAACAAAACGACACAGCATTTCTTTTAACATCGTTAACGAGCATACGAATACAACTTCCAACAAGATCTGTAATCCGACTAATTTCGCATAATTATGTTCTAGAGTAAGAATGGATTTACGCATTCGGCGAGTCGCCGTTAATGGCTAGTTACTTTATCCTGAGCTAATGAGCAATTATTGCACCTTGGAAATAACCAAAGGTCAGAATAACGATGCAGTTGCTGGAGATATGTTGAAGATATGTAAGAGTAATGGAAATGCTCATTTTGGAACAGCTCACTTTGCATTCTGCACAATAACACTAAATGAATCCCAATTAAATGAAGATCAACTTGAATGTATGTATTAAACTATTACAGACGAAGTTCCTGTCAAAAATGTATTTTTATAATACAGGTAGAATTTAAAAAGAAAGAATAAGAAATGATTCTTTAAGTTTAAATTTCTTTTTCAAAAACATTTAGAACAATTTAATCCTCATTAGTTATCCTTCTCTATTATTAATTCACCGTGAATTAATTTTGTATTATTAAATCTAAAACTGAGCAGCATTAATTTGCCTTAATTCTTTAAAATGAAAATGCACTGTAAAACAAAATTTTAAGTTTTGCCAACAAATTTTATGCTAATATTTTGTCACATGATTTAAAAGCAACATCAGTAATGGGAGAGCACTTTCATAAGTGAAAGTTTAAAATAAGAAAAGAAGTGCATTTATAATAAATATTTATGCATTTTAATCACTTTTTAAGAGTTAAGCAAAATACGCATTTGAAAGTTTCTGAATAGTTACTAGATTTCATGCAGGACTCTATAAGCACAGCTTTGGAATGATAATTCAGTTTCGTTTATATGTTACCTGTAACATTAAATTACTAAATGATTAATAAAATTGATAATATGTATGTCTTTCAAACTAACGGCGTCAAATCTGCAAAATATCATGCATGGTATTATTTTGAATTCAAGCAATAAAAAGGCTTTCGCTGACTGACATATAAACTTCTTTCATGTTTAATTGTGTTATACGTTTAAAATTCAACGGTTTCCATAGGAACTTGGACAATTTTGTGAAGAAAATTAGAGCAAATTGGAAATACGTCTCACAAAAAAAACTATTTTTCAGAAAACATGCCAATTACTGGTTGTGATATCATTTTAAGTCCCTCAAGCCTTAAATTTAGCAGTTTTCAAGAACTTTTGTATACTTACGATTCCGAAATGTGCATATGAAACTGCCGAGTCTCCAAAAATATAAAAGCGTGTTTGAAACTTTGTTTTTTTCAAGTTACACTTTACAATAAAGTTTCGTACCTCATAGGCACTTTTAATTTTATATATTTACAATTCGTTAACGTTCGTTGAAACATTCCATCAATCTACGAAGCAGTCAAGTACAAAGAACATTTTTGGAATATTTATGTAAACATGGTCTCAAAATTGAGAAAAATGTATAAAATCTAACACATATTTTTTAGCATTTCTATTTAGATTGAAAACTACGGGCGGAAATGAAAAATTATATTTCACCTTAAGAATACTGTATTACTACATCAATAATGTGAATATACTAAAATGTAAAGACGCAAAACATTAAAACGTTTTCATCGATAAACGAATTCTAATGCAATTCATACCTGTTAATCTTTAAAGAAATGTTATCCTAACTTACATCTCTCTAAATTTGATTCATGACACAAATTTCACTCTCTAAATTCCCAAAATGAAACACTACTAACTTCTCTCCTAAATCGGTATTCACGGTATGTAACTATATCATCACCTTTATGAGTTTCAGAAAAAATGTACTTCCTAATGCAGAGAATTTCTTCGCTCAAACAGGTATATTTCTCTAGCATTTGCCATATTTCGAAGCGCGAGTGGTATGCAAAAACGATTCACGTGAAGATCGAGCCTTCAGCCCTCTGTCATCGCGTTATGCTCCCAATCGCTCTTACGAACCTCATTGAGAGAAGTTTTTCTCGACGATGCCTCATGTCACTGATGTACATTTGGCTGTGTTGGCGACAGAGTTGAGCTCGCCAACTGCACTTTCTTGCCGATATTTCTCATAGGATATGGAAAGAGGCGATTTGGCGTTGAGTTGCGCTCCAGATATCTGAATAACGGAGATCGTAGCTCAACCGATTTTCAGAAAAAAATGAATAATTGGGTTATTCTTTTTCCGCTATTTATTTTGTTACAAGAGAGGATATTTTTATTTATCGCGAGTTATTTCCACAAAGTGTATATATCCTAACTAATATTATAAATGCGAATGTGAGTTTGTTTGCTACGCTTTCACGCCTTTATTACTTAACTGATGATCATCAAGTTTTCAAGAAATATTTTTGATATATTACAAAAGATTATAAGCTATAAAATGTAACTTATCTGTTGAAACTTAAGCTATATAATAGGTTTTATAGCTTAAAATGATTGTCGTTGTATAAAAATGAAATGTTGAAAGTTTCATAACCATAAGTTAAACGATGTAAAAGTTTGTCTGCGCGCGTGGCTTAAATCACGCAAACATTCTTAACCTTTTTTAATATATTGTGGGGTTTTACTTATTTAATTCAGTATTCAATCCTTCAGCTCCACAAGCACTAATAAGCGAATAATCGCTTAACTGTGTGAATAGAGACTTGAGACTTACGAAGGGTTAACTACCCTTTATTAACCAGAATAAATATGATACAATCAACTCCTAACTCGGAGTGTACAGCAAAGTCTCCACTTGGGCTTGAACTTAAATGAATATGAAATTAAACTTAACTAAGAGTAACTAAAGCTAACTGAAAGATATAGCCGAAGATTCTAAGTAGTTCGCCCCTAAATCTTAATTAAGTGGGCGAAGCCAAACAAAGGCCTAAAGTACGGCCAAGCGTAGCAATAGTTTAGAGAGACGTAGCCAAAAGGCAAACGCTCGCTGGTCAGGAACTCAGGCTCTCTCTCCCGAAGTCGGTGAAACGTCGACTTGAATACTACTCTTTACTCATTTGCATTAACCGCGTTTCTGAAATTACATTCTGGAAGGAAATTGTAAGCTGAAACTAGAAAGACTGGAAAGATGCCTAAACTTAAAATAAATGTTAATAAAATTAGGATATAACTTATAATATCCAATATATTTCTTGAAGATTTCATGATGACCGGTTAAGAAATTAATCCGTGAAAACGTAACGTTTATTAATTAAGCGTTTATTAGTTTTCCTTACTTTAATTTAATTTATTACTGTATTATGTAATTAATAATTATTATTTACGAAAATTTACGCGGAGCGTATTTTTAACTTAAAAAATTAGTAACTGAAATTTTATCCTGATTATCCTGGTCAGACAATAAGAAAAAAAATCAAATTGTTTTATTTCATTTTCAATAATCTTTCAAACTTATTTAAGGACATCAATGCGAGCGAAGCCGCCGGTAAAAGCTAGTTAAGAAATATTTTTAATTATATAAAATATAACAACAGGCTTATTTATAGGTGGCATATTAACTAAGCAAAAAAATTACCTTTTGCTCTGAAGTGAGAAAAAATGTGCTTGAAGAAGAAATTTAGTCTGCAAACTTCAGATTACAGTCTAGGAGCTGGCAGAAAAATTTATCGCTAAAATCGTTTTAAAATTAAAAAGTATAAAAAATTCATAATATAAAAAGTCACGCAAATGTTTATTTTCTCCCCTTAAATAAAAATATTTCAACTCAGAAAATGAAGTCTTTACCATGGGATAAAACGATCATCTTATTTCAAAATTTGTGTTTAAAAAATGGGTTCTTTGGTTTCGCATTTCCTTTTTGGCCATAAAACGATATGAAAAGAAAAGTAGCAAATTATAAAAAAATTGTCATGATTTGAAACAAAACTAAACAAATGCTTACATAGAACATAGTAATTTGTACATTACTACAAATTTAATCATTCCTGTATGATTTTATTTTGAATGCGCACAATAGTTCGCATAAAATATAAAGCTAGGAAATTGCAGTCGAACATTCGCGAGTGTTTAAATTTGTAAACTACATTGCTTTTCGTTTAGAAGGGAAATACAGAAACCAAACTGGAATTCTTTTCCAAATGAGTTTTAATGTTATTCAGTTTAGAAGACTAAGATTTAGGAACTGACAAAAGTAAATAATAATTTTATTTAAGAAGATAAATATTTATTTGCTTTTCAAACGTATTTTTCCTATTTCTTAATATTTTAAAATATTAAACGATTATTGCAGGAATTTATTCGATTTATTATATTTGTAAGTTTGTTTCCAGACTGAATATAAATCTGTTACACCTCAAACAAAGAATTTGTTTTGAGTTAGCGTGTAAAATCATGTCCACACAAAATGCTTTCCATAGATAAGATCATGCTCCAGAAACCGACGAATGACTCACGAGGAAATATGCGCAACATTGAAGAAAGGAACTGTTGCCACTACACTCAGTATAAAATCTTTATTTTACCTTTCGGGTCCTCTTTCTTCCGAGTAAACCCTATTCAGAATGTTGCCATTTGACAATACATGAGGTCTTTAGTTTATTTTTTTAAATTTAATTAATATATTATTGATGAAAGAAATGAACGATATAAAGCAAGAAACGAATCGTAATAATTTAAACCTGTTATGAAATGTTTGTTTAACTCTTTTATGAAAACTCTTTTTTAGAGTATGTTTAACTCTTTTATGAAAATATCTAATTGATATAATTAAAAATGTATTTAATTTTTCATATTTACGGTTGATAATTTTATGAGCATATAACGTATTTCTCCCCCCCTTCTTCGCATGACTTCGTGGTGTAGTGGTCCGCACACTCGATGCGTAACCGAGAGATCCGTGGTTCGATTCCCGGCGAAGGCGTTGCTCCTTTTTTCAGCTTCCTGACGAAAATAACCTTATATGTCTACACTGGCGCCCGAACTAAAACAAAGGTGGTGGATGTTGATTCTCCGCCACCGGGATTTGACGACTGGGTCCCCAAAACCCCAGTCGCCCTTTAAAAGGGAAATTGTATAAGGTATTTCTCCCGCCTTCTTCGCATGCCTTCGTGGTGTAGCGGTCAGCACGCTCGACGCGTAACCGAAAGTTCCGTGGTTCGATTCTCGGCGAAGGCCTTGCTCATTTTTCCTCTCTCTTGCTTCGAAATAACCTAATGTCTGTCTCGAAACGCAAAAAAACAAACAATTCCGCACAGAATTTTACTCTGCAGAACACCTGTATAAAAAAAACGAATAAAAATGCATTATATATGTAAAACATTACAACGAAATAAGCAGTATCCCTTAATGCAAATATTACTTATCCTAATAAATAAATTAATCAACTTCCCTTTGCAAAATTTTAAGAACTCAAATTTTAAGAACTCAAATTTTATAAACAGATTAAGGGCTTTACTTCCTAAAAAAATCATGCAAAACATTTTTATAATTAAAATTATACATTATTAAAACATAATATAAAAATTACAATGAAATAAGCAATATCCCTTAATATAAATATTTATTATCCTAATAAATTAATTAAACAATTTTTCTTTGCAAAAGAAACAATTTTTCAATTTCTTAAACTTTTCAATTTCTTAAAAAAAGTGACTTAAGAAATGCGATGAAAAACGTTGCCAAACCCACATTTCTAAAAGAATTAAGATATTCAAAATGATGCGATTTCATCAAAAATCTATCAACACCAATAAAAATGAAAAATTGTTGCCAAAACCATATTTTAAAATATGTGAGATGTGAGAAGTGTATTCGGAAGCTTCATTTAAAAAATTTTTTAAAAATACAAAATATTATTATTTTTCCAAAATTCTTTTTGTAAAAGGACTCGGAAGAATTAAAGTTTAACGTGTCCAAAAATGATAGGAAAATAAAAAGTACATTTTTAAAAATAAACTTTAAAAACAAATTACGTTGCAAAGGTGTTAAGCTCACTTTGCTAAATAAATTCGTAATTAATCGATTTATTGAAATACGAAATTTATTTTAAGTTCGTAAGTGCCTGCATTTTACGACGATGTGAAAATGAAATGTATAGAGTAATATCTCGCTTTCCTATAACCCATTATGCCTCAAAATGACACGATTTTGTCAAAAAACATAAAATAAAAAATAATCTAATTCGAATTTCGAAAACCTCACTTCAAAGTGCACTGGCTCTTGTCCAGATGCATCTATGTACCAAATTTCGTAGTCCTGGGTCTATTAGCTTACGCGCAGCACGAAAGAAAGACACACACATACGCACACACACACACAGACTCTTTCTTTTATTATATGTAGAGATTTAGATTTTATTTAAATTTTCTTTCCTTACTTCGGAAGGAGAAAGCTGACGTATTATTATTTTCAGATAATTATAAGAGATAGTTGCATTGGGGTAACCGTAAATAATATGACTTGTGAAATTTTATAATTTGTGTTAGGATAGTTATGTTAGTTATCTCACGTAACTAAATAGGATGTGCGTTGATCCTATTTAAAAATCTATGCAGAACTTAGACCGGTCACTGAAGCTGAATTTTAACGTGAGTCAGTTTTCGTATGAATGTATCTAAGATATCTTCGAAACCATGAACTTTTATCTTTCAGCGGACCTCGCAGGCTTCACATCGAAACATTCCCATTCCGCTTTACGTACATTGCCCCCTTCCGCCTGCGCACTACCCACTCCATCATGTCCTCTTTTGTTGTGTATTCTTTTATTGTCATTTCCTTTTGCAACAAGTTCCCTTCTGCGGGTGAAGTAATGGTCCTTTTAAGGAAGGAATTTCACCAACAATAACAGGAAAACACATTGAAGAGAGCTTCCTTTTGAAGAAGTTGGGAATCCCGCTTTGAAAATCGTTGTTGTGTCTTTTAAAAAGCCAACATGGATTTGTGGATAGAAATAAAATGGACCTTTGATGTTGTTGGTAGTCAGTTGTTGATTTAGAAATGGTGGGAGGTTAAAAGAGGATGCGAAGAATAATCTTAGTTTGCCTAGTCAGATCATGAATTGTTATCGTTATTTATCTGCAGACTACTATATATTGCAGGATTATAAAAGAAGCAGTGGTATGTTTCCGTAGGAGATTTATACAATTCAACGGATAAAATATATTGTTACGGATTTCGTATTTATTTAGAACTGTAATTAAATATGTTTTATTTTCCCGTGCAACGCAGACGATTTAGCTACGTTGGAAAAGTCAAAATACAAGAGCGCATGCATTTAATATTTCATAAATAAATATCTCGATTTTCGTCGATGGTAACAGCGATTACGAGATATGTATTTATTAAATATTAAATGGACTACGTTGTTGATGGCGTGTTGAGGCCTCACGGAATGGAGGAAATGGCGCTTGCCAAAGTCCTCATCTCCTTTCTTCTTGCTTAAAAGCAAGATTGCTACAGAAATATTAAATATGTTTTTTGCCCTTAAAATCATAAAATTCAGTTAAAGAACAATATCGCATAATAATTTTAAAGTCATCATATCTTTAGAATTTTTTATACACAGTCTCAAGTTCTGGAGGTAAAAAACATTTTTCTGTACAACGTTTCCATGGCTCGCTTTAAAATCCTGCAGTTTGTTCATCAAAAATTCGTTAAAGTTTTACAAAATATGAAATCGTTCATAAAACAAATTCCAAATTTCAAATTTGGGCTTCCAGATGCCCATATTCGCGGCAGGATGACGGCATTCAAAATTCGATGGCTTTAGGTACCGTCGTTTTATCACAATGCGAGAATCAAAAATACATTTATGCACATTTTTCATTATTTAATTTCTTTAAATATATTTCTTTAAAATAATACAGGGCTGCAATATTTGGTGGCAACAGTTTGAAAAGTGAACCGACATTTATTGCTTCCGACGCAAAATCGCAAAACGAAAACAATAGTTCTTCAGGGACAAAGCCACTTTGGACTAAAAATTTCGATATCTTGCAGAACTTTCTCGCGCAATTCTAGTTACTTGGCCAAGAGCTAGCAAACGAATGAGCTTCCTAGCTATCGTCGTCCCCAGCGTTTAGCGACACCTTTTTCCTACCTGCGCCAAGAATCTATGATTCGTGTACAGCCGCCAGGAGCGACCTTCAGGTGAAAAAGAATCTTAATGTGAAACGACTATTGACGTTTATGGCACATTTCCCAAGGAGGGAGATACAGCCAATAAAGGAGAAAGAAAAAGAATTCCTGTTTGAACACGCCGAGAAAGTTCACAACTTAGTCGTCTGGAGTTCCCACTTCAGGTACTTCCATTTCTAGCGAAGCCCTTGCTTGTCCTACCAATTAGGGAGAAGGGAATGGCCACCTTAGAGCATAAGCTTGGGTAATATCAAATTTACTCCTCGGCTCGTTTTGAATAACTGTAAATGCGTCTTTCCAGCAACATAAAGATATCGGCAAAGAAATCACCATTCGCTACATTCAGATATTCCTACACAGATTTATCTGTTTTGATGTCAGAAACGAGTGTAACTTAGTCTTCACATTTTTTCAGTCTCGTTACTTCATTATATTACGTTTTCATGTCGTTTAAAGTTCACCCAATGTGTCAAGTTCAAGCATATATAGTCCACACATTATGTTCGTGCATAATGTTATATCGCTTCTCAAAAATCGCTACATGCCAAATTATCGCTTCTCAAAAAAAGTTGCCATTTGCAGGTACAGTTTAATATCATTTCAAACGAAAGCAATATATTGCTTAATCATTTAAATCTTTAAAAGTAATGCAACATTTTCCGATAGCTTGTGTCTTAATTTTCATGCTAGAAAAGTATTTAGAAATTCTTGCTCAAATATTTGAACTGTTATCTTGCGATAAGTTTATAAGGTATATCTCCCACATTCTTAGCGTGCCTTCGTAGTGTAATGGTCAGCACACTGAGCCGTTATTTCAGAGATCCGTGGTTCGATTCCCGGCGAAGGCGTTGCTCATTTTTCATGTACCCTGCTTCCAAAAATACCTAATGTCTCTACAGTGGCGCCCGAACTAAAAGGTTTGTGGAGGATGACTCTCCACACCCAGGATTTGGCGACTAGGTCCCCTAAAACCCTAGTCGCCCTTTAAAAAGGGGAGTATATAAGGTATATCTCCCACATTCTTAGCGTGCCTTTGTAACAGGAATGCGAACCAAATATAAACTGATTATTCGTATTTAAAGTGAAGAAATGACCGACTTTGCAAGAACACAGCATTGGGCTTGCAAACAATTATACATTTCTGTGCAAAAATCATATAATATCACATTAGTAGTAATGTATAAATTTCTAGTGAATAATTTTACTATTCATTTCGAAAGTTTTCTTGTATTAAATTTATTATGGAAAAAAAGTAATGTATGAACGTATAAATTTGTGCTGTCTGATCTTTAAAGTCCATTGCTAATGCTTTTGCTTTCTCCAAATGTTTTGAAGACTATACCGGTGAATTGGTTGCAAACTATTTACACGGCATTTCATATGTAAAGCTTAACATATAGCCTAAGACAATAAAAATAACAATACCAGTGTAAAATATAATTATAATATTTGCAAGTAAGACTAACTTTCCACGATTACACCGTTGTGCAGGTTTTTAAAAGTCTGCTATCAAGAAAACAAAATTATATATTTAATTTGAATGTTAGATATGCTCAATGTGAACATTTGTATTTTAATCCTTCTATTTTTGCTATTCATTTAAGTTATGTTACTGTTAGACTAAATCATTATCATACGCTTGTAGGGATTTATATTTATTTTAAATAACCAGTTAATTTTAAATTACTTTCCTATAAGCCTTCATTCCCCTAATTGTCAGTGTCAGAATATTTAAATTTGGTAGCGCGCGTAAGGAATGCTAATTCTACCAGTGGAAGAATAAGTTAAATATCGACGTTCCAGTAGAAAAAGAGAGAGTCCGGGAAATTGTCGTGCGTGCCTATACGCAAACTTCTGTTTAGCAGTTACTGCTGGTTTTGACGTGGCTTAAGCGCTATTATCTTGCTGCCACTGGATTCATCTACACGCTGTAGGTTACAGGATTATATGAGCCCTGTAGTGTAATTCTACATTTTGTGAACATCTTGAATTCTTAAGTTTGATTCTATTGTTTCAGTTACCGCCCAAGTTGAGGCGTAATTTGTTAGCGTCAAGTTGACGCATTGTAAATGAATTAAAGAGTTTAATAACGGACATTTTTAACCTTTCCTCAGTGCAATTACCATTTCTCAAGATTCTACACAACAGAAGGACAGTAGAACTTTACACGCTTAGCCTCACCAATTGCCGTTAACAGAGAGGCGACCATTCCATGCGTCGTAAGAATTTTAAAATTTTCTTTAAAACTGTACGTTATTGGATAATTTTAGAGATCTGAGAGAGATGTATATGCGTCCTTTTATATATTGCACCTTTATTTAACATTTTAAGGACATATTTAATAGTTAAAATATTAAATATACCTAATTAACAATTAATTTAAACTTTGCAATTGTTCTCGTAAGTAATAAAAGCTGTTTCTCAAAATATTTCATACCTCTGGACATAATAATCTTTTACTGGCAAGTTTGCGTTTAAAATTTTACTGGATTTCGATTTCTAGAATCACACGAACTTTAAAAGAATGGCAGTGTGTTTCCACTGAAAACAAATGCCGCTAACGTTTTCTCAGACATTGTTAAATGAAACGATCGTTTGGAAATAGGTACAGTTCTTTACGAAAGACATTGCATGGGAATTCAACGTATTTGCAATTCTTTGAAAGCCCCGGAGTAGCTTCGAAGTAAGTCCTATAACGACGAGCGAATTAAACCCTCTCTTCTTCTGATTGTGTCACAGTAATCTTCAAAAGTGGATGACGATGGGTCCCGCAGGCTTACGAGAAATGGCTCTTTTCTGACTTGGAAGAGCTTTATTGTGAAATGTGAGGTTCTTGTTAACTAGACGTTTTAACTACAAGTTCTATCTTTTGGGTTTAGATGTATCTTTTCTTAATAGTCCTGATTATGAGATTGTTTCGACAACGGCACTCAGATATCTTTATTGAATTTTAAAAAGCTAAAAGATGAAAGTGCATTGTCATGAACTATGTCAAAACGATGTGTTACTTTCCAATACATACCAAATATATTTAAGTCTAAGAATGTTATTTTATTCTCCTTGGATTGATTTTCTGCAAGAGTACAGCGTCCGAAATCTTTGATATTTTTTAAGTAAGAATTCAATTTTGAAGTAAGAATACTGAGAATAAGCTAAAACCTCACGAGTTACTTATTCTGAGATCCAAGACGAAAATGTAATTTTAAAATGAAACTTAACGATTGTCCGGCAGGTCAGTAATAGTGATTTTAGGAACATCGTTTATTATTAAAATAATTTTATACATTGAAAGGTCTCTTCTATTTTCTGCTGTTAAGATGTCTGTTACCTTCTCTCGTAAAAAGGCTGCCAGATTTAAAGCTTTATTGGCAGGGTCCCATTGATTTGCCTGAGAAATGATTTGCGCACTTTCCATTGTATGGCAAGAAGTTAAATTAGGATGAGACAATTGCTATTCACGATAGGGTGAGCCAGAGCGCTCAAAGCACGTTGAGCTGGCCCTTTGTTTACAGAATAAATCTGTTCTAAAAATTTCTGTTTTAGTCTTAGAATCTCTCTCTGTCGTCAGTTGTTCACAGCAGAGGAAGCTGAATGCTTCTTGATTTACATTCTTTATCTCTGTGGGGTTTTACTTATTTAATTCAGGGTTCAATCCTTGAAACCCCAAACACTAATAAGAGAATAATCGCTTGAGTGTGTGAATAGAGTCGTATGACTCAAGAAGAGCTAACTACCCTTTATTTCTTAAAATAAATGTGACACAAGCAGCTCCTAACTCGGAACATACTGCAAAGCCTCCACTTGGGCTTGAAATTAAATTAATCTGAAATTAAATTTAACTAGCTTAACTAAAGCAAACTGAAAGGTATAGCCGAGGTTATCGAGATTCTAAGTAATTGGCCTCTAAATCTCAATTAAGTCGGCGAAGCCAAACAAGGGCCGAAAGTACAGCCGAGCGTAGCCCTAGCTTAGAGAGACGTAGCCAAAAGGCAAACGCGCGCTAGTCAGAAACTCAAGTTCTCTACAGAAGTCGGTGAAACATCGACTTAAATACTACTCTTACTTATTTGCATTAACCGCGTTTCTGAAAATGTATTCTTGTAGGAAATTGTAAGCTGAAGCTAGAATGGACAAGAAAGATGCGGAAACTTAAAATAACTGTTATTAAAATTAGAATAAACCTTCCATCTTTCCTCCTTCGTTTGATTTTTGCAACATTGTCCTTCATCCGTCATCTTAGCGGCATTTATTTCGACGGATTTCTTTACTTTCGTAACATTTGCTTCTATTGAAGGCTTCATTTCCGTTTTCATTTCACAACGGGGCATTCTCTACACGTCATCACCGATTTTGCTCAAATTTATAGGACATGCACGGCTTGGCTAAAAAGGAAAATACCCGAAGTGGAAACTTCAGGTGGCTAAGCCTTTAGAAAATAAAAATGTTGACGCGGCTCTTGCACCGTATAAGAGATTTAAGTTAGCACGTTTGCCAAACAGCGGTTGGGGTAGCGGTAGGAGCTCGGACTAGTAATTCGATGATCGTGGGTTCGACTCTCCGCGTGGAGACTTTTCTTTTCCTTTTTCTCAATTTTTATATTATTTTTTCCGTTCGGTTATCACCTTATAAGGTATTTCTTCCGCCTTCTTCTCGTGCCTTCGTGGTGTAGTGGTCTGCATGCTCGACGCGTAACCGAGAGGTCCGTGGTTCGATTCCCGGCGAAGGCGTTGCTCATTTTTCATGTCTCCTGCTTCCAAAAATACTTAATGTCTATACAACCTAAGTTTCCGATGAGATTAGATTTTCTTCGGCCACAAGAGGAAAACTGTAATACATCGTCGGCTTCATCGTTGCTTTGACGCTTCGCTGTGGATGTTATCGTCTGGCTGTTGTTCTTTTTTCGTCGACGTTCCAGGCATATGAATAGTTTTGTCCGTCGATCTTTCCACAATATTTTTCTCACAATTTTATTTCACAAAAATTTCGATATCTTCCAGAATATCCTCGCACAATTCAAGTTACTTGGCAAAGAACTAGCAAACGAATGAGTTCCCTAGCTATCGTCGTCTCCAACGGTCAGAGAGACCTTTTTTCAACCTGCGCCAAGAATCTATTATTCGTGTACAGCCGCCAGGAGGGACCTTCAGGTGTAGAGACATTAGGTTATTACGAAGCAGGAGACATGAAAAATGAGTAACGCCTTCGCCGGGAATCGAACCACGGATCTCTCGGTTACGCGTCGAGCATGCAGACCACTACACCACGAAGGCATGCGAAGAAGGCGGGAGAAATACCTTATATACTCCCCCTTTTAAAGGTCTACTGGGGTTTTGGGGACCCAATCGCCAAATCGCGGTGGTGGAGAATCATCATCCACCACCTTTCTAGTTCGGGCGCCAGAGTAGAGACATTAGGTTATTACGAAGCAGGAGACATGAAAAATGAGCAACGCCTTCGCCGGGAATCGAACCACGGACCTCTCGGTTACGCGTCGAGCATGCAGACCACTACACCACGAAGGCATGCGAAGAAGGCGGGAGAAATACCTTATACAGGTGAAAACGAATCTTATTGTGAGACGACTATTCACGTTTATGGCACATTCCCCAAGGAAGGGGGGAAATAGTCAATAAAGGAGAAAGAAGAAGAATTCCTGTTTGAACATGTCGAGAAAGTTCACAACTTGGCCACCTGGAGTTTCCACTTCGGGTACTTTCATTTCTAGCACAGCCCTGCATGCCCTAGAATTTGAGCGAAATCGCTGATGCCGAGTAGGAAATGCCCCCTTGTCAGTGGCATTCGTTTTTATCTTGCCCTTTCTGTCTTTGATTTTAAAAGCCGCATTCGCTGTTGCTGCTTCCCAACAGTTGCATTCACTGCGTTTCTGAAATTACATTCTGGTAGGAAATTATAAGCTGAACCTAGAAAGATAGGAAAGATGCATAAACTTAACATAAATGTTATTAAAATTAGGATAAACCTTACAATACTTTATTCATAAAATATTCCTTTTCGTGCATAATTTCAAGCACGAATCGTCCAGTTGCAATATAAATGCATGAACAGAAGAAGGCAATGTAACTGCGGATCGCGTGAGTCACAGGAGGATTTCAGAGTGTAACCGGATTAGCACTTCCCGTATTCCCGTCACCTTTGATGTCGACCGACTCCAATATTATTAACTCACTTTTTAGTTCTACCGCTTCATTTGCTCTAGTTATGGAGTCCCTCCTAAAATAAGAAACTGAATCAATCTACTGGACTGCGTAGGATTGGGGATTTGATGTTATGAAACTTTCCACTGGGAGTAGGGTTTTTTTCTCTCAAACAGCACTTTTGGGAAACATTTTTGTTCGAAAACTTCCTTGGGATAACGGGAGTTACATTAGTATCGTATCGATAAGTAACTACAGAGGCTGTTCGCACATTTTTTAGACGATGTATATTGTATTCACAAAACTAAATTACATAAAATTCTTGTGTTTAAATGTTCTATTTGACATCCCTTATTCCGAACTAGCTTTCGACACCGCAATTTCCAGGATAATAATGCCTTTCGAAGTGTCCGAAGAGGTATTCTATCCCATTCCTCCCGAACAGCTTTCCAGAGTTCTGTTAGGGTTTGGGGACAACGTTTGGATAATGCAGTTTTTAAAAGTCCGAAACAGAAAAATCCATAGGTGACACATCGAGAGATTGAGTACGGATATCCGTGAGGGGTATGGCCTTAATACCAGTTTTTGTTCCATTTCTTTTAGGAAATTTACAGTGGATTTCGATGTGTGACTGCTAACTTTGTCCCGGTGGAGTCTCGCAGATGGATGGCACTGTGGATAAAGCCATGGTATTTCATTCATTCTTTCTTTAGCTTAGAAAAAGCAAACACTTTTTACTTCCTTGTACAACGTAGAAAGGAAGTATTGTAATCGCGAAAAATTTCGGGTACCATATTTCAACGAAAATATCTATTTTGACCTCTATCTAGTGGATTTGTTGCCAATCTAGAGAAACTAAGCTTTGCAACAACAAAGTAACGTCTTCTCTTACTTTTGCGAATTAAATTATGCTTGATTCATTCTGGAATTATCATTTAGGTTAGTTGGTTAGAGGTTTTAGAAATTCACCTCCATATCTTCGCTGCAAAAATTATTAAAAAGAATGCATATTGCTCTTAAATCAGTTAATTAGGTTACCAATACATAATTTTAAATAGGAATCTACTTTACGCTACTATAAATGGCAGCACCCTGAAAACTGCATCTCATCAGGTCTTGTGAATGAAAAAATTAAAATTCTTACGTAAAAATTAAAATTACTCCACGTAGAATGGCAACCCTTGTTAGGCAGCTTAGATGATAAATATCCAGGCAGGTTAACGCAAGGTAACGACAAATAGTATTAAATTTCACATAGATATTTTAAGGTGAATGCACAACAATTATTTTTTTCATTGTATATTAACTGTGACATTTCGAAGTTATTTCAGAGTGTACGTCTTCTAAATTAAGGTTGAATTGATGGATTTTGAAATAAAGTTCAATTCTTTATCGCGTTCAGTTTAAGAGTTTTGACATTAAAGTCTTTTAAGAAGACTTAAAAAAATTTTTCGATAGTTACTTATATTACACTACCGAACGTGACTCTATGAGCATTACCATAACAAAGATATAGCAACTTTTATATCCCTTGCAGCCTTGCAAACAACCGATTTCTATAATATTTTCCTCACAACAGTAGTAACAACAGAATGTTACTTCTGTTTCATGGGCTTAAGATCTATAACTTATCTTTAAAACGTCGTTTGCATTGCTTGGAAAATGAGGAATTTAAAAAAAAATACACTTGCTTCCTTATTTCAAACGCTTTCCTTCTTTTAACAAAAATCAGTATGATAACCGAAATAATATAAAACCATGTGAATTTGTGTCATGTATAAAACATATGGCGTCGCCACACATTCGTACCCAATCTGTTTTCACATGAAACATGACTTTATGGCTAAATATTTATATCGAAGAAGTAAATGCGCGCCTTTAAAAAGAGTCAGATTAACTATATTTTTACACTGCTCATATTCATCGAAGGTAATTAGCTTAAGTCGTAATGTTCTAACATTTATAACATGTTCAGTCGTCGTGCATTGTATTCAGAAAAATGGCACAAGTAATGAGTTTAAATGAAAAACATTAAGAAAATTAAAATCTTAAAACTAGACATCTCTACATATAATAAAACAAAGAGTCTCTGTGTGTGTGTCTTTCGTTCGTGTTGCGAGTAAGCTAATAGACCCAGGGCCACGAAATTTGGTACATAGGTGTATCTACACAAGACCCAGTGCACCTCGAAGCGATTTTTTCGAAATTAGAATTAGAATTTTTTAATTTTATGTTTTGTGACCAAATCGCGTCATTTTGAGACATAATGGCTACAGGAAAGCGAGATTTCACTCTATACATTTCATTTTTACATCGTCGTGAAGCGTAGACACTTAGCTATGTATTTTACGAACTTAAAATAAATTTCGTATTTCAATAAATCGATTCAATACGAATTTATTTAGGAAGGTGAACTTAATACCTTTTCGGCGGAATTTTTTTAAAAAAAACTTATTTTAAAAAATGTGCCGTTTATTTTCCTTTGATTTTTGGACACGTTGAACTTTAATCCTTTCGACTCCTTTTAAAAAGCGAATTTTGGAAAAATAATAATATTTTGTATTTTTTTAAAGTTTCTTAAATGAAGCTTCCGAATAAACTTCTCGCATCTCAGATATTTTAAAATGTAGTTTTGGCAACAATTTTCCTTTCTTATTGTTGTTGATGGATTTTTGATGAAATTGCATCATTTTGAATAGTTTCATTCTTTTAAAAATTTCGGTTTGGCAACAATTTTTCATCGTATTTCTTATGTTACTGTTCTCAAGAGACTGAAAAGTTTAAGAAATTAAAAAGTCGTTTCTTTTTGCAACGGTAAATTGTTTAATTACTTTATTAGGATAATTAACATTTGTATC
>KK122152.1:88502-105233 GCA_000611955.2 Stegodyphus mimosarum
GGGAAGTTTTTCAATAGGCAAGAGTTTCTAAATTACTTTTTTCTTAAAAATAATTTGGTTTTCTACATATTGACCTTTAATCAATATTCCTAGTCTTTTTATTCGCTTAATTTCTCAAAATTCTAACTACACTCATGTCCATAAATTAAGGATAATGCAAAATCAGGCAAAGGAAGAGTTAAAAGCAAAACAAATTTGACTTATTTGTAAAGCTTATTTATTAAACAAAAGGTAAAGAGCAAAAATAGATGCTATATGTTGGATATTATTAAAAACAATAGCTATTTTTTCTCCCTGCAGCAAATTACAAAAAAAAAACAATATTACATGGTTGGTATGATTGTCAATACATTGTATGTCTCCCAGACAATGCAATACAGGCCGTACAACGGCTAGACATGCTCAGTATCAAATTATCGATCTCATCTTGGGAGATATTACACCACTCAAAAAGCAATGCTCTCCGAAGTTCCGGTAGACATGTAGGAGGATGTTGACGGGCTGCAACTCGTCGGCCGAGCGTGTCCCACGCGTGCTCTACTGGATTTAAGTCCGGTGAGAATGCCGGCCAGTCCATACGGGTGATAGCCTCCGATCGAAGGCAATTCGCTTACGATGTTTGCACGATGAGGACGGGCGTTGTCATGCATAAACACAAATTGTGCGACCATGGCGCCCCGAAAAAAACGTACATATTATTCCAGAATAACGTCCCAATAGATTTGGCTTGTCGTGGTTCCAATTTGAACATGCAGGTCAGTTCTGGAACACAGAATAATTCCACCCCAAGCGAGCACTCCTGACCATCGTAACGGTGTCGTTCAGTGATGTTTTCTTGGTGGTTAAGAGTACCTGGAACTCTCCATACGAAAGTCCGGCGAGAATCAGACTGCAAGCTAAACCTGGACTCGTCGGGAAACATCTCACAAGCCCACTGTTGCGGTGTCCACAATGCATGCTCTTTACTCCTGGCTAACCGCAGGCGACAGTGAGATGCAGTAAGTGGAACGCATCTGACAGGTCTACGAGCATATAGACCCATCTGTCCTAAGCGTCTGTACACGGTCTGCCTCGAAATTGTCGTACCAGTGGCGGAAGAGAGCTGACGAGACAGGTCTGAGGCTGTGCTCCGCCTGTTTCTTTTGGCAGTAACTGCCAAATCCCGGTCCTCGTTCGACGTTGTAACTCTGGGGAGACCTGTGCTGTAACGTCTACTCACATTACCATCATCCTGGAATCGTTGCCAAAGCCTGGAGATGACAGTCTGGGCAATTCCAAGTTCGTCTGATACTTTCAGTGGGGTACGCCCACATTCCAGACGGCCGATAGTTCTACCACGTAAAAAATCATCCCAATGCGTCCTTTGTGTCATAACTATTCGGTTATTGCACTGAAATGCTTATAAAGCGCCTGCGAACAATTTTACTTCTTTGCCTGTATTCCTTATATATCACTCTCTTACACTCTCGTCATTGTGACGTACCATCGGTGTCATCTGGTTACTTCCTGAAATTTGCATATGATTCTTGAAGATGTGTGTAGAGATTTTACAGGTGATATATTTATTTTAGAGTTCGATTTCCGCGTGACTCCGAATTATCTTTAATTTATGGACATGAGTGTAGTTTAATTTCATTTTGAGTAATTCACAACATTTGATTTTACTTTAGGTTTTGAATTATTACTTACCCTTGCCTATATGAATGACGAAACACGAATTGCGTAATTGAAGAGTTAGTTTTGGAGGCAACTTCCCCTTGTCTACGACTGTCTCCTGCCTGTTCCAGCTCTGTTCCTGTCTCCTGCCTAATATGTCTGTCTCCTGCCTGTTCAACAATTATTCATTTATGCTAATTTTTTGGTCTTCGAATTTTAAAAATTTTTTGAGATTCATTTTTAAGAAATTTTATATTTTTTTCATATTTTTATCATGGTATTAAATGCGTACACTTAATTTAACTATGCGTTTAGAATTTAAATGATATTGTAAATTGGTTCGCAACAATAATTAATTTTATTTTGCAATTAAAATTAAATTTTTAATTTATGTTTGCTTTTTACGAATAAATTAAATTTTAAATTTATCTTTGCTTTTTAAGAATAAAAAAAGCAATAATTCACTATAAATTATAAAAAGAAAACTCTCCATATTACATCTCCAACAAACGGAAATTCAATTTAAAAACATTATTGAAAAGGTATTTTTCAGAATTAAAAAAAAATTATAGAATTTTCAGTCCTCCTTGCTTTAAACACATTTAAGGAAAAACTAAATCGCAATAGTGCCAAAATCAAAAGTAAACTTTTTTTTTAAGTATTGAAAAACCAGTTATTGTTATTGATAGCAGATTAATCGACTTATCTAGGGGATAAATCAATCTACCATCCATTAACAGTAACTAAAATAAGAGAGAGTGTTTCATCTTACTTCCAAGTAAGCGTCAAATTATTTGCTAGATTCAAATCACTAATTGATACTGAATCAAAATAAAGATATTAGTCACTAAACCTAAAGAATCCTGTTAAAAAGCAAATATTTATAATTTATAGTGATTAATTTATAGTAAATATAGTGAATCATTTATAGTAAATTTATAATTTATAATAAATATTTATAGCTTATAGTGAATTATAGCTTTATATATACTTATAAATATCGAAGAACGGGGTAAGAGCACGATATTCATTACGCCGAACTATTACTCAGCTGTGTGCACCCAGACGCATTTGCAGAGTACCTAGCTCGTTCCATCCGAAATTTCACTAACTGGAGTAGAATTGTCTTAAACGATCGGTCCCGCTTCGAAATAGCCACATGACAAGCGAAGACACGCGTAGAGACGTCCTGAACAATCATCAGGGATACTGTCACCCATCACACAACCCAATAACAGTGGGAGCAGGGTGTGATTTAATTTTATAGTTGGGCGCTTTTGGTTGTTGTCTATGGTACTTTTACAGCGCGGTTGGTATGTCGACGATATTTTATGGCCTGTTCTTGCTTTTCTTTTCCATTTTTGTAGAGTCCCTCGGGGCTCTCACTTTAGTAGGGTAATGCCCGGGTATATAACGGCAATCCTTTCGAATGATTATTTTTGTGCCTGTCAAATAATTCTCTAGTTAGCTTCTCAGCAGATTTTTCTCCAGTAGAGCATCTTTGAGGTTTGATGAGCAGGCGCCTTCGATGGTCTCAAAATGTTGCGGATCTAACTCTACAGCTGTAAAACGTTTGCCAGGAACACTGCAAGAGGTTTCTACGATTCAATGCCAAGCCAGATAATAATTTGAGCACGGACCAGAGCTGGATCAACTTTGGGCCTTGCTCAAATTACTTATTAATTTATCACTTAGCTAACTGCATCTTCTGAATAAAAAATTAAATTCCTTTGAAATTCATGTATTTTTCGGTACATCTGCATCACATCTACCAAATTTTCGTCCAATTCAGATAACTCCCTCTTGGTGAATGTCCCATTAGGGGTCAAATGGTTAAGGCCGCTGCATACTAGAAGTTAGGCTCGCATTCTACCCCGGGCGAACGAACAAGCTGCTTCATAGCTTTTCAGAAAAAGGCACGCTTCCTCGGCTCTCGAGTGCTTTGCCTTATTTAAATAACCTAACCTAACATTATTCGCGAGTGGTTCGATTCCCGGCGAAGACGTTTTGGATTAATTAATATTTTTTTTTGCTTAAAATGCAAGAAGGAAACTGTAGCATTCAAAAGCTGAAAAGGAGTAGAAAATTAATGCTACGTACGAATGTATGAATGAACGTGCATGTATGAATGCTACGCACATGTATGTAAGTAATGCTACCTAGTTAATATAAGTTTAAATTTACGTACTTAACTATTAAAAGGCATTATTTAATTAACCTCTTTTACAAAGGTGTTATCGCCATGCGATGATTTGCAGGTGCTTTAATTTTTACCACGGTATTTTTACGACGATGTTTTAAGAGTGCCATGTTTTTAAAGTGCTTTATTTTCGACGACAATGTTTTATATGAAGATGCTTTACAACTGCGATGTTTATTCCTTCTTTCTTTTCTCCCACGATGTTTTCGCCTTGTTTTCTCGGCGCAGTTTTTGTGCACGATGTTTCCGCCTGTAACAGCCTGACGCTTATGCCGGCTCCATCGATTAACATAGTACTAATTTTCCCCCTTTTCTCGTCGTCCAGCTTTAATCCGGAGATAATTAAAATCACTGAAAACGAATCGGCGGTGCAGAAGTACGTCTGTGTCACACGGAGTACGTGAAATAGATTTTGTAGGTATCCTTTTAAAAGTTTCGAAGGAAACCTTTATGTGGTGTTTATTGTAGATAGTTCAGAATAAGGTATGTCAAACAAAACATTTAAAACACAAGAATTTTATGTAATTTGGTTTTGTGAATACAATATACATCGTCTAAAAATGTGCGAACAGCCTCTGTATTTATTAAATGATACTGCTGCTGTCACAAGTTATCTACCTTGGTCCAGGATAAGCATTTGCATCTAGCCTTCTAAGAATTTCAGTAACAAGTACTGAATTATTCTCACATAAAATCGGGTAATATTACACACGATTTTATGTGAGAATAATTCAGTACAGTTTTATATAAAAGAATTCTGAAACATGTAATATGTAAACCAGGCTGTAATTTGAAACAAAATTGGCTATGCAGAAAAACGTTTATGTGATCAGAGTATCGAAGGCTGTTTTATGGTATGAAAATGAATGCATTACAAAGCTCCACTCTTAAATTTATCTGTATCATGGTATCCAAACCTTGCGCAGCACGTGAACGGTCCCCTGTAAACTGCATTAACTGAGTGGCCTGTGGGAAGTGCTGCTTTTTGAATTTGCACTAGCAAAATGGCAGCATTAAATCCTTTTAAGCGAAGGAAAGTTGCGTCACAAAAGAACCACATAAAAAACAGATTAATTTGTGGGTGGTTCTTTTCCATTTTTCCCGTTCTTTGGTTACACAAAGAACTATAGAAACCTTCAAGTGTTTATTATTCAAGTGTTTCTAGCAGTTTACTTGCTTTCGTAAGAATTAATATTTTGTAAAGCTGACTGCTTATTTTGCAAACATTTAATACACACACATATACATATATGTACACTGCGCAAAGAAAAAAATGGGAGAGTTCTATATCTCCCGTTCTACAGGATCGATTGACGAAATTCAAACTGCGTTTTTCATGTTTCTAAAGCGCGACTTATGTATTAGATTTATATATAGCATTGTTCAAATATAGGTATTTTGACACAAAATCGGACTTTTTCTGAAATGACATGCCAATTTCTTTTCCATATTTCGGTTCTACGACTTCCAAACTCACAAGTTTTGTAAAAATCGCACGAAAAGTTTTTAAAAAATTAGTTCTCAAAGTGTTAGCTCCTCAATGTCAATTCAATTTGGTATGTATTTATTAATATCCCTTTTTTTATGAAACTTGGAACATGGATTCCTTCTTTCCAGTTCGAGATTTGGGTTCATTCCAAATAAAATTCACCCATTTTTTATGATTTATTTTTTAAATTCGTATTTTTAAATAATTTTTATAAATTTTTCGAAAAATATTTTGAATTATAACCTATAAAATTTTTACAATCATCTCAAAGTAGTTGTATTTCTAAGCATAGTTGCAATAAATTAGAGCTTTTTGTTCGAAATTTCCGAAGATATACGTAAATTTATATATTAGAGCGTTTTAAAATTTGTATATTTGTTGAAAGCGATAATAACGAAAATGTGGTTTACGCACTTTGTTAAAATTATTTGAAAGTGGAACGATGTGACGTTTTTTGCTCCTCTGCGCTATGGAAGGGAAAGAAAATAGGTTGCCACGTATTAAGAATTTAGCCAAGTGAATTATTCTTGGGTTAAACTGAAAAAATTCGCCAAGTTTAATTTTTGAATTTCTCCGTAAATTTCGCACCAAATTTTACAAAATTTAATATTTAGTCATAATTTGAGTCGTAGAATCGAAATATGGAAAAACATTTGTATTTTATGTCTAATATATATCCTAAGTCGCGCTTTCGAAACATGGAAAACGTAATTTGAATTTCGTCAATCGGCCCAATAGAAAGGGAAATATAGAACGGTCCCGCCCCCCTTCTTTTTTGCGCAGTGTACTAATGCTATCGAAAAGGAAGCAGTGTACATATATAGTGTAAGAGTAATGAAATAATATGTTGCGCCGTAATTAATTTAAAAAGCCCTTAACTCCTTTAACTTAAAAGCCCAGTGAAATAATACAGTACTAATGCCAAAAGCTTCAAGATAGTATTCGCAATTTCTAATATTCATACATTTCTAAAAATAATTCTTTAAACTTAGAAATATTCAACAAAATTCCTGTACAGTCTTGAAAATTCCAATTTTTTATGGTTAAATCTTCAAAAGGATTAAATAACTGCTATTAGTCTATTGCAAAATTCTGCATAAACAATCCAGTGGAAAGGTTTGATGGAGTTGCATCGCAGTCATTTAGAATGCTTTAAATCACTAGAAAGTTTTCGTGGCAGCAAAAATTTCAACATCAACTAACTCGAAGAAAAGAAGAAATTAATTCCAAGTACGAAATTAATGTAAATAAAGCTATTCGTACTCAACAACAAATTTATGCTTGACAGCTTTGCCAAAAGTCCTAGTCAAAGATATTCATTCTAATTAAAATCAACATTCTGACTTTAAATTAATGCATTGCACAATAAAATGGAAGTTAGAGGAGATTGCCTTCATATTGCTGCGTGCGTACGGGTTCGCAATACATTGAATGCGATAAAAAGTTAATAAAATTCATTCTAATCACAAGAAATATAACAAAACGCTGGATTATTCCTCAAAGATATTCGCACAATATTACGGAACGTAAATGGTAACTATATTTTAAACTACTTATTCATTAAATAGAACACAATGCAAAGTGCAGAGAACGCTAATCCGATCTCACCGCGAATTCGAAACAAGCAACAACAACACCTCACTTAAACAGAAACTAAGAAACAACTGAGCTGAGATCAAAATCAAGATAGTACTTTTGGTTTAAGGTGTCAACTACTAATGAGTTTTAACCTATATATCAAGTAAGGCCGGAGGCCGCTCACTTTTGTTTAGATAAATCACTTTTGTTTAGATAGAGGTGCTTAGCACCGCACCCTTAGGCGAAAGAATGGTCTATGTGGCAAAGTCATACAGGAAGGCAGTCATGAAATTATAAATTGATATACTTTTGTAGATGTAGGAACATTCGAAAAATTTTTGAGCAGGTGCTGGGTGCGTGCTATTTGCAGTGAGCAATTGAGTGACTGAAATGAACATGAGATACGAAGAGTAAGTCAGAATCAAATCACGTAACCTGAGGTCGCGTTCTGGTTCGTTGATAAATACTGCTGTATTACTCAAAGTTTTATTAATTTAAGAGTAAATAACTCTTGTAAATGATCTAATAACTATGGAGAGGTGAGTTTTATGCTACGTAATTCTTGTTTAATTAGATAGAATTAGATTATTCCTTTTTGGGGCGTGGGGGTCACATGGACCAATCATGTTGCAGGATAATCTGTTAAGCAATTTCAAGACGAAAAATAATAGTCCATAAGGCTATTTCAAATTACTCTTCACAAAGTCCGTAATTTGGCTTTGCCAGATAACAAAAATACACTTAAAACACAACGCAAAAATAGTGAATCATATCACGAATTCTTGAGTATATGAAATGCAATTAAATACTGGGTACTATTTACAATATGTACACTTTCACCACTTTGAGTTGTGAAGAATAGAACGTGGTCGCATAACCAGTTCTTCTTCTGTTGGATCATAGTTTGCGAGATTTTTAATAGCATTATATGGTGAATTCTGAACTTGGGTAAAGAATTTGTGCGAAATTATTAAGATCTGTTCTTGTATTTCAGGAATTTTCAGGTCTTGATACAGCTGGATATTTCTAATAAACCAGGGTGCTGAGGTTATTGAGCGTAGAATTTTATTCTGTAGATAGCTAAGTTTCTTTCTATGGTTTTTGCAAGCCGTGGCCCAAGTGGGGACTGCGTATAAGAGAATTGGCAGAATAAGCATCAAGTAAAGATTGCGTTTAGTATTCAGATTTAATTTAGAATTCTTCCCTAGAAGCGGGTAAAGAGCCATAAAAGCTGCATTAGCTTTGTTGGTGATATAACTGATGTGTTCTTTGAAAGTGAGCTGTGCATCAATATACACTCCAAGATATTTGTACGAATGGGCCGAAGGGATAAGAGTATCATGAATTTTTATATTGATATCCAGAGGGTAGTTTTTCTTATATCTTCTGTACATAACTATACAGCATTTGGTGGGATTAAGATTGATTTTCCATCTGTTGCACCATTTTTCTATTATTTTAATTTGGCTATTCAGTTTGTCTATTGCATGTTGCGGGTTTAAGGAATTAGTAAGTATTACCGTATCATCGCATATTTAAGAATTTTTGCATTTTGCGGCTTGGGCATGTCACTTGCATATAGATTAAAGTTTGCTGGAGAGATGACGGAACCTTGAGGTAGTCCTCTATGAATACTTTTATGTGTGGACAAAGCACTGAGCTGAGATGTTTCTCTGCGGCTTTTTATAGGTTTTTTAAATCAGCCGCGCGAGAGAGTTTTAGCATGTTCTAGAACGCAAAAAGGGTAGAATTACGTTACAGCTAACACCAGTCAATTACATTTATTCAGATTAAACATTACTTACAGAGATAAACTTTTATTCAATGTTAAATACACGTACTCTTGTATTTTTACTTTTCCGGCGTAGCTTTCTCTTAAAATATGTCATGCACTGCATTGCCCGGGAAAATAAAACAATTTTGATTATAATTCTATTAAAAATATCTAACTAAATGCAAAATTCGTAATACTACATTCTTTTGAATTGGTTCCAAAAAGTAAGCCAATCTTTGATTTCCACATCAAAATTCAGAAGTTCAATCTTCGGTAACTCTAACTTTCGTTTTTGAACGCTCGAAGAAAAACTTTAAAACTTCTGTTAATATACATTTCTCCGTTTACTTCTTTTACGAAATTTGCGTATTACTACTATCGTTTGCTTATTTTGATATTTTTTATCATCTTCGTCTTCTAGTAATGCATAGCGTATTTCATGATCTGTTTCAGACAGCTGAGAATGAATTCTACATAAATTAGCAAAACTAGATTTAATGCTCTCTTCTCTGATATTATATCCTTTTAATAAACCATTCAATTCATTAAATTAGCTCTTATAGGTCAGCATATTTTAATAAGCAATTCCGTTCTGGAATAATGCGTCATCCAATAAATGTACCTCTAAAATCACGTCCGGGTTAGCATGTCGCGAGACTTTGTCTCTGAATTTTATTCATTCAGCCGATTATCCAGAAAAAGACGTAAAAAGAAAGCACGTAATCAGTAGAGCAGGCGATCCACCAAAGAAATTAAAATAAAGAGGCCATCCACCTTAGTACGAAAATATGGCATATTTCCGCCTTTCCTTTTTGTATTGTAATCGTGAAAAATTTTGGGGACCATATTTCAACGAAAATATCTATTTTAACTGCTATCGAACGCAATTTAACGATGTTTTTCAATGACATCCGTACGTAAAGACAGAATAAAGGACCCTTTTTCTTCAAAAAAATGTAGGTATGTATCTTCCATAACTCAAAAACGAGTCCTCCGAACGTTAAAATTTTGTATATAGGACTGCTATAACATGTATATAAGGCTGCCATAACATATAGATGTGCACTTCGCACTTTCGTTCCAGTAACTCGGCCCATTGAGCTCAGTTTCCTTATTCTTATAAGTTTGTAAATTGTGCTTTTTTATGCTTTAAAAATGATTGAATCATGTTGTTCTTATCTTTCGGTTACGATTTTTATGCCTTTAGTTAACCTGCATGCAATAATTGTGGAATTATCAACATTTTAAAGTTTTTTTAAGTGCGGCTAAGACTAATTTTTCGTTATTATAGCGGACATATCAGTTTACATTTGAAACTTAGCAAAATAGTAGATTTGTTGCCAATCTAGAGAAACTAAACTTCGCAAGAAAGTCACAGCAAAGTAACGTCTTCTTTTATTATTCCGAATTAAATTGTGCTTGATGCATTCTGGAATTAGCATTTAAAGTTAAAAGCTCATTTTTGCATACAAATTGTAATTTTAAGTATAAAAATTGTTTTTTCATTGTTTTAACTGTACTTGGTGTCTTATGTTTTTCTACATCTTTCAATTTTTAATGGAAATATTTTGAATTTTTATGTATTTTTGCTTACCGCGAAGTAAAAACTGAATTAATTAGTAACGCATACGCATTAGGTAAACGGCGCTGAATTGTCTGGAAAAAGGAAAAAAAAACTGTTTCTTTTTTATTTGTTTAATTTCTTTTATACATCGCTTTAGATTTATTATAGTATCCGAATAGAACTTGTGGTAATTCTTCAGATGCTATAATTTTTACGTGCTGTGAGTTATACAAAGAATGAGATGTAACGCTGCGAAGTGAACCTAGTGCCGAAGTGTGGCTATGGTAAATAAATATAATGAACTTTAAAGAGTGTATTAATTCTATTGTGGTTTATGCACTATCGACGAAGTAATTTTAACTCAAAATTCGTTAACTGTTAATTCAATATGTTTAAATGAAATGCAGGAAAATTGCGTATAATTCAATATTCCGTACAAGGAAGTCATGTGGTGTACACATCAGATTTTTTTCTTGAAATAAAGAGTCTACAAACAACGAAACAAAAGCTTTCTGCACCTTTGGAGATTACAACCAATTAAAAGAGATTAGTTACTTTCAAAGATTTGTTCCGTAATTTTCTCGTTACAGCCAGTCACGGGAAAAATCATTTTTCCATTTCGTTTCTTTGCCATACACAGCCCTATTCCCGCTTTATGTTACTCTTCTTCGAAGCGGAAATGACAGCAGATTATTTTCGTCGTAATTCTTAAGCAGAATTTTTGTTTATTTCGGAAGCCTAGTTATTAACTTGGCCTTCGTGAAACTATTCATTCGTGATTTATTTAACGTTTTCTATTGAGTAAATGGATTTTTAATAGAAGAATGATTTCCTAGTAAATTATTTATTTTAATTTTATGCGCAAAGTCAGTTTTTTCTGTGCAAAATAGGAAAAGGCTTTTTAATTACTTCGGGCACAAGTTTAATCACATCATTCATTATTTCCATTTTGCCAAATGAAGTTTTAGCCCCATAAATTGAAAAACGAAGATACTGTCGACCTTCGAAGCATAAGGCCTGTGTTGTAACATAGGTATGATATCTCACGAAAGTGAAGGATAGTTTTAGCTTCGGAGAATTATGTTAAAACTTTTAAATGCATGAAAGTGGAACTGAAAAACGTAATTTTTTGAATTATATGTTTACCTAATTTTTATCATGCAAAGTTTTTTCACAAAAATAAAATATACACTTTCAAAATTAATATCTTCTGTTTTAGCTAGAAAAGTCGTATCACAAAAGTTTTGGCACTGATGAAACTGCAAAACGAAATTAATTGTAATAAATGTAAGATTGTGATATTATTTTACTTTCTATCAACAGGCAGCAGCCCTAAAGTCAGCTAGATTGACTTTAAAAAAAACAGTAAAAATAATATTAAAGAAACATTAAATTCAGCTACATTGACTTTAATACTTCCGTATAATTAATGTTATTTTTACTTTTGTTTTTAATCTTAGCTTCTTTAACATATGCGATTAGAAAAGAGTAAATTATTTCTTCGTTTGCTTCCAGGAAAATAAAAATCTGTTGTTAAAGTGGTTAGTTTAAAGCTTAATCGCTTTTCATGTGCATTGAAGTGATACTGAATTAGGGATAGCAAGTCAATAATGAGTTAGGTCTTCTTTGGCCTTGATAGCGGCTGCCGCAGGACTAATCATAGATTCGATAAGTTCGCGGAAGCATTCTACAGGAATGGCTTACCAAACATCGGATAGAACTGTCCATAATTCAGGATTGGTGGCTAGTGTTGTGTGATGTAGTTACACAGCTTTCTCCAAAACATCCGAAAAGTGCTCAGTAGGGGATTTAAGTCAGGGATTCTATGTAGGCAGTTCGTGATAGAGGAGTCAGAGGACAACATAAATGGATGCAGATGATTGCCCAGCAACCCTACGTACCCAATCATATTGAGGGAGGTTGTAACAAGTAACAAAGATTCCACACACTGCCAAGAGAAAAAACCCCAGCCCATAGTCTTGTAGTGTTCCATCCTGGTAATCAGGATCCATAGTTTCATGAGCCTTACGCTATATTCTCAACCTCCCGTTGGTTTATAGTAGCTGAAATCGAGATTCATCATTCCATGCTATTCATTTCGAGGGTCAGTTCTCTGTGCTTTTTTGTCCAAGCAAGACGTGCAGCTCAATGGCATGCATTGAGCAATGGTAGTCTCGTTTGTGTACGGCTCTCGAAGCCCATATGGTGAAATCAGCGTTGCACAATTCGTTTACTGACTGAACTACAGGTGCCCTGATTCATCTAGGTGCTAATGTGTGACTTCGCTGATTATGTACAATACGGCTGAACGTCTCACATCACGCTCGTTCAAGGCTAATTGTCCCTTGTAATTTGCCCGATCGGACGCACTTCCGCAAAGCGCCCGTTGGCGCTTCGGCAAAGAACCCGTTGACGCCGTAGCAGTTATACTCGCCAAGCTCACCAACGTTGATCGATGTCGACGATGAGCGGCGTACGGTTAAACACATGGAAGTAAGCCGCGTAAAGGTGATATTTAGTGCATATAATCAAAATAAGTTAAATAATAAATGACATAAATTCAGGTTAGCAGAGAAAACAATATACGTATAAAAGCATATGGATGTAAAATTAACCGATTAAACGTGATATGCAAAAATAAATTTGTATTAAGTTAAAATAAGCACGGAAAACAATATATTAAGCTTAATGGAAGTGAAATAATAATCTAATAAGGAGATCTTTGTAATAATGAACTCTTTTCTTGACAAAGTTATCTATTGAATGGAAAAAATTAGTAAAATTCGGATCTGTCTTTGAATATTATAAAATTCCAAAATATTCCTGTTTTTAACAGTGCAGTTTCTAAGGAAATTATAAAAGCATAAAATCAAAAGTACTTTTATAGTTAATATCATCATTGTATAATTTCAAAGTACTTCCAAAACTATGAAAATCCATTATCAACACATAAATGAAATCAGCAAATATTCTAATTTTAAATAGAAACTGAATTGCAACTATCTGATTACATGAAAGTTTTTTTAGTAATAAATTATATTCTTCTCATACTTATTTTTTTTTATTTTATAAATGTATTGCTCAAAAAAATCAAAATATTCGTGTTTCCGATTAATGCACCCCCTCTCGCCATTATTTTCTTCCGCGAACAAGCATCTGTCTCCGAAAGGGCGAAATTAACAAGTCTTCAATAGCGTATCATAGTTGGAAATTCAATCATAATTTTGACTTTGGATCTGCAAAAAATATCCAAAACGCTTCTTCCATTGGTGAATTGGATTTTTTTGAGGCTTTTCATATTCACAAAGATTTAGCATGTTTAGTGAATGATTTTAAGTCCAATCCAGTCCTTCCTAACGCTTTTAAAATTCTATTAACATAATTCTTGGTTATTATTTTTGCCAATGTGTTGCCTGCTTGCGCGTGGTTCTACCCGAGGGTATAAAAAGCCGTTACTGAGGTTGCTTTTCGTTTCCAGAAATTTTGTTCTCCTGATAGGAAGGACCTGTAGCTGCCCTCGAAATCGATTGAGTATTTTAGTAAATGTGCGCCAAATACAAAATAAATATCTTTAATGTGCAAAGGATTTTAAAATATTTTTGAAACTATTTAGGAGCTGTTTATTTAATGCTTAAAACGTTCTAGGGAATCTTCTTTTCATTAATCAGTTAGTTGTAATTTCAGCCTTTACGGTAACTTCTCTTTTCCGTACTGCTCACCAGAATGCAACTGAGTAGCGAGCATAGGTTTTTTGGTTTTGAAACACAGCATGATTCTTGCATCACGGGGTGGCATGACGAGTTATGTGGTCAGTTTCTTGCTACCTGTGACAGTTGTAATTATTTGGCTTTCCGATTTCTCGCTGCAGGCACTTTAATTCTAACACTCCGGTGAGTTAGTGAGCGAGCTTCTAGTAATATTTAACTGGGTAGTGCTTGGCTACTGTTCCCCGTTTGGTTTGAACTGAACTTTTAAGGATTTTAAGTTCTTCTAACGTTTATTTTATTTTAAAGCTTTGCTATCCTCTCTTATTCTCCATTTCCGGACAGAATAAGCGCGAGTAGAATTTTTTATGCAAATGAGGTTGCAAACCGTATAAGTATTTAACTCGGACGCGCGCTGTATTATGTAACACGAGAATGCGCATGGGGTGTCAACACACCCCAAGCAATTAAATAACGTAAAAATGAAACAATTCAGTAAAAGAATGCATTCTATAGTAATTACAACATTTATTGTATAAAATAGTTTAAAACTAATGTTAATTTTGAAATTAATAACAGATAAATCTGGCCTGTTAAAAAGTACTGACTTTTTTTTTCTTTTTTTTAAGATGACTAGGAATCATTGATTTCTATGAGAAATTTCTGTTTTTTTATTTATGAATGCAATTATAATCCAAATTATGCAAAATTATTACATTAACACTGGGTTATATAATTAATTTTCAAATGAGTTAGGCTCAAGAAGCATTAGATATTTTATAGTTTATACATGAAGCTTCTGTTTCACAGTGCTCTTCACGTATATTCTTTTTACACTTCACACATACAGTTTTTGATTTCCCTTGACCACATGTAGCATCTCCGGTAACATAATCGTCTTTTCTTTGTCTGTGGTTCAGCAAGAGAATCTTTGTTGCGTTCCTTCTGTTTCTGTCGCGATTTCAAACGAGGATCTAAAAGTGCAAAGGCCAGGTTCCATGCATCGATGGGAGAAGCCACATCTTTAGATATATATGTATTGGCAGGCAAATTTCTTATAAAATTATGCGACGTCATGCGTCTGTAAACTCTAAAGGGTTCTTTCTGCCATTTTACTGTTTCATCTTTTATTATAAAATACTCGATTTGATTACAAGGAAGAGTCGCACTCTTCTTCTGATTCAGACTAATGATCACTAAATATATCTTCATTATCTGAGTCTCCTAATTATTATTCTATAGAATCTTTATGCGAGGAAACCTCCTCTAATAATTTTAGAAGTCTTTGCATTTCTTTTTTTGAGGAAATTTTGAATCAAATGAGAAAAACACCGAACAGAGCGACTTGAACACGCCGTGGCTCACACTGAAATATAGTAACACGAAAGCTGGCGCGGGATGTCGGCACACCCCGAACGGTTCTTGAAACAACAATAAATGCTCGGAATTTCCCGTTTTTACCCGTTTTTACTACTGTCTGCAAAGCATCTAAGTTTAGTTCTTATTTAGTTAAGTTAGTTTATTCCTTATTTTCTATGTTTTAGACCATAAGTGCTGGTCTCTGTATCCCGAAGTGCGGGAACGACTGTACGCTGGGAGAAATAAAGAATAAACTTAACCCTTCTTATCTTTGTTGTATCTTCTACACGCGCACGAACATAGTTTTGAGTAAGCTCCCTGTTCCTATTCAGGATTGGACTGATGTTTCCCAAGTCCATTAGAAGGCACAACAGTCCTTACAAAGTAGACTACTTTGTCTACTAAATCAAGGGTCAATTGAACCCTTCTTATCTTTGTTGTATCTTCTGCACACGCACAAACATAGTTTTGAGTAAGCTCCCTGTTCCTATTCAGGATTGGACTGATGTTTCCCAAGTCCATTAGAAGGCACAACAGTCCTGACAAAGTAGATCACTTTGTCTACTAAATCAAGGGTCAATTGAACCCTTCTTATCTTTGTTGTATCTTCTACACGCGCACGAACATAGTTTTGAGTAAGCTCCCTGTTCCTACTCAGGATTGCACTGATGTCTCCCAAGTCAATTAAAAGGCACAGCAATCCTGACAAACTGTCCCATTTTATTTTGCATCACCACAAATTGTGGAAATTCCTTTGCCTGGACTAAGTCTCCATCGTGATTTCCATGACAGAATGTTTTTTCGTAAAATTTCTAAGGCTACTGATTTCCATTCCCTTTACACTCTTTTCCATGGTCATCAATCGCGGTGGGCTTCCACTTAGAAAAAGCTCTTTTGAAGAGCTCCGAAGCACAATTAATCCTTAGGTGAAACGTCACAAAACTTTGCAGGGAAACTTTAAAATGTATTTACGCAATGTTTCATTCTTTGAAAGCCATTCAGATAAACAAATGGAATTCCTTCTGTAAACATCGGACGTAAAACTTTCTCTTGATAGTATTGCGTTTATTTTAACATTTTCCTCCGCTCCTCTTATTACTTCCTTGTACGAAGTAAAAAGGAAGTATTGTCATGGCCAAAACTTTCGAGTCTCATATTTCAAACCGTAAGAACAGAATAAAGGACTCTTTTTCACTCAAATAATTATAAAACTGATTTAAAACGGATTCTGAAGAGATTTTTTTCGTAGCGTCTGTGCGTTCGTATGTATGTATGTATCTCGCATAACTCAAAAATGAGGAGCCTCAGAACGTTGAAATTTTGTATATAGAGCTGCTATAACATGTAGATGTGCACCTCGCATTTTGGTTGCAATCGACTCCACCAAAAGTATATAAATGTACGCAT
>KK122152.1:110088-138980 GCA_000611955.2 Stegodyphus mimosarum
CAAAAATATATAAATATACGTATATATATATATATATATATATATATATATATATCCACTCTGTTACTAAATCTAAATCCACTTTGTTACTAAATCTAAATTCCCTCTGTAAATCCACTCTATTACTCTGTTTGTAAATTGTGGATTTTTTGCTTTAAAAATGAATGAATTTATGTTCTTACGTTTCGGTTAAGATTTTTATGCCTTTAGTTAACCTGCATGCAATCATTGGGGAATTAGCAACAATTTAAAAGCTTTTTAAGTGCGACTAAGCCTAACTTTTGGTTAGGATAGAGCCTACATTTGTTTACATTTGGAGCTTAGCAGAATAGTGAATTTGTTACCACTACAGAAACTAAGCTTCGCAACATTATGTTAAGTTATTAGCTTGTTTTTGCGTACAAGTTGTAATTTTAATTGTAAAAGTATTTTTTTAAAATTGTTTTAACTGTACTTCGTGTTTTATGTTTTTCTATATCTTTCAATTTTTAATGAAAATATTTTTAGTTTTTATGTATTTTTGCCTTATTGCGAAGTGAGAACTGAATTAATTAGTAGAGCATGCGCATTAGGTAAGCGGCGCTGAATCGTCTGTGAAATCGTCTGTGTTTAGCGCCGAAGTGTGGCTATAGTAAATAAATATAGTGAACTTTAAAGTGTGCATTTATTCTGTTGTGGTTTATGCGCTATCGACGAAGTAGATTTAATTCAAAATCCGTTAACTGTTAATTCAATATGTTTAAATGAAATGCAGAAAAATTGCGTATAATTTAATATTCCATACAAAGAAGTCATGTGGTGTACACATCAAATTTTTTTATATTCCCTGTTATAAGACAATTCTGCGTCAGTCATAAACCCCTCGCAGAAACTTTCTTTGCGTTGATTGAACAGTTTGAATTGTTTGAACACTTCCCATGAAAGGTAGGAACTTGTCGTTAATATGTAGTATTTTGCCATGTTCATTTCACATATGAAAATCTTATATTCTGTTAAACAAATAATAATTTCCAAACGCAGACGACAGTTCATTTAAAATAAAATTCGATCGATTTAAAATAATTTATTATGACCAGAAACATTGTCTTCTAAATCATATCAGCAAATTTGTCAATTGTCCCAATTATTATGAGAATTACCGGTTATACTTTCTGAACAAAATATATATTTTATTACAAGGAATATTTTGATGATATTTATTTTGCAACAAGAATTTTAATATCTAGTGCAAGATCTTTGCAAATAAATTTCAAGAATGCAAGTGTCCGAAAAGAAACGTGAACCTCTGTAAGGAATGTTTAAATGTAATGGAAAATTTCGAAGCCATATCTTTCTCCTGCTTGAAACGGAAAATTAAACACCATTACTAAGAAATGAGGTACATTTCTGAAAATTGCTCTAGTCGAGAAAAAAAGGCACGAAATTCTGTCTATTTTAATGCTTACAATAAATATTCATTTCTCGCTATAAAATACCCGACATTAACTGTGATTGCATTCTTCACCAAGAATGCCATTCTTTTTTTAACATTAATTTTTATGCTCCCCAGTAGCTTAATTTAAAACTAAGTAACCCATAAAGGGGGAATTAAAATGCTTAAAAGTTCACAATAAAAAGTATTTTTGTATTTTATAGCGCGTGTAGATCATTTTGGACTTTCATTGGAGGCTATAAAAATTTTAAATTTCATAATTTATATTTCCTGATATTTCACTACTATTAGACGCCTCTTTATTCAATAAAGAGTTTCAAGCCGTATATTTCAATATTCATCAATAGTAATTTAACTGAAAAACTGATAAATTTGTTACTTCAATAAATATATACATCTGTGTTATCAAATAGGATACAGCAAATATGTTTTCTTCCCTTTATAACTCCTATGTTAGAGTAGGAAACTGCTTATACTGTAATGCAAAAGACTTTCCCGATTCTCTTCTACTATTTTAAGTCTTTGTTTTGGTTTATTTCATAGTGGTATGCTAGGGTTACCTGCATAGGAAGGGATGTCTTCGTAGGGAATTACTTAAGGGAAACTGCCTCGTATCCATATCAAGAAAACGCCCGTGCAACCAGCCCATTCGCCTGGAATCAAACGCAAATAAATCTGCTCGTATTTCGCTTCGACCCTGGAACAATATCGGCAGCCTTCTGGGCAAGGTCAAGGGGGGCATCGGCGTTTCCGTGTGAAGGCAGGGCATCGGCGTCATCCAGGTGCAGGGCATCGGGCATCCGGGTCAAGACAGAGCATCGGCGTTTCCGTGTGATGATCTCTTATAGCGATGTCATATTCCTGGAGTCTCTGTATCCACCTGGCTATTTGACCTTCGGGATTCTTGAAATTTAAGCCACGTCAACAATGCAGGATCCGTGTGGAGCAGGAACTTTCTGCCGAAGATATAGTGATAGAAATGTTCTACGGCTTTAACTATGACGAGCAAATCTTTCCTGGTGACACTGTAATTCCTCTAAGGTTTAGACAGGCACTTGCTCCAGTAGGCCACGACACGTTCTTGACCGTTTATTTCTTGGGACAAAATAACACCGACACTTTCAATGCTCGCATCCGTGTCGAGAATAAATGGCCTGTCGAGCTGAGGATACGTCAGGATTGGAGGAGATGTTTCCTTCAGGTTATTAAACGCATAATCACATTCCTTTGTCCACAAGAACGTTTTCTTGCACTCTGTCAGCTTGTGAAGGAGTCTTGCGATGGAAGAAAAATACTTCAGGAATCTCCTGTAGTAGGTGCAAAGCCTAGGAAACTTCTCGGCCGATGAACATTTTTTGGCCATCTCCAGTCTTTAACTGCTGACACTTTTTTAGGATCCGTCAGGATTTTTCTGCAGATGACATGCCCCAGATAAGCAACTTCCTGTCTGAATAATTTACATTTGGCGGAACTTAACGTTAGATTGACTTCTTCGTCCCGAGAGATTTCTAGTAATTTCTTTGCTGCTCGAGATTTCTAGAAACCAACAAGACGATGGAATTACGGTTACAGTTAACATGTAGAGTCATTAGGTTATTTAGAAGCAAAACTGAAAAATGTGCAATGCCCTCGCCGAGACTCGAACCACGGACCTCTCGAATATGCACCGAGCGTGCTAACCATTACACCAAGAAGGCATGCAAAGAAGACGGGAGAAATACCTTATAAACACAGTACTCAATTACGTTTATTTATTCAATTTCAATACAAATTACCGAGATATCCATTTATTAAATGTTAAATGCACTTGCTTCTGTATTTTTACTTCTCTGAAATAGATTTCTCTCAAATATCTATCTCGCGCTAAGTTGCACGGAGAAATACAACAGTTTTATTTATAATTCTACTGAAAATAGCTAACTAAATACAAAATTCGTAACAAGACAGCAAGCTAATTGTTCACATCCTTGAAGTATATTTTCTCTTATTTTCTGTAAAAAAAATACCTGATATGGGCACCACACGACTTCAAAAATTCGTATTATTTAATACGCATTTTTTGCTGCACTTCATTTAATTATTTCCAAGAATTTAGCTAGTGGGATATTTCTCATTTAATAAATTCAGTTCTCATTTCGCGGCAAGGCAAAAATACATAAAAACTCAATCTTCATTAGAAATTTTAAAACGCAGAAAACCATAACGCACCATATACAGTTAAAAACAGTTCAAAAAGCAATCTGCACAGTTAAAATTGGAATTTCTAAGCAAAAACAAATAATTCAGCCAGCAGGCTGAAAGTCAAAATTTTCGGCAGAAAAACCTGAAAGTTAACTTCAGGTCACATTGAGCAAAAACACACCGAAGTTGTTGCACCAATGGACTTAATTCCCTATTCTAATAATAAGCATTTCAAATATGGAAGCCACATTAGGCTTAGCAGCGTCATTTTAAACTGTTCATAATTCTACAACTATTGCACGCACATTAACTAAAAGCTTAAAAACTTTAATCGGAACATAAGAATAACATAACGTAATCGTTTTTAAAGCAAAAAATGCTCAGTTCAGAACATATAAGAATAAAAAAAAAAAACTGAGCTCACTGAGCCGTGTAACAGAGTGGCTACATGAATCAATGTCTTACATACTTTTATAAAGTAAGACATTCACTTACTTTTATCAAGTAAGATTGCAAGACGAAAAGGGGAATGTTTTCAGATTAGCGAGATGACGAAACGGGCTCTTCATAAATTGTTGATGGTTGTAAGAAGAGATTTCAACTCCCCTTGAAAAGTCAGATTCTTTCTATGGAACCAGCAATGATTCTTCTGTTTTATTCTATAGTTTTATTTTCCACAGTAGTGCAATCCTAATAGTGCAACACGTTTGGTGCTGCCGATTGGAACTAAAAAAAAGAGGTGTACAACTTCATGCTATAGCAGTCTCATATTACAAAATTTCTATGCTTTAAAGCTACTCGTTTTTGAGTAATGCCAGATACGTTCGTGGGTGTGTACAGACGTCACGAAAAAAGTCTCTGAATACATTTTGCAAAATAAAAGGAAAATGAAAGAAACTTTTGGAAATAAAATTGTCCTTCATTCGGTCCGTACGTACAGATTTCACGTGAAAATATCGTTGAGATGGATTCGAGAGAGGCCAAAATAGATATTTTCTTTGAAATATTGACAACCGAAATTTTTCACGATTACAATACTTCCCTTATTTCGTACAAGGAGCTAAAAATAAAAATTAAAAAATAGCTGTGTTTTTTAAATGTTTGTTTGTTTGTTTAATTCAGCGTGACAAACACGAAGAGCAATTGTATGGCTAAAAAGAGAGCAATTTTTTTGGAGGCCTTTCTAAGGGGAATTGGGCCATATTTACGTTATACATGGAGAAAACTTCGAAAATAATTGTACGACCAGTCCGTTCACTTAGATTATTCGAACCCATATTTAGAGTTTTGCTTTCTGTGAAGTTACGGTTTTTAATTTGGCAAGGCTTTACTTGCGGTTTTTGTTCCTTACAGTATTAAATTTAATGCACATAACATGTAATTAACATGTATTTTGATGCTTTACTTAAATTGTAATGAATTAATATAAATATTGAGAAATAATGAACACAAAACTTTATAAAACACAAGGTATTCGTTGCAGCCCAACCGGTATAGTGGTTAGCGTCGCTGAATGCCGCGCCGAAGGGCCCGGGTTCGAAACCCGGAGGAGGCATGCATGTTTGTAAATGTATATTGTCCGTGCGGCATGGGGGCACTCTAAATATGCGCGAGCCAAAAGTCATCTCGAGAGGTCGATGATAGGGGAAGAGGGATAGGAGATCCTCAGACCCGTCCTACCGGGGTGGGGTTGGAGGCGGAACAAAGCTAAATAGCACTATCATCTGTAAGGTACTCAAAGCTGTTGCCAACGGCAGGCGTAAACTTGCGCTCCTTTGCATGAGGAATTCCGTGGGCTTAGGCTGACTATAGGTCAGACAAGTTATAAGGTATTTCTCCCGCCTTCTTCGCATGCCTTCGTGGTATAGTGGTCTGCGTGCTCGGCGCGTAACCGAGAGATCCGTGGTTCGATTCTCGGCGAAGGCGTTGCTCGTTTTTCATGTCTGATGCTTCCAAAAATACCTAATGTCTCTACAAAGGGAGCATTAGCAACAACAACAACAAAAGGTATTGATCTTTTGTCTCATTTTAAATAATTTTAAATCATCAATAAATTTTTGATTCGATTTGGTTAACGGATCAAAGCAAAGCAGTAGAAAGCTATCTGCCTAATGGAATTAAAATTTACACGCACTTTCCTTCAACTAGGAGAGAATGCTTTCCCGACTGAAGACCCTGCCTATTAGGCAGAAGATAGAAATTTGTTGCGAATCATCTCGGCGAGAAGAAATAACAAATGCTTTATTGCTACGAACTGAGAACCTCAGTCCCGAAACGCAGACTTACTCAAACCAAACTCTCTCAAAACCCCATCGCATACCGTGCGCTCGTCAAACGTCGAATGTGTTGTAAATTAATCAGGAATTTGAGAAGAAAATGTTAATTTTGAACTTTCTTCTGGTAACCCTAGAAATGCCAAGATGCGCGCGCATCAGTCACAATTATTATAATACTCTTGTTCTTTACTTCTTATTAAGCTTTCATATGTGTTTGCATGCAAACATTAATGTATCCGTCGCTTTATATTATTTAGTTACAGCTGAATAAATGTGATTTATGCTTAAGTATGCATCCTATCATGAAAGGATATATCCCACACACCAATGAAGTTTCGGAGATTTAACTGCTGCTGCTGGGTGCACAAAAGGTAAGCTAAATTTCGCTATCTTTATTCTTCAGAATGTCGGAGACCATGGCGGCGAAGGAAACAAAGTCTATGACAACCGTGTTTATGGCCGTTATGCTACCTACTACGATAGCCTAAGCCACTACCGTCTGGGACAGCACCTTTAAAAGGGGTCTGTGGACTTTAAAAATTAGTGTTTTAAGTTTTTGTGTTTTCAACAAGAAATATTATGCTTCTACATATTATAACATCAATTTACAAAATATATGTTCAGAATTTGAATTTATTTTAAATTAAAAAATTTTAAAACAAATAATTAATTATTTTAAGATTTAAAATGCTTCTTGCGCTCTAATTTTCGATATTTTTTCCTTTAAATTAGTTATAAAGACTTGACAAAAGTTTCAGTGTATTCGTTATTGAATAGGATGGATCAGAAATTTTTAAAAAGGATTTTTGTGAATTTATACCCAGTTTTCGGAAAAATGTCTCCTTTTTTTAGACATTATCACAAGTTTAAATTTCTTAATAACCTTATAAGGTATTTCTCCCGCCTTCTTCGCATGCTTGACGCGTAACCGAGAGGTTCGATTCTGTCTGTGGTTCGATTCCCGCCGGAAGCGTTTCTCATTTTTCCCGTTTCCTCCTGCCAAAATACCTAATGACTGCACAAGGTTTCGAATTCCCTGTAATAGGTGAAGTCTAAAATTTCTAAATAAGTATCTTCAGTATGCTTTTATATGATCCCAGAAAATAATTTAATGATTATAATAAAAATCAGTAGTAGCATATTGATTGTTTCTTTTGATTCTCTTTGTCAAGTCTGCCTTTGAGTTTCTTTTACTTTTTTCAAATAGCAATCCATTTTTTTTAATTTGTTTATAATTTTATTTATTAGTTCAAAGGGGCTTTGCCCCTGAAGGACTATTGTTTTCGTTTGGCGATTTTGCGTTGAATCACTATAAACGGCTGTATCACTTTTCAAATTGTTGCCATCAAAAGTGATCGGCCTGTAGTACATTTACAAAAATTAAATAATGAAGAATCTGCATAATCGTATGTATATTTCACCAAATGAGATAAAACAACGATACCTAGAGCCATCCAATTTTGAATAACGTACGTTTCCACCCAAATAGACGCATTTGGAAGGCCAAATTTTGAATTTGTTTTATAATCTATTTTATACTTTATAAAACTTGAACGAATTTTTGATGAACAAACTCAACGATTTAAAAGCGAGCCGTGGCAACACTCTACGGAAAAAGAAGAAAAAAAAAAAAAACCTTTTTATCTCCAGCTCCTGGAACTGTGTATCGGAAATTCTAAAGATATGCTCATTTTAAATTATTTTGCGATATTGCTGTTGAACTGAATTTTATGGTTTAAGTGCGAACAACATGATATTTAATAAATAAAGGTAACACATAAAACGTTTAAAAAAAGGCCCCTTTGGATGTAATTTAAATTCTGAAAACCTTTCGGATTTTTTATTTTTATGTATTTATTTATTTGTTTGTTTTATATATTTTCTATTTTTTCCACATTTTAATTTCAAAAAAGAAATGCAGAACAAAACGCTACATTGTTTTTTAGTTGACTTTGTATTCAACAGTAAAGATTTTCGTTTCGAAGTCAGTAATTATTACTTTTATTTATAAGTTATTAATTTATAAACGAAATCTTAAGAGCGTCATTACTGGACATTTTGTATATCGGTAAACTAAACAACGCCAAAAAAATTCTTGTAGTTTAGAAGTTCTAACACGCTTTCCGATATTGTTAAATGTATAATACTATTTATAAAAATGTGTAAAGAATTCTCTTTGTAAAGATTTACTTATTAAAAGTTAATTGATTATTAAGATTATTTCAGTAAACGTTTGAAATGAAATCTGAAAAAAAAAAAAAAAAAAAAAAAACTTATATACGTAAAGAAAGAACTTGCTTTTGTGTAGTTAACTATTTAAGTGGTTCATTTCCCCCTCCCCTTTTCACTGGGTTTAGAAAAAATGTCGTTTAAATTGAAATGGTTTAGTAGCTGGAGAAAAATTCCAAAGCCTCTGACTCGCTTTGCAATTAAATGAATTCGCCATTATCTATTCTTTCCGTTCGAAACCTATACTTGTTTTGCGTAACACACTAACAGATATTTGAGTAAAAAAATAGCGGAAGAATTATTTTTGCAGTCTCTAAATTTAAAGATAAATTGGAAACAAATTGAAATTTTTTTTATGAGGAATTGTCGTCGAAAATACGCGGAATTAATTTTAATTAAGTGTTTCAAAAACAAGTTTCTTTATCTTTTTTCCAAAATCGTAATTAATCTAGTAGGAAATCCACCGAAAGAATGGAATTACGTCACAAGTTTGGAACTGTTGTAGTGTCCGAAATTTATTCAGAATATTTAAGGCAGAAAAAATGAAAGTAAGGAAGTAATTGAAAGAGAATTAGTTACTTTTCAATTTCAGACAAATGAAATCACAAACACGAATACAGTTTTCTTTTAATATCAATTAACTCAGAAAAAAAAAGAAGGAAAAAAAATGAAAACTTTGCGATGGAAGTACGACCGTTGTAGTTTCGTTTGACCTTTCTGACGAAAAGATACATTAGTTACTGACCCTAGAAGTGGTTACAGATAACAAAGCCTGTCATAAAATCACCCTTTGTAGATTTTAGCTGTTCGGACAAAATTTTGGATGTCGTGTTCAAAAACAGAATTGGGTAACTCATGCAATTTTGTCAATTTGTAACATTAAAACTTACTATTCTATTCTTTAACATTTCAACATACACTGGTGTGCAAAAATTAAGGACGAGACGGTTTTTTCAATATAACTTTGTACAAAAGCTTTCCAAATCAACACATTTAATACAGTAAGATCCCCAATACGTAAGGACATGAGTAATGTAAGCAACACTTACTAAAAAAGAAATCAGAGGGATAAAAAGAAGCTTTATTGAAAACGTAGCATGGAGCGCAATGCGACTGAAGGCCGAAACATCCCTGTGATGGGTGTCCAGCAAGAAACATCCGGTCTTTAATAGGGGATATGATCTCCCCTGACTGCTAGGCAGGTTTCACATCATTTGTGCATGCTGGATATGTGGTTGTTAATGAGCTGTTGAGACACTGCTGCTCGTTCCTCTTGTAGCACCAATCGCAGTTTCGGAATCGTTACTGGCGATAAGTTACGTGCTGCCACGGGTCTCCCTAGTAAGTTCCGTACATGCTTGACGGGATTTAGATCCAGAGACCTTGCCGACCAATCCATGTGTTCAATATCTTCACTCTCCAACAGCTCTTCGACAGTAACTGTGCGATGAGGTGGAGCGTTGTCGTCCATGAAGAGGAACTGAGGACCCATAGCCCTTGTGAAAAGACGCATGTAAGGAAGAAGAACCTCGTTACAATAGCAGTCCCAGGTGACGAACCTCCTTGGGAGATATGAAGGTCGGTCCGGCTACCAAGCATTATGTCTGCTCGAACGAGAACTCCGCGACCTCCAAAACAGTCCCTTTTGATGATGTTGAAGGGGTTATTGCGTGTTCCCCGCTCTGTCCAGATGTGTATGTGTCTAGAATCGCAACTCAGACTAAATCTGCTCTCATCTGTAAAGAGTACTCGTCCCCATTCATTGTCTCTCCAATTCCGGTGTTCCCGGCACCACAGAGAACGCCTTCTCCGATGGGCAGGCGTTAGAGGTACACACCGTACAGGGCGTCGTGCAAACAGACCACCACCGTGCAGTCTTCTGGCCACGGTAAAACGCGATATCGGTCGTCCAGTCGCCTGTGTCGTGTGTCTAGCGATTTTCCCGCTGTCTGCCGCCTGTTTCTTCTGGCCTGTAAGGCAATATACCGGTCATCTGCGGGTGTGGTTCCTCGTGGACGACCACTACTAAACCCCCGGATAGCTGTTCCTGTAGTTTGAAATTGTCTCCAAAGTCGTGAAACGATGCTGTGAGCAATTCCGAACTCTGCAGCCACACTTGTCACACTGCGGCCTTCCTCCAACTTCCCAATGATTCGACCTCGGGTAAAAGCATCCAGATGTCGTCTAACAGATTGATTATTCGCCATTTCTCGCCGAGGCAGCAACTCGGTGTGATTTTAACTGCTATACAGCGTGCAATCTCTTTGCCAGAAATACTGATCTTACACCGACAACATACTTTATACTACCCAGACACTCTCCCATTACGTCTACCTACATATCTGCGCGTGTACATCACCTTACTTAATCTCCTGATTGGTCTTTCTGTCCGTTCTGCCTCTTCGTTCAGCTGATATGCTAATTTTTCGACTTCGTCCTTAATTTTTGCACACCAGTGTGTATTTTAAAGCAATATGTAATTTTTAAGAATAATATATTTTGAAGTAATACATTTTAAAAAAATAATGTATGAAATTTTAACAATTTTTTTCATTTTTTGGTATTGAATTTTAACGTTATGCTTTCAAGAGGCTAGAAAAAATGAGGCTTTTGATGACACGGAACGATTTTCCTTTAACATTTACACTGTCTGACAAATGGAAAATTGACAGAGGTGTAGCCATTTGAAGTGCCATAAGCTTCGTAATTTATCGTTCAAATTAAAGCTATTCAATGGTTAACAAACTGAGAGATTTTTAAACAATTTTGGATAGATATAATTTATAATACACCTAATTTCCTTTATATATATAATATGTTTAAATGGTAATTCCTATAAACTTTTGCACCATAAACACTATTCATGTAAGATATTTCGTCATGCATTAAATGCTTCGATGCTTAATAATAGTACTATATCTGACGAAAAATGTTTCATGGTACACTAACATGATATTACTGGCTTTTTTAATTATATATTGCAATTAAAATCAATTATAAAAAATTTAATGAATTAAATGCGTTCTTTCTGTATGCCTTATTATATAACAGTGAATACATTCCATTTCAAAATAAGAAAGTTCTGGTTTGGATTCCCCCAAGTTTGTAGCTGATTTTGAGTAGTTTGAGTAGTATCCCCCCCAAGTTTGTAGACAATGGATTAATTTGTACTTACTTCATAATTTGTTCTTACTTCAATTAGGAATTTTTAAATATTTATGTAACTTATGTGCATATTTGTGCTTACTTTCCTTGTAATTTTATTTACTTTTTTTTTTAAATTTTTACCACCAGAAAGTGATAATTTGCCCAGAAGGGCTATTAATTTCATTTGGGCATTTTGTGTCGTCCACAATAAAACGGCGTTTCATTTTTCAAATTGTTACCACCAAATATTAGAGCCCTGCATTATATTTAAAAAAATTAAATGATGAAGAATCTGCATGAATGCATATATGTTTCTCGCGTTGTGAAGAACAACGGTTCCTAGAGATATCAAATTTTAAATAACGCAGTCCTCCACTCGAATATGGGCATCTGGAAGCGCAAGTCTGGAATCTGTTTTATTATCCTTTTGATATCTTGTAAAATATTAACGAAATTTTGATTAACAAACTCAACGATTTCAAAACGAGCAATGGCAGCTGGTGGCCTCGATTAATTGGAGGCTACTTCTCTATTCTCCCCCCCCCCAAAAAAAAGAGCTTTCAGTTATGTTCATTTTCATTTTGTTATGTATTTTTTCCCTCTTCGTACGGAATATTACTGTGTGTTTTATATCCCTGTATTGCTTATTGTACATAATTTTAAGATTTTTGTTGTTACACAATAATATGTAGCTTTTTTGTATGATTTGTTTCTCTAAATATGCTTCTCATGTTAACGTTATACCAATCTATTGTTCCGTTAGTCAAATATATCAATATACAGGCAATTTTATGCCTTGTTTTTAACTGTACTCATTTGGAAATGTTTATTTAAATATTATTATGTCCATAAATTATCACTGTGCAGGCTCTGCTACAATTTGTATCTTTATAATAGTCTAATTATCTTTATAATAGTGTACCAGTGTATATATCGTATTAACTATTTCTTTCTCTTCCTTTTATTTTTTTTTCTTTTTATTTCCTTGTACGAAGTAAAAAGAAGGTATTGTAATCCAAAAAAAATTCGGCTATCATATTTCAACGAAAATATCCTTTTTGACCGCTATCGAATGCAATTTAACGATGCGTAATATCTAACCGTAAGGACAGAATAAAGAACTCTTTTTCCCCAATAAAATTATAAAACTGATTTAAAATTGATCATGAAGAGATTTTTGTGGCGTCTGTGCGTACGTACGTACGTATGTATGTATGTAACTCGCATAACTCAAAAAGGACTAGCCTCAGAATGCTGAAATTTTGTACATAGGACTGCTATAACACGTAGATGTACACCTCGCATTTTGGTTGCAATCGACCGCACCAAAAGTATATAAATATATGCATATATCTATCCACTCAGTTACTCGGCTCAATGAGCTCAGTTTCTTTATTCTTATATGTTTATAAATTTTGCCTTTTTTCCTTTAAAAATGATTGAATTATGTTGTTCTTACCTTTCGGTTACGATTTTATTCCTTTAGTTAAGCTGCATGCAATAATTGAGGAATTATCAACAATTTAGAAGTTTTTTAAGTGCGGCTAAGCCTAATTTTTGGTTATGATAGCGGACATATTTGTTTGCATTTGATACTTAGCAGAATAGTGGATTTGTTGCCAATCTACAGAAACTAGGCTTCGCAACATCAAAGTAATGTCTTCTTTCATTATTGCGTATTAAATTATGCTTAATTCGTTCTGGAATTATCATTTCAGTTATTAGCTTGGTTTTTTGCGTATAAACTATAATTTTAACTGTAAAAATTGAATTTTAATTGTTTTAACTGTACTTGAATACGACGTGTACGTATGTAGTGTGGATTTTTAACCACTTCACGGACTGGAGGAAACGACGTTTGCCAAAGTCCTCATCTCCTTTCTTCTTGCTTAAAAGCAAGATTGCTACAGATTGCTACAGAACTGTACTTGGTGTTTTGTGTTTTTCTATATTGCTTTACCGCGAAGTAAGAACTGAATTAATTAGTTGCGCATGCGCATTAGGTAAGCAGCGCTGAATCGGCTGTGAAAAGCTGTTTCTTTTTTATTTGTTTAAGTTCTTTTATACGTCGTTTTAAATTTATTATACTATTTAAATAGAACTTGTGGTAATTCTTCAGGAAAAGTGCGTATAATTTAATATTCCGTACAAGGAAGTCATGTGGTGTGCATATAAATTTTTTTTCATTCAAATAATGCAACACACTTAATTGAGCTGTCTGAAAATATTGTTTGTTCTTGCCTTCTAGACCTCTTGCCATTAACCGGCAAACAAATTTCCATCTTTAAATAGACATACTTGGTTTGAATCCCAAGGAAGCGCACACAAGAGTAAACGAATGTATTGTTGCCTGCGTACGGTTTCGTAATAGATTGAATCCACAAGTTTGATAAAAAGCTAATCAATTTTATTCTTATCGGAAGAAATAGAGCAAAATGTTGAAATTTTCCCTCGGAGATATTCGTACAATATCACAATATCACACAGTAGTTATTTTTTAACCTAATAAAACGTTAAATAGAACGCAGTCCAAAGCGCAGGGAAAGCTAATCCGATCTCACCGCGAGTTCGCTACAATCGGTAACAATTAAGTAAACAACTACTGAGATGTTTCTCTCCGGCTTTTCAAAGCTTTTTAAACGGTCACGAGAAGGTTCTGGCCATTTCTATTTTCTCGAGGTTTCTGGTAAGAAAAAGAGTAGAATTACTGTTACAGTTAACAATTACATTTATTTAAATTAAACATCAATTACGGAGATAAACTTTTATTCAATGTTAAATGCAAAATTTTATTCAATGTTAAATGCAAGTGCTCTTGTATTTTTACTTTTCCGGCGTAGCTTTCTCTTAAAATATGTCACGCGCTGCATTGCACTAGGAAATAAGACAATTTTAAAAAAATCTGAAAGTTTCAGATTTTAAATTACATCCAAAAGGATTTTTTTTAACGTTTTGTGTGTTACCTTTATTTCTTAAATATCACGTTCTTCGTACTTAAACCATAAAATTCAGTTCAACAGCAATATCGCAAAGTAATTTAAAATCAGCATATCTTTGGAATTTCCGATGCACAGTTCCGCGCGCTGGAGATAAAAATGTTTTTTTTTTCCGTAGAGTGTTGCCATTGCTCGCTTTTAAATCGTTTCAGTTCATTTAAATCGTTCTTTGCGAACTATCACCAAGAATCCGCTCAATGACCGGAAAGTAATTTTCGCAGAGGAAACTCGTAAGAATATCCCTCCTGTGTGGTTTCCTTGGGACATTAACCGAAATGGAACGAAAGCGGTTTTTCTGGAGACTTTGTTTTTAGAGATGCTGTAGGTAAGTCGCGCCACGCGACTGTTCAGAGCCACATGAAGCGGAACTTCTGTATGTTATGGCTATATTTTAATGATGTTTTACTTTTATTGCTCAAGAAATCTTCATTAAGTTTTAAAATAAGTATTTAAAAGACCTCCGGTCTGATTATTCATCCATCTTGGATGCTCTTAGGCTACAGTATGTCATTTTTTATACTAATCACCATTTAGAGTAATATTCTTTTAACTGGGAGAATTTTGCTGATAGTTGCACAAATTCGCCAATTCCTTTTAGCAGAATTTCTTCGGCTTTCTTAAAATCTTTCACTGAAAAAAATCATGTCCTTGTTGTTCCTAAACCCCTTGGCGGGGGGCAGGAAAGCGTACACCAAGTCCAAGAGACCTTACCGCACAAGTGAATCACTGAGGCGTCGTCCTGCTCAGCCGACAGCTGTCTCAGGGAGACGCCTATACAATCCAATAGGTGAGTGGGAGAGGTAGGGAAGGAACAGGCACATGAGGGCAAGGTCCTTTCTGCCACGTTGAATTTCATGCGTCGAAGATGCCCGCTTCTGAATCTGACCGTGGCCGTTTGGAGAGGCCTAAATCTTTTACTTAAAAAAAAATCATAAAATTATGTTTGTCAGCGATCGACCGTTAAAAAGAAACATAATTTAAACCTCTATTAATAAATGTTGGTTAACTTTACAGAATCCTGTAGGTGGACGTCAAGTACCACAGAAGCAGTACTTTTAATAAGGAAATATTTTCCAATAAACACGTTTTATTTATGTTATGTATTCTTCCAGGAAATCAAGAGAATTTAGTATCCAGCTTTCTAATTCATAAATATAAAGAATATTCTTTTTAGAATGACAATAAACTGAAATTAAATATTGTTACCTCTCGGAAATTATATTAATAAAACATCGTTTGCATTTACGAAGAGCTAACGTGTTTGAATTAAAATAAATAAATACTTAACAAGCAAATGATAACAACGTCCTTATTGTGCTTTCTGTTGTATGATTGCTTTATAAGTAGGAATTCGTTGTGCTCGAGCACATAATATGGAAATGAAGATTTCCTGTAGTCGTAGAAAATTACGATGACAACACATATAATTAAAATGTGAATATTACTTCTTTGAAAGTCACATAGTCAATCGCAACGCCCATTAAAAATAACTCTGTATCATCAGTATAGATTCCCTTATTTACCAAAGAAGAATCGTGATGATCATAGTTCAGGCTGTGAGTTATTATACCTGCATTCCCAGATACATGAATTGACAAGTGTTGGATTTCAGATGACATGTAGTTTGTATTTCATACATACTTTCATTTAATTATGTTTACTTAATGTATTTTGGCCAGTAATAATTATTGTCAGTTTTGTTTCTTGTAAGTGGCAACAAACACAACTTCTAGAATTAGTAAAAATATGTGCGTGTAGTAGTAGCAGGATTACGAAAAGAAAATTTTTTATTTAGGTGAATGATGTTTTATTTAATATCGAAACTTAATTCCAGCCATAAATGAATACTTTAGAATGTGTTATACCTCTAGAGTCCGTGATACTCCGATAGCGTAATAGTTTATTTTGACACGCAAGCGAACAACAAGCTGTTTGTAAATACGGGCTTATCATCTCAGAGCAATAAAAATAATTTTCGTGCAAGGTTTGGTAAAATCGCAGGATTTGATTCCGGTTTCTGTATTTGTCATATGTGGGCAGGGATCTATCACTGTCATTGTGAGTTTTTTGCAGCAGCCTGCGGTTATTAAGTGTTGTGAGATTGTGCCTGGTTGGCCTTGGATTGTATGGGAGGAGGCCGTGATCACGAACGATGGAGGCAGCGTCTTAGCATAGCTACGTAATTTTTTTAATGTATGTGTCCAATAAACGCTTCCTGCCTAAGAAATTGTATTAAACTTTTCCTCTGCAACATCTCGTCCATCAACTGAAGATTCTCTTCGATCAAACGAAGGAAGGAAACTGTTTATTCGCCATTGTTGATTTTCTACAAGACAGAAGTAAAAGAACGGATAAAGCATTCAGCTAAGTATCCTTCCTTTCTCTAAATTTAGTCTAATCTGTATCATGAAAGTGCCTTTAAATTCATCAAGTCATTATTTTCAGTAGTTTCTAGCATAATACAATAGTTAGTAAATTGCTTTAAATCATTGGTTCTTTTTCTCGTAACTATTCCGAAGAGACGCTATGTTCCTTATCAGCAGTCAATCAACAGTAAGGCTTCTAATCAACAGTTACCCTTCCGAGGCCCCGTTCCTTGCTCAGGAATTTCTTGAGAGGAAAAATAGGGATTTTAGGCATAGATATGTGCAGTAGACTGTTATCTTTGTTACTTGGATCTCTTTCAGTCCTCATACTTAGAATTATATGCAAACATAAATAGAGTGTGGCTGAATTTGTTAAACTAATGCTTTAATAATTTATGAGGGTTAAAATAATGAATAAATATTATGTGTAACAAATAAAAAATTTAATTAAAAATCGTATTTTAGGAAAATTTTCTGTTTCTTTTCCTTTTCTTTCTATAGGTCCCCCCCCTTTTTTTTCTGCCATTTATTTTATTTTATTTTGTCCCGACTTTTCTTTCTGGCCTTTTGAACTCGCACAAAGTGTACGAGATTCATTTTTACTCTCTTCTGAAATACGAAATTTCTCCCTTTCTATAAACCTTTCCTTCGCACCTAAGCCTTGCCTAAGCTTGATTTTTCGCCCATCCGTGCAGAAAGACTTTGCGAGTGCAAAACAAGACATCTTTCTGTCTGTCTTCATTGTGTGTTTTTTACTCATCCTGTGGGCAGAAAGACGTAGCGATTTTTTTTCCCCTTTACTTCGCGCGTGCTCATTGATATTTTGGATACAGTATTTTGAATGTGTGATTAAGGTTAGCAGACGTATGGGAGTCGTGAGGTAATTAATTGTGTATTAGCATTTTTGTATTTTATATTTGTATGTTAACAGTAATCGGATTAGAATGTTTCAGTTTGATAAAGCATCTTTATAATGCAGTTTCGCCTAAAATGATCTTTTTCTGCTTCTTCCCGATTTTAGACTTACTAATCTTAAAGTTAACAAGAAGAGAATAAATGAAATAAATAAAGCAGTCAACTGAAATGGGTATTTCTGATTTAGATTTATGTTTCAGATGGTATGGAATTGTAAAGAATAAAATAAATAACAATAAATGTTTAGAATGCTGTGCTGTATCTAAGTATTAAATGGCGAGGAACAACTGTAGTAAACTTAATTAACAGCCTCCTAAGATGAAATAGAATGTAATTCTTACTGATTTATACTGTTTCAAATTGTATGAGTATTAATAGTTTTGAAGTTAAGAAATTATAAAAAGTTAAATGGCAGAAAACTCACTTCTCAAAATTGAATGTTTATAATACTGCCTTGAATTTAATGAGCTCCTATCTGAAGAAGCAAAGCTTATTAATTTCTTGCCTCTTATAAATAAGACGCAAGAGGAACCTTTACCCATTCACCTTCAAAATTAATCAAGTTTCAGTTAAAACTATGCCAAGTACAAGGTTGTTGTTTTGTGTAATTTTAAGTTCTACTGTGTTTCTGTCTTTCTTAATTGTAGTTGTATCTTTCTTAAGATTAACAAAATATTGATTGATTTAGGTTAAAATAAAAGATCTTGATTTAGACTTCCATTCCATTAGATCATGACTTTTCCATATGTAATAGGATCTACTGATTCTGTGCATTCTTAAAGCCTAGTCTTCTAAATGCTGTAGGTAAATGGTTATTCCTGAAATAATTTTCTATTTTAACTGCTCACTTGAGGACAGCATCAAATATTAAATTTTGTCCAAATAAATTTAGCCATTAAGAAGGACACCTACATATTACTTATTTATAATTAGTCTTGTTAAGCTATCTTTGCCCTTCACTTTAGCATTATCAATTATAATAGCCTGTATAAATGTATAGCATTATCAATTTGTGGTAATCTACTTTATATATATATATATTTATATTAGCACCATACTTTGTAATAATACCAGAGTTTCAAGAAAAGATTGCTTTATAATAAATCCGTGTAGCTATGATTGAATCATCGGGAATGTTACTTCTTCCTTTTACACTCAATTACAACTTTTCTATTAAGATTATCATTTGCTTTTTGATCAACTTCTGATTAAACTTCATGAAGCAATGATCCAGTAAGGCTTTTCTGAATGATAAACCGGTCAGAAAACTGAATGATCATTACTTCATGATAAAGCCATAATTTAAAACTGAATGATCATGGCTACATGATAAAGCCATAATTTGAAACTGGGTTCACAATAAGCCATAACTTGAAACATTTTTTTTTTTTTTATTTGTTGGAATTTCAGATTTTATTTACTTTGGAGTAATGGGCTATGCAGTAATAGACTTGGCAAACTCTTTTGTATGTGTTTGTGTATCAGATATTTATTAGAAACACAACTCTTCCCCATGCACTGAGCTGTATAGCTGTTCATTCTGTCTATTTGAGTAGACTGAACATACTGATTAAAACATCTTGCATATATTTTCCCCATCTTTCTTTATTTTATCATAGTTCTGCCTAACTATAAGTTCAGTCTTTCCATACACTCGTACTAAAAAAATAGCCAAGAAATACTAAAAGAAAAGGTCCAGATGTAAAAAGGGGAATTAAAACATACAGTTTACGCAGGAGGTAGCATTGCCGAGTGCAAGTAGGTAACCAAAATTAGTATAAAATATAATCCCGCACTCACACCACTAAAAAGCAGCGTGCTAGTCCTGTGAATCAGTTTGCATGATGAAATGCCTTTTATGGCTGTTGGGATGTTGCAAGCTGATGCAGAACAATCCACTGTTGCAAGAAGGCATAATATGCATCATAGTATCATCAATAGGCTATGGAAGTGTGATCAAAACCCCTGTAGAAGATGTGGGTCTGGACACCAGTGGATTACCACAACGGTAGAAGATAATCACTTTCCTGTTGTTATGTGCAAGATGCCGTAGATCACTAACGCCACAACAGCTGACATTGCATCTCTCTGCTGCTGTAGGACGGCCCATATCCTGTTAAACTGTGTCCCAGTGACTACATGAAAATGGACTGTATGCCTGACAACCTGTGGCTTGTGTTCCTTTGTCCAAATTGCATATCAGAGCATGGTAGAATTGGGCCCAAGAACATTGCAGCTGGACACCATAGAAGTGGAGCCACATACTGTTATGGATGAGTCTCGATTTAATTTCCAGAGTGATTCCCAAAGGGCAATGTTATGGGAAAAGCCAGAGACATACTGTGACATACTATTGAAGAGACATACTATTGGCTGTGAAGAATCATTGAAAGATTATTACATGACCTCTTCATGATTCCTAGTTGTTCTATCACAGCTGTCTGATATCACAATGATATTCTACATCCTCTTGTGCATTCTTTAATCCTTTATTACTGCAATGGGTACCAAAGCAATATTTATGAATGATAATGCCAACACGCATAGAGCTTTAATGGTGTGGACTTATCTGCCATGGCCTGCTAGGTCACTGGACCAGAATCCCATGGACATGTTTGGCCGATGGATATCGGGTCACAGTATGCCACCAGACAGCCTCCACGAACTCCAACATGCATTACTACAGAAAGGGGTGCTGCTGTCACAACAAGTGATCAACAACACTATTGCCAGCTTGCCTCGCCATTGTCAAGCATGCATTTCAGCTAGACGGTATCATACCCATTATTAGCGTGACATTGCCATTGCACATTCTTCTGACCCATTTGATCTTTCATGATGTGATGGTTTTAATACATGTGATTTTGTATATCCTTTGCTTTATTGTTTGCTATTTGGTATAGTAATGCCACACCAACCTCTTGGATCAATTTCACCCAGATCCATTAAACAATTTTTGTTTTATTCTGCGTTTTGCCTTTGTTGCTTATTTTTCAAACAAGTTTCGGTGAAAATGCACTTTAGCCCACTGCTTGGCGATGTTTTGAAAATCGCCAATTCGGCGCGTTTCTGCGAAACGTCTTTGCAATTAATTGCAACCTTCCCGACACGCTCCGCGAAAACCTATTGTAAACAAAACATAGAATTCTAAACCATCAATTAGTATGGAAACTGTTGCCACAAAAATATAATAAAATAATATGCAAAACAAACATTACGATCATTAAAATATTTGTCAGTTACCTTTAAATTAATTATTTACATTTTATGTTGTAATACTTACACATTTTATGCCGTTACATAACCTTCCCGACACGCTCCGCGAAAACGTAACCAAAATGGCATCCCAGAAAGAAGGAATTTTTTTTAAAAGGGCATTAAAATTACAAACGATACCATGTACACACCGTTCCGTTTTAACTTAAAAAAAAATCTGAGAATTGCACAATGTAGGCAACGTACACAAATAAACAAAATAAGCTAGAATAACGAAAATAAATTACAAGAAAATGCCATGTGCACAGCGTTCCTTTTAAACTTAAAAAAAACTTCAGCGAATTGCACAATGTACGCAACGTGCACAAATGAACAAAATAAGCTAAAATAACGAAAATAAATTACAAGAAAATGCCATGTGCACAGCGTTCCTTTTAAACTTAAAAAAAACTTCAGCGAATTGCACAATGTAGGCAACGTACACAAATCAACAAAATAAGCTAAAATAACGAAAATAAATTACAAGAAAATGCCATGTGCACAGCGTTCCGTTTTAACTTAAAAAAAACATCAGCGAATTGCACAATGTAGGCAATGTGCACAAATCAACAAAATAAAATAAATTGCAAACGATACCAGCGTTCTGTTCTTCAGCTGAGCCAAATTATTTCAATAAAAGGCAACAAAATATAAAAATTAAGCAACTTGCACTTCCAATAAAGTAATAAATGTACATGTACATTCACTCACCTCTCTCAGCATCACAGCTAAATCCATACCGACTCGGTATTTAGCGAAATATAAGGTACGAAAATAGCAAACACTCAACACAAAAACACCGCATTCAAAGAATACAACGACAACTGAAATAACTACTTAAATTAACACGTAAGAATTTCGAATAAACCGCTACGTCATCTCACATTACCAATAAAACCGTTCTTTATAAAATAGGAAATACGCATGCGCGAAAACTACATGTTTCCGTAGCTTCAAAGTACCCAGTCAGCCATGTTCGCGGATATACGGAGTTACCCATGTTGGCGCGTTTATTGCTCATTCAAAAACAATCGCCACCAAGCAGTGGGCTAAAGCGCATTTGGGCCCAAGTTTCATTTAATTAAGATAAATAATAAATTAAATTAATTCTAAATAAATAATAATTAAATGCATTTAATTATTATTTATTTACAAACTGGTTACATTAAAGATTAGAGCCCTGAACATTTTATTTAAAGAAGATTTCTAAGACTGATTTCAGAACTTATTTTTCATGAATTCACAGTGCAAGTGAATGTTTTGAAGAATTTTCATCTCTAGATGTCAAAAGAGGGAAGGGGGTACTGTAGAAGTGTTGATAAAATACATTAACTGTCTCTCAAAGGACTGAGATATTTCAGTTAATCTTAAACTCATTTTATAAAGATAGTGTGAAAATAAAATAAATAGTGTTGACATTGGATTACTTTTCTTCACCTAAAAGGGGGAAAAGAAATTCAATCCACTGAAAATTTAATCCACCGTATACAGTAATGAATTTTATGTAAACTGTCTGAAGAACCATCTAATCACATTTTATTTTCATGGGCCTAGTGTAATTGTAGGAAGCAGTTAAAAGGTTAGTTGTAGTATAGGATAAATTTACTATGCTAGCAGTCAACCTAACCTGAGAATGCTAGATGTGCTAAAAAGCAAGTATGGGAATCTGCTGAAGAATATAGTTCTACACTCACGTTTGTGAAAATTGCAACACCATGAAGGACTTACGCGAGTGAGCTGAAATTTTCAGGAAATGCAAAGTAGCGCATGATATGCAAATCCGTAGCGCATGCGTATGCTGAGCAGCGCCCTCTGAACGGCTGATGGATCCGAATAAATAGACGGCTGTAGCGAGGCGTGTATGGTTATCGGTGGTTATCTGCTAGTGGTAAACGTTAACTCAATCTGTACTTATGCCTCGTCGACGAAAGAGAGCGAGATTTGAACAACTTACAGAGTTTGAACGAGGGAGAATCATCGGCCTTCGTGAAGCTGGATTGTCGTATCGTGCAGTAGCCTCTCGTGTGCAGCGTAACAGCAGCACAGTGATGCGCGTTTGGAAGCAGTGGACGGACGAGTGTCGGACAACTCGGAAATCCGGGAGTGGACCCCGAAATGTGACGTCAGCTCGCGATGATAGACACCTGGTCCGCATGGCGCGGACGGACCGTACAGCTTCCTCTAGACAATTGGCAGCACTGTGGTCAATAGCTACAGGTGTTTCATTGTGTGCTTCATCAATTCGTAGACGTCTGCTGCAGTGTGGACTGCGCGCACGGACTCCTTTATACAGGATCCCCCTAACGCACGACCATCGCCGCCTGCGGCTACAATGGGCCAATCAGCATAGAGACTGGCGTGCTGATTGGCAGCATGTCGTGTTTTCTGACGAATCCCGCTTTAATTTGTGGTACCATGATGGCCGCATTCGTGTCAGACGCTATGCCGGTGAACGCCACCTTCCGGAGTGCATTATCGAACGCCACAGTGGACGAACACCCGGAGTTATGGTCTGGGGCGCCATAGCATATCATAGACGATCTCAATTGCTACGAATTGTGGGCAATCTGAACAGCAACCGGTATATCCGTGAAGTTCTACAGCCCGAAGCTGTCGTTACTACACACTTTGATAGTAAAGTACAGTATAGGATATATATATTATATATAAGTGAAGCGCTGCACATGATACTATACATAAATGCTTTTCTGCTATCCAGATCAAAAGCAATGCTAAAATTTATTTACGGGTGCACCTTGGCGATTTTTGGCAGTGCATGACAACGCGTTTGTAAAATTCTTTGACTTATTTTGGCTTTGTTTAGTGGCGATTTTTGCACCCAAACTGTACACTATTACCTATTTTCACTTAAAACAACATCAGAGAATTGCACAAACTTGGCATTGCGCACTCCTTTGACTTTGTCCATGTACACATCGATCTATTTTCATTTAAAAAGGTCAAAGGAGCAGCGAATTCTACACTAGAGCCAAACAAAAAATATATAATCTCAATAAACTACACTTTAAATGAAACAGTGAAATAACATAAAGGAAATTCATCCTAGCACTACACGGAGCAAATATCCAATTACCGTCGCCACATAAATTCACAAAAATAAGAGTAAAAAATACCCTCCGTAGTGCCAGTATCTTCCAACATTTGACCATACACATTTCCTGAGTACAAACAGGATACTTAAAATTCTGTTGAAGTACATCCAAGAGTTACTTTTCTTCTTTCCTCGAGCATTTCAAAAAAATACCTTCTGCTCTGTCATTCTATTCCACCAAAAACTGATTTTACCACCAGCAGCCATTTTACGATGCATGGCACACAATACAAAATGTATATTTTAACTGACATCCAAGAAATATTTTCCCATGAGTCAAATTCACCGCAGTCACGCAATGAGTTACGTCATAATAGGGTTTTCATAACATTCAACTACTCAGGTTACCATAAATGTAACAACTTGGCAATAATCTAAGGGGCACCCTTAAATATACTTTAACTAAAGCAATATTTCAATATCCTGGGCTCTACTCTGATATAAGTCCCCGGTTGCTTCCCGGATATATGTGGTCGCCAAATGTGGCGATATGTGTTCTGTGCTGGTTTTTGGCGGGAGTTTTTTAGTATAGCAACCTTTTTGACGTTAAAACTTGAGTGGGTGCCGTGGTTTTGTTTTGCGTATGGAGTTTCGATGTTTGGGGAAAGCGTAGGTTGCGTTAAGGCCTAGGATTTTGCAATTCTGTGATTTATTTTTTTAAAGTTAAAGCCAGTTGCTTTCTAGATGGTTTTGCTTTCTAGAAACATTTTTGGTGAGGGTTTTTGAAGCCGAGCATGACGTGTCATAAGTCTGAAAGAATTTTGAATGGTAAGTGAAGCTATGTTTTTTCTCGTGTATTTCAGGGAATGTTAATGCATTTTGTAATGTATTTAATGAATATTGTATTTAAGATGATTGTGTTATTAATGAATTATTTCTTCACGGTTTGTGTTTATGCTTACAGTATATATTTTTTAAAATTTATTGTTATTATTTTAGCGAGGTTTGCAGAATGTCATGATTTCTGCTTAGTGCCACGAATTCTGCGCGGTGCCATGAATTCTGCAATTCTCTGATGTTTTTTAAAGCTAAAACAGATCGCTGTGTACATGGTTTTTAAGGGAATTATGTTATTAATAATGAATGATTTGTTCACTGGTGTGCTGGTAGAAGTATATTTTTGTGGAAATGTATTGTTATTTTAGTTTATTTTAGCGAGGTCAGAGCTATGCGATTATTTCAGCGCAGTGCCACGAATTCTGCAATTCTCTGATGTTTTTTAAAGTTAAAACAGATCGCTGTGTACATGGTTTCTCGTCAAACATTTTTGGTGAGAAAACTTCACACTTTTACTATGTAAATTTTTTGTTTTTATTTCGGACTTATAGCGTAAATTGTGTGTAAAAACGTAGTTTTTGCACATGTGAAAACCGCGTTTTTGCATCCATTTTAGGCTTAAAGTCCGAAATGTAAACAAAAAATTTAGACAGTAATGGCGTGTCGTGGAAGAAATTTGTCGCCAACCGGGGACTGATATAAGAGTAGTTCCATATCCTGTAATGTCTCTCTTCAATGTTTGGTAACCAATTTCACCCTCTTTGCAGTGTTAACCAGTTAATAGCATCTTTCTCTTTCACAATCAGAGGCACCATCATACACATTTCCGTTTTTACCTCCATGACGATCTTAGCATGGTGATTGCTTGACTCTTCTCATAAACTTGAAATGTGTTGTAAATGAATTTGCAAAAAAACTACATGAAAAAACACAAAAATCACTTGAAAATTCAGAGTTCTAGCATAGGTTGTTTATTCAGAAATATCACCAGGCATAATGGTGCTCATTGACAGTTGTAGTATTGTCTCAGAAGAGATAAGTATAGTGTGTGCAGTCATGATTTATCAAACTCATCCATATCCCAAATAAATATCATATACCAAACAAGAATGATTATGTTGAGATAGAGCATATACCAAATTGGATATATATTTCAAGGCAGACGAAGTACCACAGTGTGTGTATTTTTATTATTTTAGCATCTGTAATGTATGTAATTCTTAATACATGACTTCCTTTAATGCATAATTTATCTAATTGCTGACTTTGATGAATGTCATTGCCCATTTATCATATTGTTAAAATTATGAAAACACAATATATGTATCTAGTTTAATATACATGACACATATATGTGAATAACATCTATAGTTAAACATATATAAGTTAAAAAATCTTAGATTTATTTTGGATACATTATAAGCAGGCTTGATTTTTTTTACAATCAATTCATTTTTTTTTTTTCTTGTGATGTGTATCATATTTTTTACCAAGGCTGTGGAGTCGATAGGGAAAATGACAGACTCCGGCTCTGACTCCGTCACATATATGTAAACATAGACACATGTGTTACAGCTTTTTTTTTTTCGTATAAAAGCAATAGATGCTATAGAGAAAAAAATGACGGCATAGCAGGTTATTTATATTAATTAGGATTTATTATGAAATGGAAAAACTAACATTAGTAATTTCTAAGAAACAGTATAGCTTAGGCAAGATCTTTGATAAAGGACCATATATCAGATTTAATAAATTTGAGAGCTGAAAATAAGTAATCTTTCCACACTAACTTCGGTAGCAGGAAGAGCTGTTACTGTTAGAGCTACTTCTTTTAACTTTTCAGGATAGATTTGTGTAAGTTGTAAAAGAGGTGTCAATTTTATATCTAAAGACTCTTGAGTTCTTTATTATCATTCACTTTGCCTTAGCCTTTTCAGTATTATCCAAATACACTCATGTCCATAAATTAAGGATAATTTGGAGTCACACGGAAATCGAACTCTAAAATAAATATATCACCTGTAAAATCACTACACACATCTTCAAGAATCATGTGCAAATTTCAGGAAGTAACCAGATGACACCGATGGTACGTCACAATGAAGAGAGTGATATATAAGGAATACAGGCAAAGAAGTAAAATTGTTCGCAGGCGCTTTATAAGCATTTCAGTGAAATAATCGAATAGTTGTGACACAAAGGACGCATTTGGATGATTTTTTACGTGGTAGAATTATCGCCGTATTTTTTCTGTAGAATTATCGCCGTCTAGAATGTGGGCGTACCCAACTGGAAGTATCAGACGAACTTGGAATTGCCCAGAGTCATCTCCAGGCTTTGGCAACAATTCCAAGATGATGGTAATGTGAGTAGACGTTACAGCACAGGTCCCCCCAGAGTTACAACGCCGAAGGAGAACCGGTATTTGGCAGTTACTGCCAAAAGAAACAGATCAGACCTGTCTTGTCAGCTCTCTTCAGCCACTGGTATGACAATTTCAAGGCAGACCGTGTACAGATGCTTAGGGCAGATTTGTCTATATGCTCGTAGACCTGTCAGATGCGTTCCACTTACTGCAACTCACTGTCGCCTGCGGTTAACCTGGAGTAGAGAGCATGCATTGTGGACACCGCAACAGTGGGTTTGTGTGATGTTTTCCGACGAGTCCAGGTTTAGCTTGCAGTCTGATTCTCGCTGGACTTTCATATAGAGAGCTCCAGGTACCGTTACCACCAAGAAAACATCATTGAACGGCACCGTTACGGTGGTGCAGGAGTGCTCGTTTGGGGTGGAATTATTCTGGGTTCCAGAACTGACCTGCATGTTCAAATTGGAACCATGACAAACCAAATCTATCGGGACATCATTCTGGAACAACATGTACGTTTGTTTCGGGGTGCCATGGATGCACAATTTGTGTTTATGGATGACAACGCCCGTCCTCACCGTGCAAACATCGTAAGCGAATGCCTTCAATCGGAGGATACACCCATATGGACTAGCCAGCATTCTGAGCGGACTTGAATCCAGTAGAGCACGTGTGGGATATGCTTGGCCAACGAGTTGCAGCCAGTCAGCCTCCTCCTACATGTCTACTGGAACTTCGGAGAGCATTGCTTTTCGAGTGGTGTAATATCCCCCGAGATCAGATCGATCATTTGATACTCAGCATGACTAGGCGTTGTACGGACTGTATTGCATCGCTTGGGAGACATACAATGTATTAACAATCATACCAACCATGTAATATTGGTTTTTTGTAATAGGTTTTTTTTGTAATTTGCTCCAGGGAGAAAAAATCGCTAATTTTTTTTTAATGTTATCCAACATACAGCATTTTTTTTTTGCTCTTTACCTTTTGTTTAATAAATAAGCTTTACAAATAAGTCAAACTTGTTTTGCTTCTAACTCTTCCTTTGCCTGATTTTGCATTATCCTTAATTTATGGACAGGAGTGTATTTTTCAAAAGCTAATTCATGAATTGTAGAAGATGATAGAGACTCAGTTGCAATGTCTGCAGTCTAACTGTCTTGATTTGAATACTCCAGTTGTTCTGAGAATAATTTCATTCTTAGTGAAAGTTAATAGATGGCTTTCTTTGCCTTTTTAATTTCTTTGTCATCCAACAAAATTCGGTATTTCGGATCTACATGTATTTTACTCGGCAAGATCTCGTTGTCTAGCAAACTGGTTTCTTTTTTCTTCAATGAAAAATTGATTCCTCTTGCAGTAAGAAATTTTAGAAAGAACAAACATCACATTTTTCCATTCTCGCAGAAACAGGCCTCCTACTTATTCTTCAGATTGTAGATTTTTTGTGGCTATATACGGGTGTAGAAAGAAGAGTTTCCAATTCTGCAAGATTATTCCATGGTCTTTCTGTTAGTGAAACATTAGGGTTATCATCATCTTCTAAATACGTTCTTAATTATAACAACCTCTTTATCATCAAATATGTACTACCCCATCATGTTGCCTGATCAATAATTGGTCCTTTTCCTGCTCACCTAATAAGAATTGCATCACTTTTGGGAGTCCTTGCTGCTATTACTACTTGCCTAAATTTAACAATGAGATTTGTACCATGAGTACAATAAGATTTGTAGCATTTGATACATTTTGCAGCCATGGAGTCCTTTTCTTTGTTGTGAATTATGCTACAATAATGCCATCTATGAGCTGAAGAAGTAACTAAATGAATCAGT
>KK122153.1:0-12552 GCA_000611955.2 Stegodyphus mimosarum
TTAAATTTATCTGCGTTACATCCTTTATCAGTAGTTGTTACATAATTTTCTACTAACATTAATGTAAACACTTTAAACTGTCCATTTTTATCGTCTATTTTAAACTTCTGACTTTTACTTACATTTTCTTTACACTGAGCAATTACGTGTCCGAATTTCTGACATCTGAAACAAGGTCCTATTCTCGTATTCCCTAATTTTTTCTTAGATTTAAATTTACTTTCATCTCTATTTTTCCCTGCATTTGAACTAATAGTATTAAATACGCTTACCTTACTGTCTTCTAAATCAGCATTTACCTGGCGAAGTCGACTTTCTTCCCTTACCAGTTCTTCAGCAATTTTCTCCAGCGTAAAATCTTCGTCCTTCCACCTATAAATCAACTGTACAATGCCGGAATATTCCTGGGGTAATCTCCTTATTGCTTGAAATCCTTTAAAAAGATCTGCCAAATTATGTCCAGCTTCAGCCAACTTCTTTGCAGTCATTCTTATCCTTGCGATGAATAACCCTATTTCTTCATCTGGTGTATATCTAATGCTGAAAAATTCATCCAGTAACTGAATTATCCTTGTTCTTGTTTTGGGTTCGAATTGCTTCTGTAGAACTTCCCATGCTTCTTTACCACTTGAACATTCTTGTATCAGCGGCCTGAACTCAGTTTTAATTCCATAATATAATGTAGTGAAAGCTCGATTCTCTCTCAATGTGAAGTCCTGCTTTTCCTGCCTTGTTGCACTTTTATCTAATTCTTCTTCTTTGTCTTCTATGAAGCTCCAACAATTTCTATCCAGTAGCAGCATTTTCATATCGACTTTCCATCGATCCCAGTTGTCGTGGTTTAACAGCTCAAAACCTTCAGGTAGTAATGACATCTTCAATTAAGTTTGAGCACAACAATTTGAACAAGCTTCTAAGACAGGTCAGCTTCTTCTCGTCGATAACGGCCCTCTTCACCTACATTCCTTCAATGCTGAGTTGAACTGAGTAACTGGCTAGCTGTTGGCCCTGGGCCCATAACCTAATGGCAGTGGAGATATTGGCAAAGAAAACTATAAGACCAATCTAAATTAAAATCCATGCTTTATTTTTTCAACTTAAATAAAATAAGCTAATACTGTAGCTTTTAAAACCACTGAAAGGAAAGTATCATAATGCTGGCTCAGCACTCAATAACGCCCCCGCGTACATATATATAGTTCGGCCAACCCGCCGATCTTGACGTCATCGGCCAATCAGCGGCAACCACGTTAGCTTACCGCCGATTGACCTCCGATCTAATTTGCTTTTTCATTTTCGATGCTTTATAGCATTGGACTATTGGACTCAATTTACCTTCGGCACCTAGACACTTAACCATTCAATGAGTAAACCTTTTGAAATGTATGACAATATAACTCACGGGAGGAGATTTCAGCCATTTAATAGTAAAGAATCTGAGGTTTGCTTTGGTTTATTTCATAGAACCACGAGAGCTATCTGCCTAAGAGGACACGTGCCTTCGTGGAAGGCTTTCTAAGGGGAACTGGCTCGTATACACGTAAGTAAAAAAGGAAACTCGCTTGTATCTATGTTAAACATAGAGATAAGTAGAAAAACACCCATGCAGTCAGCCTTTTCATTGGGATTGAAACCTCAGTTGAACTACTAGTGCTCAACATGTCTACTGTGCAGCCTCTGGTGGGGTCAGGTACCAAGTCTTACGAACTGCAAAGCTTTTGGGTCAAAAGTGTCAATGTTTGGAAGTTTCATACACACTTTTTCAACTGTGAAATGGGATAAATAAAAACTTTTCCATTACATTTAGTTTTAATAACATGAATTAATGGATATGTTTTAACTTTTGAATTGATGGAATTAAGTTTCAAAACTAATCCACACGTAAGTTCATTTCACAATATATTCAACAATGCAAAGCACAACAGGAACTACTCGTGTAATCTAAGCTGATATTAAAATTAATTTAGCATCATATTATACCTTAAGAAAATACAGTTTCTTCTTGTTCATGTACATAGAAAGCTTTAAAGCAAAAAAATATTACACTTTAAGAAAGTTTCAGATAACATCTTTAAAGAATGTAAATCATGTAATAATGTACATAATGTAATATCTGTTTATAGTGCAAATACACTTTAAAATTTATTGGCTATTTTGGTTTGTTAATTAAATCAATTACAGCAAAGCAACTGAGGATTATCTGCTTAAGTATATGAGTCTCTTGGGGAAACTCGCTGATATTCATAAGGGGCTGCTCATTCACTACCCGGAATAGAGCCCAGAATGAAATATCAGTGTTTACTTGATCACTAAACAGCCAAGCAGTCACTCTGGAAAATTTTATTTGGACCATAAGAATATTATGTCAGCATCACTTCATTATCATCAACTGATTATTCTATAAATATTAATGACGGATTATGTTCATTGGACTAAGGCAAAGCTCGTGATGGCTATCTACTTAAGAGAACTTTCTAACGTAGACTGTCTTGTATTCATGTTATACATGGGAAAAAACATGAAAAGCACCTTGCAGCCAGACCATTCATCTGCAACTGAAGCCAAGACAAACCACCAATCAGCGGTCTTAAAACTCAGCCACAGATGGGTAAAAATATTAATGCCAATAATTGATAATAAATTTTAAGGCTAACACTGGCAATGATTTGGCTTGCATAGTGGTCTTTTCTTCTAAAAAATGCAAGCTCTTATATACATAAACTAGCACCCTTACATACTCTATAACATTATGAATATTAATAATAAACTTTGTTTTGGCGAAAGATGTTAACATAACAGAGATAAGTATTTTAAATTACTTTTACTGACAGAAATGAGTTACTTGAGAACCTTATTAAATTAACAGCACTTTTAAAACTTTGAACAAATATCTTTCACTATCGTATTAAAAATATTCAATACATCCTCAGTTATTGGTCTCTGTTGAAAATCAAATCACAACAACCAGTCCAGGATTTATGAAAGCCTTGATCACTTTATACCCTAAATCTGTTCCAAAGCAAAGTATAATTGTTGATTCTTTAACATTTTATACCATAAACTGTTTAAAATTGCTCATACTAAGAATTCCATATGAAATACATATTACTAATGTATACACAAATACTTTTAAGTATGCCATTACATTGCAGTAAAAGTAAAGCAGAGCTGCCTTGGTGGCTAGCAATGTTGTCTGCTGTATCAATGGGCCTGGCCTCAAATCCCAGTGAAGGCTTGAATGTTGTATGTGTATAGTGTCTTTGCAGCACAGGAACACTTAAAGCATATAGCAATCCAAAAGTCCTCTCAAGGAGTTTGGTGATAAGAGAAGAGAGGTGGAAAACCCTCTTTCCTTACCACCAAAATTACCACAATTTTTCGTTCAAATAGGGCAGAGCTGGACAATGTTGCGCTGTCACCTATGAAGTGTCCAAAGTCCATGCCAATGACAAATGCAATACAGCACTCCACTAAGGGCCCATGGATTTGTTGTGAAGTTATTGTCTGACAAACAAAATAAGTCACAACAAAAGTTAAGAAACTTCCAAGTTTCACAATTAAAAAGATTTGGAATTTTAAAAAATTCTACATAAAACAAAGTCTCAAAGGCCACACTGGAACTGCAGTTTTAGTTCATAAATAAAATATATACTGCATGTGAGAATCAAATCACCTTTCTCCTGCTAATTTGATAGAAAAAGAAGTAAATGAATGCATTTCATACACCAGACAGATGCAATGACAAACATTTCCATCTGCTTTTAAATATACCCTCAGTTTCTCACTATTAGGGGAAACTTTATGTTGGATTACTTGCACATATTTCTGACAAAAGGAATATGAAAGAACCACCCTTTCTTGATACTTTAAAACTAAAAACACCTGGGCCAAAAAGGAAAATATAGAACCTTCTATTTAGCCTTTGAGCCACAGCTTACACAACTCTGATAAGTAAAATATTAATTACAGCTAGCATATTTATGATTTTGTAGACTGAAGACTAAGCACATAATCTGAATATCTTTAAATGTTTTTAGTTGTGTATTATAAAGCTTTTACAAATACTTAGCATTTAGATATTTTTTAATGCATTAAAAATAGTTCTTGAAGTCACAGTAAAACATTAGTTTCTTCCTAAAAAAAAAACCCTTTGTAGATATGTTTATCAAAAGTATTAAGAAAGTGAATACCTGTGTATCACTACTTTTTTAATACACAGATTTTTCACATATGCTAGGATAATTGCATAAAAACATTACCTCTTACTCACTTGATTGAACAGATCTGTAGCATCTCTTCCTGCTCCACGCATAAGTTCATCTTCGCCTCCAGGGTGATATTCCAAATAATGGGTTATGTTGTATACTTTACCTAGAAAACCATGACGTTATTTCATTAAAAATATTAAACAATTAATTTAACACTAACTTAATTTACCATTTGTAAATACATTGCTCCCCTTAATAGTTATGGAACCAACTTTTTTTTCCCCTCTACATCATTCAAAATAGAAATCACAATATAAAATGTAATTAACAAGAAGGATAATCATCCAACCAAGCACAACAGTTACATAAATGGACGTATTGACCAGTTACTTGTCAAACCAATTGCTTAATTTGAAGAATAGCAGACCTTTAACTTCATTCACATTCACACACCTTTTTCAAAAAAGCCAGCAGATACTGAAATTTTGCATTTACGTCATAGCAATGATGTCTCTAAAAAAGAAAGAACCACAAATGCATCTTACTGCCAATCATTTTTCATTTTGCAATAATGGGAAGTTCAGTACCTGCTTGAACTGTCTAAAGGAGGCAAAAGAGCTCTTTGTCAGATCTTTTTATGTGAGTTCCACATACTCATTTACACAAGAAAGTCCAACTACAAGAAAAAAAGCCACATTAAATAGAGAAGGGAGCTAAAATAATGCTCATGGATGAATCCAGGTACTCTCTACCTAAGAACTATATAACTAGTTTAAGATTCTATACTAACCTTGGCATTAATTTAGAAGACAACAAACAAAATCAGAATTATATTTTCAAATTTTCACAGAATTTTGTTGTTTGACTTCTAAATTAATATTTGTTCATCGTATCTTAATTAACCTCTGCATGTTTATTGCCAGATCTCTGAATGCTCTGAGGTACCAGTATGAACTCCTTGATGAACATGAGATCATTTGCTAGTGTCATATATTTTTTTTATTATTATACTGCTAAATTATACAGAGGTGCAATCAACTACCTCAAAGATATGGACTTCAATCAATGGCTTAATCAAATCAATCACCAGACCCTATTCCAGCTGAATATTTATGGAATCACTTAGCAAGATAGCTGCACTGCCTTCCCCTCTTAAGTTCACTAAATGAACTGCAATGGAAGTTAAGGTATGTATGTCACTATTCCCTTAATTTCCACTGCAATTTGCATGCAAGCTTTATTTCTTTCATCTAGACACTATCCATCTTCATTAAATTTTTTAAAAAGGTTAAACAATTTTAAAGTTTTTTAAAAAAATTTAATGAATTAAGTAACACTTCAGAGTATACTTCCCATTACTGTGAATTTTGTCTGCTCTTTCTGCTATCCACTGTTACTCCCTAGGCCAAAAATCCTTTAATGCTGTGGGACCTGCTATTTGTGTCACCTGCTACAGCTAGCAAATCATTGTCATCATCACTGCTGCAGTGCCTCCTACACTGTTTCTAAAAACTATTTATCTTTTGTGAAGTGGCAACTCCATTACTTTTCAGATCTTAAAAATAACAACAGTAGAAATGTGTTTTTTTTTTCATCCAGTTATCTATCCAATTTTCTAATCTTTATTTTTAACATTTTCTTCATTGATGACAACCAGACTCGAACATTAATTTAATGAAAACGGCAAACAATGATAAAAATAAAAGTGATACTTTGACATCAATCATCACTAGGGTTAGCAGTTAATTTCCACCATTTTGGAAATCAGAAGCAAAAATATGGTTTCTTCAACTGATGGTCCAATTTTGAAATGCTGCAATAACAGCAGATCAAATGAAATATGATGTCATCAGCTCCACTAAAGCTGAAATATTATCACAAGTGTTAATCCACCAAAAGATGACAAATACATTACAATTAAAGACAAGCTCATTCTACCTTCATGGACACTGAAACCTGAAAGACTCAAAAACTATAACTGCAGTAAAATCGGGTGATAAAAGAAACCTTCCCAACTATTATGTGAAATGAAGAATTTGGCATTGATAAGGTGAGTGAACCTTTTCTTAAAGCATGCTGGCTTCCAAAGTTGCCAACAGAAATTATGAGCATTTTATCAATCAGTGATGATGATTTATTAAACTTCACAACAATGACAGCTAAAATGTGGGAAATAAAATCAACATGATATCAGAATGCACCCATTGCATGCTCCAGTGCTTTAATTAAATTATAATAGCAGATTTCAAAATTATCATTAAAAGTTAATGAGCTGAATAAAGGCAATTCTCCATTCATCAACAATTTAAACCCCTTTCTAGAAGCAATTCTATTAATAGACTTAGTAACAGAAAACATAGTATATGTTATTGAAACACTGTCTCATTCAAAGATGCCATCTCAACAAGAGAATGCAGACATCATAAAAAGAATTCGCAAGCCATAATATAATACTTTTTAAATAGGTATGAGCTTCCACAGTTATTTCTCCACAGAAAATGGTTCCAAGCACTCTTTGAGGTTGGTTTAGCTTATTAAATTATCATAAAGCACTCAAGGGCTATGTAAGGGAAGGCATGCCTTTGTGAAGGACTTTCTAAGAGAAACTGGCTCATATGCATGTTACACATGGGGGGAAATGCCCATGCAGCTAGCCTCTTCACCAAGATTTGAACTCTGGACCAAACCACCAGTGTTCAGAAATTTTACTGCTCAGCTGCTGACAGGCACTTAAGAAAATAAAACCATCATAACATCAATACACTCCCTCAATCAGCTTGAGTATATTTCCACAGTGATTTAGGGCATTCTCGAATAAACATGATATACCAACTCACTGATCAATATGTTTTAACAAGAAATGAGAACTGTCTGATCATCTATGGTCCAATGTTAGCAATTATATGTTCAGTTCTAATGCCTGTGATGAGCAACTGTGCAAATGGACATATAAGTGAGTTTGCTATCATAAAGACTCAAGAAGAAATAATAAAATTATATATTCACAAACAAGTTCAGTATCATCACTGAAATGACATGCAATGTCAGCCTCAGATTTTGCCTTCATGCTGTGGAAAAGACAAAACAACCTAAGCACTGCACTGACATAAGCAGTTATCTATGCTTTTCCAACAATATAACGTGTCAGTGCTTTCCACCAGTTTCCATGAATACTAACCATTGTACAACATGAACAGCCTACCAGCCCTTTTGTTTCAGGGACAGTTCTGAAATGCATTACAGATCCTTTACAGAATCAAACAAATCCTTTGCATTTTCAGACGTTGACAAAAATAAAATACTGTACTGATTCACATAATTCTCCTTGCATATTTCTTCTTTTATCAAATTTATTTTTAGCATATGATTAGGAAATTTCTGGTTTAAGGTAGCAAAATGCGAAGTGCACATGGATAGTAAAATATTATCTGCAAGTACAAAGAACAGTAATGAAAACAATAACTGTAACAGATTCCTTCAAAATACAGAATGCATATTTTCCTACATAGCTTCTTTTACAATCTGCTTTCTTTAGTCTTTCCAAGCTTTCTTAAAGACTTGAGCTTTTCTCTAAGAAATGGAATACACCACATAATTTTTTCTTCTTGATTTTGAAGAGCTAAAATTAATACTACTAAAGATGGGAATATGCAAGGACATCAAATATAGCACAGGCAAACAGAGTTCTGGTCCAATAATTATATACACAGTTAAAAAATTTCACACTTGCTAATTCACTGCTGCTATGCAAAAATTTAATGAAGCACGAATGGGCTTCATGTTTTGAATTATTAACAAATGTGGTTAATTAATATGGCAAAGTATTCATGGATTATCTGCCCAGTTGAAAATGTTTTTCAAAAGGATTTTCTAGGGTATACATGCTCCTATAATATTGGCATGGGAAAATTCCTGATGTTAAAATACATGTAGGTATCACATGCTATCAAATGGAAAAAAATCCAAGACAACACTTACTAATTACCACTATGAGCTGAACAGCTTTACACTCTCAGATACTAGTAGCCCTGATGGATCAGATGAATTTAATCTAAACAATGTCACTTTATAAAACAACTTATGAATAAGCTGATTTATTCACACATATTACAAAATTAAATTTTTAAACCTTTTAAGGCAATCCACGCATCTTCCTTGGAATTATGTTTTGCAAGCTCACGATATGATACATCCAAGCATTTTCCACCAGTTGCAGCCAAATCCTTACAAGAGTGAGTAAATCTTATCCAATCCATCAATGAACGTCCAGGTTTTAATGCTACCTTACTCCTACCTAGAAAAAATACCATGAAATCATATTATTATTCAAGCTACATTATTGAAGATTTCCAGTTCAATGTAACAACAGTTTCCTTGTGGCTTTCCAAAAATTTTTATATCAGATCAGCAAGAAAATCATACTCTCCTAGTTAATAGAATATACACTAGTCATAAAATTAAAGGATAATGAGAAAAATTATGCTCACTAAGTTAATGCTGCAACCAATGCCCAGTGCTGTAATTACGTTAATCAAATATAACTGAACACAAAATTGCAATTCCATGCATATATTAGCACTGAAAATCAATAAATCTTTTACTTAAAAATAGAAAACAGCATTAAAACATTACTAATAAACCATGAAACATACATTTGAAGCGCGGATGTGTTTAATCAAAATTTATGAATTTAAAGATCTACTGCCAACTGATTCCAATTAAGTTTAATAATTTAGTTTCATCCAACATAATTTCAAATAATCCTGCATACTGTTGTCAGATACATGCATATATATCAAACTACTTCACTAGAAAATCAAAAAGTACAATTTTGTTTAATTTATTGCAAATTAATTTATGATTCACTACATTAATTCACAGTTGTCTATCTATTTAGTGGCTCAACAGTTTTTAACAGTAATTACTAAGTTGAGCTTGCTTTTTTTGGGGAAGGAGGCACTTTCTGGGAACTATTGCTGTATCTTCTTTGCTAACAACTGAAAATTCAGTATGATCAGCAAAACAATTTGATGCAAACTGTGGCTTTCAATTTACCACCTTATATATTAAATCAGAACTTGCAATATGCATGCCAACAGATTTTGGAGATGAGAAACTGCTACAAAAAGAGAACAGGTTCATGGAATAGGAAAAATATGGGTAAGTTATCCACTTATGTAATAAATTAGTCTTAAAGCTTTTACCAATAGTCATCAGAGAGACTTTATGGTCCAAAAGTTTCATATGCAGTTTAGAGTAATAAGAATAAATTCCAGTCTGTACAACATCTAACCTTTTGATATATCACTCATATAAATAAATAAACATTCAACAATGGGTCAACAGAAGAAAGTTTAAAAAGACTTAATCAACCTTGTAAATAATGAATAGTAGTTTATTCTGAATACTTCAGCCCAAAACTTGACATAAGTGTTTTCTGTTTCTGCATATGACAAACAATAATAATGACTTTTTTGTGCAAGACAAAAACAGCTTTCTCATGCCAGTTTGACTACTCACTGAATTTTATACGGTCTTAATTTATGTAATCATTGAGTGCATAATATAGATATATTTCTTCTAAAACAAAATTTGAGAACAACTTTGATTTCACAAATTTATTGATTACAAAGTCTACATTTCCCAAATCCAGATTTCGGCTATATCCAAATCACAATCGCCCCTGATCACCATGTATTATTTTTGAAGAAATATGGCAACACAAATAAATGTTATTAAATGTTATGTCTATGTATTAAAGAAATAATAAAGTGCATATAAAAAAGTGTATGGCAACACAAATAAAAGGATGGTGCCACCAACAATTACTGCCATGTATTATTTTTAAAGGAATAATATAAAAAACGTATGACATTTAGCACTTTATTGCGAATTCTAAAGATACCTGATATAAAATATTTTTAACTTCCAAGCATCAATTTTTTGCCATTATGTGAATTGTACAATATTTAATTTTTCTTTTTAATCTGCTTGTTATTAACTAACTAAGCGATTTAAAAGCAATAAGCACAGTTCATTATCTCTTATTAATTACCAGCTGGACCAGTGAAATTACAACAGCTGGATTTATTAAAACCATTACATATTTTTTGTAGTCATTATTTTAAGCAGCTAGTTATTTGAAAAGTGAAACAAAAGTGATATTGGAATAACAACCCTTCTGGAATAAAAAATGCATGGCAACACTTAATAACACTGTATCAAGAATTCTAAAGATGTGCTCTTTTTAAAAATTGTGTGATTTCACTGTTGAATTTTATATTGCATAAGTACCAAGAAAGCGACGTTAACAATAAAGTCGAATAAAGTTGTATCTACAGGAGTGAGTCTAGGAACAAATAGATAAATTGTGAGGTCAACAAGAGCATACAAAGCTTGTTGCAAGGTTAAACTATGAATCTTCTCAGATTTTCTTTACATGTATGTTACGGTAAAAGTAATTAATTCGTGATTACGTTTAATTGCCAGTTATTATTCATAATCACTGCCAGTAAATATGACAAATTATTGAAAACTATTCACTTTAACTAGTTTGTTTATATAATTCCCAACTCATAATGGTGAACGTAATAAACACTGGTGTGCAAATATTAAGGACAAGACGGTTTTTTCAATATAACTTTGTACAAAAGCTTTCCAAATCAACACATTTAATACCGTAAGATCCCCAATACGTAAGGACATGAGTAATGTAAGCAACACTTACTAAAAGAAAAATCAGAGGGATAAAAAGAAGCTTTATTGAAAAAGTAGCACAGAGCGCAATGTGACTGAAGGCCGAAACATCCCTGTGATGGGTGTCCAGCAAGAAACATCCGGTCTTTAGTAGGGGATATGATCTCCCCTGACTGCTAGGCAGGTTTCACATCATTTGTGCATGCTGGATATGTGGTTGTTAATGAGCTGTTAATGAGTTGTTAATGAGCTGTTAAGATTGATTATTCGCCATTTCTCGCTGAGGCAGCAACTCGGTGTGATTTTAACTGCTATACGGCGTGCAATCTCTTTGTCAGAAATACTGATCTTACACCGACAACATGCTTTATACTACTACTCAGATACTCCCCCATTACGTCTACCTGCATATCTGTGCATGTGCTACCGTACATCACCTTACTTTATCTCCTGATTGGTCTTTCTGTCCGCTCTGCCTCTTCGTTCAGCTGATATGCTAATTTTTCGACTTCGTCCTTAATTTTTGCACACCAGTGTATGTCTAACTAATGAAATAAGCAACTAAATAAAACACCCTGCTTCTGAATGATAAAGACACAAACTTTAAAATTTAAAAATGGTCTTAGAAAAACAATAAAAGTATGTATTTGTCAGTCCAACCCCTATGGGCCAAAGTAAACAGTGTCAAAACTGCAAAATTATAGCATCAAAACATTTAAAAAAGATTGTGAAAAAACAAAATTTATAAAATTATTTTGAGTGGACTGAGTCTAAAAACAAAACTTGCAAAAATAATAAACCAAACTTAAAACAAAAACCATATGCAAATTTTTTAATTGAATATTTAAAAAAACAAAATTATATGCTAATTTTGAAAACATACAAGCTGGGTTAAAAAATAACAAACCATACACAAGTAATAAAGCTTAAAAAATAAAAATTTACAATACAGGGTGTTTATAAAGTCCCGGAAGCATTTTGATGTTTAATAGCTCATAAAATAATAAAGATAGATTAAAATTAATAACATAAATGGTTAGATAGACTCAAAAAGTTTCATGAACCTTGTCAATGAACTTCCACATGTGCCCCCTTCCTCGCACTGAGAATATCAAGTCGATATTCAATTTCACGCCAGGTACCGGCAAGCATGTCGGCACCCACAGAGGCTGTTGCGGTTGTAATTCTGGGTTTTAGGTCATCAATGTTCGTCACTCTCCTCCTGTAAACATTGTCCTTTACAAATCCCCAAAGGAAAAAGTCCAGCAGCGTTATATCAGGTGATCTGGGTGGCCAAGGAAATAGACCTCCTCGCCCAATCCATCTTCCTGTAAAATGGTCATTCAAAGAACTACGAACGATGGTATCCCAACAAGGTGGTGCACCATCTTGTTGCAAAAAGACATGTGGCTGAAGCTCTTCTAGTTGTGGAAATACAAAGTTTTCCAACATGTCTAAGTGTACAACTGATGAGACCGTCTTTTCTGTAAAAAAGAAAGGCCCAATGACTCGGTCGTGCATTAGTCCACACCACACATTAACCTTTGGGGAATCCCTCTGTGCCTCACACTATTCATGGGGGTTTTCAGATTCCCATATGCGCACATTATGGCGATTAACAATGCCAAAAAGATGAAAGGATGCTTCG
>KK122153.1:12566-43815 GCA_000611955.2 Stegodyphus mimosarum
AAAAAAAAAAAGAAAAAGAAAGAGAGGGAAAAATGCAATTACTAAGCAGACGATATTTAGAAAAGTAAAGATATTTAGAGTGGAAAATGAAATTATCTGAAATTAACCACACGTGCAGACGATATTTGCAAAAGTAAAGCTATTCAAACCTAAAAAGGAAAATATATAAGTTATTCCATCAATAAATGCTATAAGTTTGTTTATATCTTCATTATTTTATGAGTTATTAAACATCAAAATGGGTCCGGGACTTTATAAACACCCTGTATTACTGGAGGGAGTCCAAAAACACGTAAAACAGAAGTAATCCACATATGAAAAACTAAAAGAAATGAAAATTTGATCACAAAATAAAAAAAAAAATAAAAATAGGAGTCAGTTCTTAAAATCTGTAAGCAACAAAAGTTTTAAAATGAAAAAAATATATTCCCTAATATAGTAGGGTAATATAATGAATTTAAAAAAATTACAAATTTTAGACTGATTAAACTCAATAAGAAAAATTAGAAAAAACTTACTATAACATAAAAAAATGCAATATGAAAAATGATGAATTTTAAAAAAGGAAAAAACAATGAATTACCTGGATTATGATTTAGAAAAACTCTTATAAATTATAAGTAAATAAAAGAAAATAAAGGCAGAAAATGAAAGAAGCTGTCAAATGTTACAGAACATAGAATTCAATCAAGCAGGCTTTCTTGACACTCAGAAGCTGAAATAGGCCCATTTTTAAAATTAATAAAAGAGAATATAATTTTAAATTTTAAATTTTCCCATTAATAAGAGAGATAGAAAACTATTACATAAGCTAAATTAAAACCTATGTTAGCATTTTCACAAGAATGCCTAAATCAACTGAGTTAAGAATATCCAAACTATACTGCCGTAATTGTCTAGGTATAGCAGATCATCAAAACCAGCAATTTGGTGGTGAAAATAATTTTTAGATTGGCAACTGCATTTTAGCTTGCTGTTTTTTGATGAAATTATGCAGAATCTAAATTCTGTTATAAAATTATTGCTATTACAAATATTTTTTATTCTTTTCGTTTGATTAATAATACTGCTAGCAATAATTTTTGTGGAGCTATTAGAATTCCAATTAATTAGTTTAACTGCTTTGAAATTGAAAAGGTCTTCCTTTATCAAATAAAGTAATATTCTTGAGATTACAAATCTGTAGATTAAGATAACCTGCTTGGAACTCTTCTTTGTTAGTTTAATTAAGCTTAAGGCATTTAGGACAGAAAGCTTGTTTTTCAATTTCATAGCAACTATTAATGATAATGATGTCATCGGTGTACCTCTAGGTAAATTTAAAAAGTTCTGGTTTGACACCTGTTAATAAAATTAAATTCCTTAACAAAGAGGAACATGTTACAGATGGCAGTAGAATAGTTGGTTCCCATAGGAATTCTGTTAATTTGTAGAAAGATTTTAATTTTATATTTAATAAAATTGTAAAAAAGTGTACAATGAAGATAAAGAGTCCCATTTTTCAAAATAAATTAAGTTTTTAATGCTGGAAATTAAGTAATAGAAATAAATTAAACTACTGTAAATTTCCTTAATTGGCAATGTATATAAGTTCTCATAATCATAACCATTAATATCATAAATTTGTTAATAGTTTTAATAACTTGTAGTTTGCCACTGTGCTTCTACTTTTTTCGTGATTGCATGCGATTTATTCAAAACTGAATACATGATGAATTTTAAATGTATTTTTTATTTTATTTAGCATGATTATTCCCACTTGCTGCAATGAACATCCAACTGGTTTAGGTTTAGAACTCTTTTTTACCATCAACCATTTATTCATTTTTTTGCTTTAACACATACATATATACACTTTGAAATATATTTAAATGCTAGTTATAAAGTACAAATAAGTTTATGTCAATATCAGAATAGATTTACTGATTCAGCTTCAGAACTTATGGCGGCAATATTTACATGTTTATTCTATAATATTAGCTTATTTAATATACGCACTTGCTGTTACAGCATACACGTGCAAAAACTTTTTGTTTTCATTTTACTTATTACATTATTTTACCACTAATGAAAAGTAATAAATCTAAGGTTCCTATAAACAAAAACACACAAGTATTGTATTTTTGTACAACTATTTCTGACAGACCATCTTAACACTTAGTAGATTTTTAACAATACTGCCCAAAAATTTAAATTACTTTTTTAGTTTATTATAACATACTGATTAAAATACTAACCTGAAGAATTAGCTGGAGAGGATGAAATAGGAACCGAAAGCTTAGATGACTGGGATTCCATAGCTGGTGATCTGGATTTCTCATTCGCTTGAAAATTTTCCTTTTGAACATGGGGTAAATCATCAACCCCAAATTTGGTATGCAGACACCCCAGCTTTAAAAAATAATTATAAAACAAATTATGAAAGAAAGGCATTATACAAAAAAATTTTAGCACAGAAATATACCATGAAAAAAAATGAATAAACTATGTTGATATAACCAATTCAATCAAAATGAGAGGTTTTTGTTGGTGAAAAAGATGTATGTAAAGATGTATATTTTTGTAGAAGAAATTCTACAAAAATCCGTAAGAGGCATTTCAATACCCAAGCATGTTTACGCCTTTGAATCTTTCACATTTCCGCCCTCACTGGGAATTTAGTGCTTCCCATATTTTTCATTCTGAATGATAACACTCTCCACTGATAATGGCCTTCTGCATCACAAATGCTGTAAAATGCTTGCCGTCTTCTCTGGTTGGGATCTGCCAATATCTCTTTGTAAGGTATAACATGATGATGTATTGCACTTTCTCATAAAACAATTCCATTGCATGTTTCACTGGATATGTGTCTGGTACTGTAAATTTATTTTAACAGCCTAAAGTCAACACACAATCGTATATTTCCGTTCTTATTTGCATATGCATACAATACGATGAGGTTCTTTTAATTTAAGCTTGAGTACCTTGATAACTTGCCTATGAACTTTTGAAAGTACTATAGGGATTCGATGTTGGCGTAATTTTCGGGGGGTACGACCAGGACAGGATTGCTACATAAAACATCTACAAACTGGCATAACATATTACTAAGTTTGTGATGATGGTGTTTATCAATTTGTTTGTGACAATTTTCAATATACTTCACAATATCTTCTCACGTCTTTTTATTTTGGGTCAGTAGGAGGAGGGAGGATAGTGGATATTTCCAAAGTCATCACCCTGTTCAAAGATTAACCCTACCTGTTGCACTCTAGACAAATATGGGCATAATGTATTTACATGAAACTCAGTCATACTTCCATTTTCCAATGGAACTAAAACAGAATGGTCTCATGAGGTCTACAACAGTTGCTGGTCCTTGCCAAATATTCAGTAATTTATGTGATGATGATGGAACCAATATTAACACCTGATCTCCTACTTCGAATGTTTTCACACATGACTAGGCATGTGCCCACTGCAAATTTAAAAAATGTACATTTTTTATTCTTTTAAAAAAATAGTTTTAAGAAAGTAAACGGTATCCAGGAAGAAGCTACACACGCAAGTTACGATTTGCTAATGTAGCATCTGATATGGCTAAAAAATAATAGAGCAGTTTTCACTGTTGCAGAGTTCATTACACAATGCATGCTTTAAGTTTATGATGTCTTATGTCCAGATACGAAAAAGGATTTTGAGACTGTAAGCTTATCTAGAAAAACAGTGACTTCTAGAATCAAAGCCATCAACAAAAATCTGACATCACAGTTAGAAACAAAGATTGGAAAGTTTACATTCTGCTCCATAGCTATAGAAAGCACTGATATAAATGATGCTGCTGAACTAGTATTATTTATAAGAGGTTTTGATAAGAACCTTGAAATTACAGAGAGACTGGCATGCATGCTGTCCTTACAAGGAACAATAGCGGGATGTGATATTTTTTGTCAATTTCAACTTTGAAAGCACATATTACAAAAATCTATAATATTATGACTGATGAAGCACACAATATGACTGGGAGAAAAATATGGATTTCTTACTCTTTAACCAAAACTACCTAACAATGTTTGCTCTCTTTCTACACTGGATACATGAAAATGCCCTGTGCATATCTGCTGTGAATATGAAACCTGTGCTTGATGTAATACTGAGGCTTGAAAATACTATTCGATCTCGTGCACTTACAGGCAATTTCAAGATTTTCTTCAGTCCATGCAATATGAATATTCTGATTTGCTTAGTGTATGACAATAAAGTGGCTTAGTGCACGATGTGTTTTCGAGCAAGTCTGAAAGCCGAACGATGACAGTCAATCTTCCATGTGAAATAGTGTTCTGCGGAGTGTGAAAAATTTGAAAGATACAGCATGATTTCTGGAATTTGCATTTTTCTCAGATCGTTTTTGTCATACAAACAACTAAAATGTCAACAAGATAGGAAGAAATCTATCAATGATACCTGGGCCCATCTCAAGTATTTTAAACTAAAACTAAATCAGTTTTCTGGGCAGCTACCTAAAAACAACTCGTCTCAATTCCTAAGGTTAAATTCAACACCCTCAGTAAATGTAGACAAGCTTAAGAGTTATGCAGATGACCTGAGAAAACTGTATTTTGAATTTAAATGCAGATTTCAATGCCACTGAAACAGGATTGGATACTTTTGTCATGCCTCTCAACAAAAATTAAGCAGTGATGCCAAATTTTCAGCTTGAATTAATTGAGTTACAATGTAATAATCAACTCAAGCAGCTCTTTCTAAGTTTTCCAAAATTAGAGTTTTATAAATCGCCATCGAAAGGAAGTTTCTTAAATTTAATACCTCAGGTCCAGAAAATTAGTGCTATTTTTGCTACATCTTATACATGTGAAAACACTTTCTAACATGACCTTAGGAAGAATTCTGTAAGAAAGAGACTGACAGATGAGCATTCAGTATCACTTCTCAGAATAAGTACATCACAGTTTGCACCTGAATTTATGGAACTTTTAAAAATGCAGTTGCAACTTCATCATCACATAACTTGTATTGCAATATTTTAATACTCTTTTTAAAGTTTTAGAATAAATTATATTGGCCCACTAAATTTTTTCTTTTGTTTTTTGGGTGACTACCAAAGAAGTTTGTCCATCACTGCCTTAAATTATACCTACCAGAGTTATCGCTCTGGTTTCTATTCCTGATATTATAGAAGAGTCCTGAAAACTAGGTACTCAAAACCCGGCAGTCCAGATAACTCAGTCACATCCTGGCAGTCAGAAATCTAAAAACTTGCCAAGGAAGGCTATTCTGATTTTGGACAGCATGTCTTCGTACCCAGACATTGAAGAGTTAAAAAATGGGAACATATGAGCAATGCTTTTACCACCCAAATTCACAGTATTAAATCAGCCAATTGGACCAAGGAGGTTTGGTTAGTCTCAGGAGAAAATATAGGTGCAAGCTATCATCCTCTCTTCTTTCTGCAAACAATGATGGTCAAGGTGTTATCCAGAGCTTAAAAAAATTAACTATTAGATGTAGTTAGATGGGTGGCACACGCCTGGAATGAGGTAGAGTTCGTGACATGAGTTCATTCCTGGTGAAAACTCCTTGATCACGAGGGACATGAGTTTGTTGAATATGATGATGCAGAAAATGTAAACTTACTCGACCTCCTGAAAAGAGTTCTTGGATATGCAGAAGCTGATGAAAATGATGTCGAATAGCAGTTCTAGAATGATACCAAGCAAGACATTACATTCAATGCAGAAATTATTGCTGCTATCACAGTTAAAGAAATGATGGAAAATGATGAAGATGGTCACTTTGAGCACTTCACCATAAAACCTCTAAAATATCACATAGTGACCGGCTGAAGGCTGTTGAAACCTCCCTACAGTATTTAAGAATATTTTGGTAGCTTGAGTTAAAATATTGAATTCTTTTAAAAAAAATATTTCTGCAGTATTTTCAAGCAACCAATACATACAAGTACTGTATTTTCTGAGGAAACACTCATACGTTTTAAAAACTTAGCCAGCAAAACCCGATAACGCAGCATTTTTCAAAACTTAGCCACCCTTCAGTCCACATTCGGCCAAGTTTTCAGAACTCTACCGTATATGCTTTGGCATAAACACTTAGTAGATTATCTAGCAAGTTGTGTAAATAGGATTCAATGGTACGAGAAAGGGTGATTGGTATATCCCTCTTACCAATCCAAAAGTCCTTAATCCATGTTGATTGGAAGACATCCGTACACCATTTAGTAGGGAAAAATAACAGTGGTGCTTAAAAAACTTCATGGTATGCAAACAACAAAAATGGAAGATGCAAGTCCCAGTTGCAGTAAGGATCTTGAATGTTTTTATTTAACATTTCTTTCAGTGTCCTATTACATCGTTCCCTTGCACCCATGCTTTCAGTGACCTAGGGTAGAAAATCTGGATCTATGTTGGAAATTCATTCAGCAGTTCCAGAATATCATTTGTCCTGCTATTAGATTTATGTATTCTTGGGCAGAGCAGTTGATGTCCATGAAATGGTGTAACAAATAGCTTAAAATGTATGAAAGTGCTGAAGTTGAATGGAACAACTGGTTAGCCTATATTTAAGGGTGCCCCTTGGATTATTACCAAGTTGTTGTTTCATTTACAGTAAGCTGAGTAGTAGTTGAATGTTATGGAAACCCTATTATTGGTTGCTTGATTGCGATGAATTTGACTGATGGGAAAATATCTGTTGGATGTCAGGAAGTACGTTGCGTATTGTGTGCTTTGCATTCTAAAATGGCTGCCGGAGGTAAAGTGGGTTTTTGGTGGTATAAAAAGAGAGAGCAGAATTTTTTTTTTTTTTTTTCAAGTGGTTGAGAACAGAAGAAAAGAAACTTTGTTGGATGTAATTCAACGGAATTATAAGTGTCCTGTTTCTAGGAAGGAAATGAGTATGGTCGAACATAAAGATCATTCAGATGAATTTGTAGCAAGAAAGGTTCATATGATCAAGCGGTCCATTAGAAAGGGAATATGGTTTGAGGAAAGCTTTAGATGCTGTTAAGGAATTTTGTGTGCCACAGACTGAAGACGCAGAATTTCGAAGTAAGGCAAGTGGATATTTCCTTTCTGTAATGCATAGATGCGATAGTAGTGTGTAGGAGTTACGCTATTTCATTGTTTGATTTAAAATGCAGTTTACTGAGATTATATATTTTTTGTTTGGTTCTAGTTTAGAATTGGGTGCTCCTTCGATTTTTAAGTGAAAATAGATTAATGTGTACATGGACAAAGGCAAGTCAGTGCGCAATGCCGAGTTTATGCAATTCTCTGATATTCTTTTAAGTGAAAATAGGTCAATGTCTACATGGAGGCAAGTTTATGCAATTCGATATTTGGTGCAAAAATCACAAAGCCAAAATAACAAGTCAAAGAATTGCACAAATTTCGGGGTCCATGTACTGCCAAGAATCACAAAGGGGCACCCGTAAATATATTTTTACCAAAAATTACATATGATAAAATAATAATATTAAGCACAAAGATTCTTAAAAATGACATATGAGTATTTTTTGTTATTGTTATACACTGGTGAAATAAATTAAGAGAATTTTCATATTTGATCTACGATCTCCAGAACTACTGGGCAGATTTTAATAAAATTTGGTGTGAATATAGGCTGATATAATACAAACAAAATAAACATTCCACAGTTATAATAGACACACATGTCCGTGTCTTCGTGTTCGTTCATGGGAATCTGAACGTCCGAAACAGCGGTTGCAGAAGACACAAAAGAAAGGGGTTAATAGGGAGTATGGTCCCCTCTTACAGCCATACATACAGGCCTCACAGCGTGATGTCATACTGGAAATAAGGCAATTTATGAGAGTCTGTGGCAATTGGTCTCACTAATTCAGTAACGCTGTTTTCAGTTCCTGGCTGGTTCTCAGAGGAGGGCTGCATATTGCAATTGTCCTCCTCAGAGCGTCCCAGACATGCTCTATAGAGTTGAAGTCTCGAGACCTGGCTGGCCAATCCATCCAGTGAATATATCATTGTCGAGAATTTCGTCGACCACAAGAGCTGTATGTGGCCTCACGTTATCATCCTGTAAGATAAACTCGGGGCTCACTGCACCCCAGAAAAGGCAAACATAGGGCTCCAAGACCTCATCCTTATACCTCACACCAGTCACAGAGCCTCTGTCAAAGACGTGGTGTGGTGTGCGGCCATCCAACTGATGACTGCCCAGACCATTACACCGCCACAGATATAATTATTGATTTCGCTGACATTGGAGGGTAGGTAGCAGGTCCCTGGCTCTCTCCATATGAAAGTACGGCGAGAATCAGTGTTTAGGCTAAAACGGGACTCATGGATGAACAGAACGGTCATCCATTGTTCCATACTTCAGTCACTATGCTGCTTGTACCATGCTATTTGGACTCTCCTGTCCATAGACATGAGCGGGACGCAAGCAGCCGGTGTTCTGGCAAACAACCCTCTCTCATTCAGTCTTTTGGAAACAGTCACCCTTGTTACACAGGTTCATGTGGCTGCATACAGGTCCTGAGAGAGTTGAGAAGCTGTAGCCCTTCTGTTACGCTTCGTTAAAATGGACAAATAGTGATCTTCCCCGGCCTCATGGCTCTTGGACGATCTTGTCTAGGCTTTCTCTCGATGGATCCAGTATCCTGGAACTGTTTCCATAGGTTACACACGAAGCTGGGCGTTAAATTAAACTCTCTGTATATCTGGACTTGTGACCGGCCTGCCTCTAGCCTCCCCACAATTCGCCACCTCATTCCATTATCTAAACGTTGGTGGTCACTCATTTTTACTGTTCCGATGTGAATTTGACCGACTGCTGCAAGATAACACCAAGAAATTCGCTGAGGTGCGCTAGCGAACACAATCCATCTTACCCTCTATGCACTTATAAAGCCTGTTTTTCTGCTGGCTTCCCCTACACACACCTGTACGCTTACATATTTGTCGTACACAATTTGCATTTTTATCTAGAAGCAGTGGTTTTCCCTTTAGTTCAGTTCTTTTCATGCAATTCAATAAAATATGCAAGTTCTCTTAATTTATTTCACCAGTGTACATTGTGTTATTTCTTTTTATATTCATGCTTCACAAAATTATAGCTGGCATCTTGGTGCAAATCTAAAATTGGCAAATATGGTTCGGAGCTGCTATAACAAAGAAGTACCAATTTATCAAATTCATTTCTGCTAAGGGTGACATTGGAACAGTTATTCCATTTTCCCAACAAATCTCAAATTGTAAGGAAGAATTGAAAGAAGAATATAAACATTGTCCACGTGCTGTTGGAGGAGGTCTACAAATTTACCAGCAATTTCAATGACATCACTTTTGTAAAACTGCAAAGAGTGATCGTGTAGTATCCGAGATTTAATAAATCAATTTTTGAAAAATAAACTGTTACTTCGATGGGAATAAGGGCTCATGTCCAGGTGCCCGCAGAAACAAACGTTTGTTCAAAGACATGAGATTTATTAACAATACCAAACTGCCTTTGGCTAAAAGAAATTTAGGATTTTTAACTACGAGTTGGAATATGGTATATCATGTTGTGTTAAATAATTTCAACCCATAAGTTTTGCCCCCCGAGTTTAAATGTATAAGCCCTCTGACTGTCAAGGGTTTTCACTAAGAAAACACAAATTTCCCACAACTACTATGAGAAAAATTATTATTTTTTATTTTGATGTAATTTCCTGGTATTTCATGCCTGGATTTGTGTACTTTTAATATATTGCCTTAATTTCTTTAACATATTTTAATATGCACACATATATACATTCTTACAAATATTACAAAAAATATTCTAGGCCGTATATATACGGCCTTGCCAGTTAAGAGGGTTAAAGCATGGAAATCATTCACTATAAATTCAGGCATTCTTAATTTTTATCCTTTTTGAAATAGTGATGGTGTTTTGAGATTTGGTGGTAGGTTATAAAATGGTAATTTAAAATTCTGCCAGAACCATCCTGCTTATTTACCTGATACACATTCTAACAAAGCATATTTTATAATACTTTCATAAGAAATAGCTGCATGTTGGAGCTCAACCAATTGCCATATCACGCTATTTCATATTCGGCAAGTCTTTTGATCATTAAATGGCAAATCACTTTGCAGAAAAGTTGTGTAAGAATGTATTTCTTGTTTCAAGGATAAGCTAACTACCGTAAATCAACGTCTAGGTAACTTACCTCATGGGAATTAATTTTTAATATTTTTTTAATCAGATACTAAAACCAAAGAAATAGTACTTATAATAAAGTCTGTGTTTGCATTTTTTAATTGTTTCATAACTTCTATCATACATTTAGAATCAGTTACACATCTTACATCTGAATCTTCTACTGCTGCCTTAAAAAGATTCCTTGCTAGATGTGGTAAAAGAAGACGATTATTAGTTATGTCCTATAACATTTACTGATGTTCACAATGAAATAAAACGTATCATTAAAAAGCCTGATGAGATATTAATGGGATATCTAGCTATAGAAGGCTATTTTGCTTCAGCATTTATACCTGAAAAGCTCATTTTTCTTTTAAAATCTCACATAATTAAATGTCAATATTTGATATATAAAACTTTTTTTATAGTTTTAGACCAGAAATTTTTTCTTCCATTCATTTAGCTTCCTACACAAACTGCTATATGAACTGCACTTTTTCTATGCTCAGTTATCTGGAATTTAGTACTTCCCAAATTTTTCCAATAGCCAAGCCTTTACACCGTATCATATAATTCTTATTTAATGAAATTTGTATTTTAAATTGCTGAAGTTTGGTTTCTTTTCCATATGCTGCTAACGTCTGCCAACTTATGATGAATATTGACAATTTGGTGATTAAAAAAAAATTGCTACCTTACACCTGATAACTAAAAGTTATTAAAAACGAATTACCTATTTTTAGTATCTTCCATTACACATTAAATTAAATGTAAGAACATACTGTTTCATGTCATTAAGCACCTATTGAATGTCCATAAACAAATATCTTCATTGCCACTAATTTAAAATACACTAGAAAAAAACAATTTGTAGTTAGTTAACAGCTAAAACTCAAACATATGAAGAGTCCAATAATTATAATTCAGGGACCTATGCAAAGCATTCCCTCAGAGGCCAGCAAAACCCATTTTCCTTGTTTCTCAGAGGATAAAGCAGGCTTCTGAGAAAATATAGGATGATTGGACCTGAATAGCTGTGTTCAGGTCTCGCATATTTGAAATTTTACACAGAAAAGGCCCTTCTCTGCATGAGAAAGAAATCATGTGCAAGTTTTTTTTTTTTCCTGCCAGGAGCATAAGAGATTACAGGAACCAGTTCTTAATCTTATGAAAAACAATAAATAGATTTTAATGCTGATGAAGCTGGTTAAGAGTAGTTTAAACTGATGGAAGATCTAATGATACTTCTGAACACAATCATATGTATTAAATAATGCTAGCAATAATGAAAACAGTGAAAAAGAATTACCTTGTCAATAAAGACTTCATTTTTATTAAAACAAATTCTAATTACAGTTATACTTTCCTAGAGATATGACCCAAAAAAAATAGTGCAAAAATTCTATTAAGTCTTCAAAGAAACTCTAAAAATTATTGATGCTTTAGAAAGGAAAAAACTGTTGGGTTATTAAAGATCTTAATATTATTTTATACATAAATTTGATAATCGTAGAAACCAAATTTAATCATGGGTTATACAATTTAATTCTTCACAGCTTTAATAAAACAGGGTATTTAAAATGAAATTTGTCTTCAAAGTAGCTTTGGTTAATCAACCCTTCAAGCCAGCAAGACATGTACATATGTTCAAAAATATTAATCATACCTTTTAAGTGCACACACATGCCTTTTGAAATATGTCTAGAGAATTAAGATAGTACATGTATTGGAAGAAAAATAGTCAAGCTACAAAGTGCAAAAGTATTTTAGAATTAATCAAGAAAGTAACATTTATTCATCACTTTCCTGAGAAGTATATGGTTTTGAGGCCAAACCCTTGGCTGCCTGGATGGTTAATAATTGCAAAGTGCCCAAAATTTGCTTAGAAATCAATGTGAAAAGTACTCTTGATTAGTTCTTAAATAATTGAATATGGAATTAAGTAACACATCAATTCAAGGAACAATATATAGTTACAAAGCTCTCCTCTTCTAATTAAGTGATAAACACACTGGTCATGCACAGATAAAATTTTCAACAATGTTATTTGAGTAATGTTTATAACACATAAAATCTGCTCATAGACAAATAAATTATCGAATTTTACAGTGATGACAAAGTCAACCCTTACATATTTTATTATAGCAAACAGGTGGTTAATTAAGACAGCAAAGGCACTGGAAGGCCAATTAAATTACTGTCTTGTTGGTTAATTTACTGCAGCAAAGAACTCGAAAGCTATCTTTCTGTATCTTAAAACTTTGAAGCGTTTTTTATAAGCAACTGGCCGATTTTTACGTTCCAGAGGTTAAAAAAAAAAAAAAAAAAAAAAAAAAAAAAAAAAAAAAAAAAAAAAAAAAAAAACATGAAGTCTATTCTTAATGGCCATACAATCCATGGTCTGCAGTTTAGCCACTGTTGCAACCAATCTTATGCGAAAAGTAAACATAAACATACAAATTCTTGTTCGATGGCATCTCTCCCGAAAATGATAGGCTTCACGCATGTTATTATAATCAAGTCATCAAACAAAACCCTTCAAATCTCAAACAAAATACATAGTTGTAATTCTGATTGTAAATTCCAGTAATTACTGGTGCAACTAGATAGTAAACATACTTACTTTCGATAGGTCTATAAGTGAAATAGTATGTGTTTAAAGTACGAAAGAGCATAAATTCATATATTCAGAAATAACAATAGACTCATCTCGCTGTACTCCAAAACACCTGAGTAAAAAGAGTTTTCTCTGTAATACATTTCACAGAACTAAACAAACCACCGCCATGTTTTAAACCAACATTCTTACGCTAATTTATCACAACCAATCAGTAACTCAAAGAGACTATCAGGTGTGGACTAGAGCTACTAGCCTTAGTGTGGACATACACGTTCCTGGGTCCGGACTCGACCAAAACCTCTGATTTGGCGTCTTATTATTCTCATTCTGTATTATGATTCCCGGGCAGCAAGAGTGACAAGAACTTTAGCAGAAGAATATTTGGACTAAATTCATCGGATTTCTTTGCACCGACACCGAATTTTTCGCGATCCAAGCAATGCATTCGATTTGTCAGATTTAAATTTTATCAAAAAATTTCCTTTCAGTTTTTTTAATTTTTCTGCTAATTGAAAATCCGATAACTGCTTTTCCTCCGAAATGAAAAAGGATAATGAAACCAGGTGAATAAATTTCTTATATCTTTATCACATACATTTTTCCCATAAGAGCAGTGGAAACTACGTATATTTTACACGTGCTATAGTTACGATATATTTCATACATGTGTAATTATATTCCTCTGGGCTGTGATTAAATTATTATATTTATCTCGTTCTTTAGAGGAAAATATTTCATAACTAACATTAAAACACATGATGTTCATATTATGTAGTTGAAATACATAATTTTCACTGAACTTATTCATTATGGATATGTAATTATTGTCATTCACGCGCTTTCGAGAAGTATGTAGTCGCGCTTTCGAGATACGGAAAACGCAATTTGAATTTCGTCAATCGGCCCAGTAGAAAGGGAGATATAGAACTTGTTGCGTCTTCTCAGTGTGGGTTCAGCTAAGTGCAGGATGCAATGAGAACGGACTAGTTAACAACATTAACATTTATTTCTAACTACTAAGACAGACATAGCTATGCGCCTTTACGCAGTTTTTAACATTACACCTACTAGTCTCGTATCCAGACGTTGTCCGGATATCAGAGAACTGATACTCTTGAAGTCAGATGCTACACCCCTCCCCACTTATTTAGAGATTCAATCTCTGAGGAGCTTTGCGGATGCGCGAAGATCGTCTAAGTTCTGGCTGAGGCTGCTGCAAGTCTTTATCAGGATTTACTGGAGTAACTGGTTCAGTTTTCCTCGGAACTGACGATGTTTCAAGTCCGGCTGAACTTTGCACAGCTTCACTTCTTTGTTCGATGTCCTTGTCCGGAGCCCGTAGCTTCACGTTGACATCTGAAGTAGTAACCACACGAGGTTTATATAGATTACCGGTGCAGACGGAATCTCACTCCCCGCCGATCTGATTTCATCGACGTGCCGGCGCAGTAAAGTTCGTTGAACATCAATGGTATAATGCAGCGCTCCATCTTTATTTGTCACTGTGCCAATTTTCCATCGAGAATTTGCCGATCTATAATCCCGAATGGCAACTTTTTCTCCGATCTCCAAAGTTCTGTCTTTGAAATCGTAGGTATCCCTTCGGATGCGTTCTTCCACTCTTCGTCTAAGATTTGGAACAACTAAATCAATCCGAGTTCTAATTTCTCTTTTTAAGAATAACATTTCAGGACTTAACAAGGTTGTCATATTCGGTGTCTTCCTATAATTCATGAGGAATATGGCAAGTTTTTGCTTGATATTTCCTGGATAACCTTGCATTGCACGTAACGCTTGTACCGCTCTGCTTGCCCGTTACTTGCCGGTATGGAGCACACGTTTTGTGTTTAATTCCATTATTTCTGATAAAAGTTTCAAATTCGCCTGATGTGAACTGAGGACCATTGTCACTCACTACTACAAGAGGCAGCCCGTATCTTGAAAAACAGTCTCTCAAACATTCAACTTTCTGAAAGGAATTTGTTGACTTTAAAGGATACACTTCTAGCCATTTAGAATGTGCGTCAACGATAATCAAGAACATTCGTTCAAAAATAGGGCCAGCAAAATCTATGTGAATACGTTCCCAAGGCGCACTTGGATACTTCCAGTGATGGACCTTTGCCCTTACTGGATCTGATTTAAACTTAATACAATTAACACAGTTTTTAGAAACTTCTTCAATATCATGATCAATTACTTTCCAAAAGACGTAGGATCTGGCGATTGCCTACATTTTAACGATTCCTAAATGTCCTTGGTGTAACTCTTCGAGAATTTTAACTCGGAGCTTTTTCGGAACAACTACAGTCTGACCATTCATTATACAGTCATCTTGTATGATGTACTTTGCCTCCCTACCTTCCAAACTTTCTCGAGATTTTAATTTCATATAAAGAATACTTAATTCTTCATCAGCTCGTCTTTCCCGGGCTATCTCCCTAGCTGTTACAGGAAGAGTTTCAATTTGGAAGAGTTGGAATATTTCAACATCATCCTTAATGCTTAAACCTTCGGACTTAAGAGGTAGGCGCGACAAGCAGTCAGCATTACCATGTTCTTTGGTATTTCGATACACAGTATCAAACTGACATGCCTGCAATATCAGTGCATAATGTAAAAGTCGGGTGGCTGTGAGGATAGGAAGCCCTCTTTTCGACTTGAAAATAGCCACTAAAGGTTTATGATCTGTGACCAGAGAAAATCGTCTTCCCTTTAGATATAGATAAAACTTTTTGACAGCCCAAACAATTGACAGTGCTTCTTTATCGATTTGGGCGTATTTCTGCTCTGTGGTAGTTAGTGTCCTCGATGCGAAGGCTATAGGCCTTTCCGTTCCATCGGACAAAACATGCGAGAGCACTGCCCCAAGACCTACCGGAGATGCATCAGTAGCTAGCATTAACGGTAATGGGAGATCGTAATGCGTAAAAACTCTGTCTGAAAAAAAAATTTTTTTTATATTTTCAAAAGCGACTTGGCAGGTTTTTGACCAATTTCATTTAACATTTTTTTGTTAAATTATTTAAGGGATGTACCAAGGTTGCCAAATCAGGGCAAAATTTGCCATAAAAATTCGCTAACCCCAAAAAGCTTTTGATGTCTTGGACACCTTTAGGTGTAGGGGCATTAGCAATTGCCAAAATCTTTTCATCTGTTTTATGCAATCCCTTGGCATCAATTTTATGCCCTAAAAATTTAATCTCATTTTGAAAAAATTTACTTTTAGTTAAATTCAATTTTAGACCGTGCTCCTTACATTTTTTGAAAAATATTTCCAGTGCTTTTAAATGAGACTGATCGTCCGGTCCTGTCACTCGAGCATCATCCATAAAAATTTTAATTCCTTCCATCCCCTGAAATAATTCCTCAACATGACGTTGCGAAATAGCCGGGGCAGCATTTAATCCATACGTTAAGCCTTTACAGATATACAACCCCTTATGCGTGTTTCTTGTTAATAATCGTTGGCTCTCCGGATGCACCTTCATTTGTAGATAAGCGTGACTGAAATCAAGTTTCAAGAAATGTTTACCTCCATTAAGGCATGAAAATATTTCTTCGAGTTTTGGTAATGGATGCTGTAGCACTTCCAAATTAGGATTCAGTGTCACAGAATAATCAGCACAAAGCCTAATGGAACCATCAGATTTAACGATTGGTACAACTGGTGTTGCCCACTCTGAAGTCTCCACCCTCTCAATGATGCCTTCTTTCTCAAGCCGATCAATTTCTGATTCAACTCTATTTTTAATACGAAGGGTACCGGTCGTGACTTAAAAATATTGGACCTAATTTACCGTCAAAAATTTCCTTATATTCCTCAAGAAATTTTTTTAAATTCAATTCACTAAACAGTTGTCAGTGTTTTGATGGCATTCCAATCGAGATTGATTTTATACAGCCATTCTCGGCATAGATTGTGTCCAAATTTTCCTTCACAATGTATAAATTTAAAACTAATTTTTGACCTTGACGTTCAACTTTAACAGGAACATACCCTAAAGGTACTACCTTATCACCCCTGTAAGTGTTGAAAACTAAATTTGTAGACTGAATCTTTCTATTGGAAAATTTTCTAAATTTGTTTATACGCATTACCGAAACTGTTCCCCCAGTATCAAGTTCCATGCTAACTGGTTTGTTTTCAATTTTCACTTGAACCATTATCCGCGGTCTTTTCGGCTCTTCCTCTTTTAACATGTGCGTTCTGGAGCTAAATCCATAGATAGGGACCTCATTTTTTGACTCATAATCATTATTTGCCTCAACTTTCTTTTGTTTAACCTGTCGGTTTTTCCTAGACAAATAACACGCTTTTTCGATATGACCAATTTTTTTTACAAAACCGGTATTCACTTGTTGCGAGTTTACAATTATTTTTGTTGTGATTTGTCCTTAAGCAAAGCGAACAAGTTTCATTTTTACCTTTATTATTCTTAGCAACAAGGTTTTGTTTCCGCGGTTTGGACTCATTATTCTTGGTTTTAAGTATTTTCAGTTCTGCGGATTTGCCTATAATCTCATTCGCACCCTTAAACGCCTTTTCCATCGCCAAGGCTATCTTTAATGTTTTCTCTAAATCGATATCATCATCCTGAAAGAACCGATCTAAGATATTATGATCTCGTAGACCCCTAACGAAAACATCCCTTAACATCGTATTTAGTATATCTTCTTTATATTCGCAAGGAATCGCTAACACGCGTAATTCAGTGACACAACTACTAATTGATTCCCCCTCATGCTGCTTCCTATTAATAAACATATGCCGACTAGGTATTATTAAAGCTTTAGGATTTAAATGATCCTTAAGGACCTTTTTTAGTTCGGTAAAATTTTTATCTGAAGGATTATCGGGAGAGAGTAAATTCTTCAACAAATTATATAATTTCGCATTCAAGCTTGAGATCAGAACTTTCCCACGTTTTGCCTCTGGAACATTTTGAATGTCCAAAAAAGCTTCAAATCGTTCTATGAACGAATCAAAATTTTCTACCGTTTCATCAAACTGATCAAAAGAAACAGAAATTTTGTCTTGTTTATGTTCCGATTTCTCTTGCAATGCGGCCATTAAAGCTTCATTCTGCTTTATTAATTCTTCAGTTAACTTCTCCATCCTTTCAAAATAAAAATCAAATACTTTCTTACCTTTAGTAGTTTTCGGAGAATCCCCTAATCCAAGTTTCGGTTTTACAACTACTTACGGATGTAAGCGAGTGCGCCGATTCGGGAACGATTTTCTTCTTCCTTTTTATTTTGTTTTTTCACATCCCATCCTCGTCACCATATGTTGTGTCTTCTCAGTGTGGGTTCAGCTAAGTGCAGGATGCAATGAGAACGGACTAGTTAACAACACTAACATTAATTTCTAACTACTAAGACAAACATAGCGATGCGCCGTTACGCAGTTTTTACATTACACCTAGTCTCGTATCCAGACGTTGTCCGGATATCAGAGTACTGATACTCTTGAAGTCAGATGCTGATTCCATTTTTAGCCCAAAGGAGCGTTAGCTCAGATGGGATTTTAATTTCGTTTTAGCATTTTACCTCGATTCACTGTAAAGGCCCGTTTACACTAGCGGAACTTTGGTCCCAAGAAACGTACGCTAACGTCCAGTTGTTATTCCAGACTTACAAGTGTAAGCAGGACACCCGTTTACACTTGTAAGTCTCAAAGGCTAAGAATTACTACCCTCAACCAATCAAGTCCCTTTGATTTGCGCATGAGCAATATTTCCTGTTTTGTGATACTATGTCGAAAGTTTACGGTACAATGTCGAAAATTAAAAAAGCTGAAGAAAGAAAATGCGTTATGCATCTGAGAAGCAATCTAATATGTATGTATTTGTTGTACAAAAGCGTTTGTGTTCCAAGGGGAAATTGAAAGATTGTCAAATATTTCTATTATGTATCAGTAAATTAGTAATTATTAAAAGGATTAACTAAATAATTTTTCTCTTTAGTAATTTATACCAAGGAAATAGGATTAATTATTACGTTGTGATTTAATTCCCAACAAAATGAACAAGTTTCAATGTTTATTTTTTATATAATTGTGGACTACCATTAGTTATAACTAATTATTTTAATTAGTTAACTAAGCACATGATTAATGAAGTTTGTTTATAATTCGATTATTCATTCGATTTTAATTATTCATTGAGTTTTTCAAAACATAATATCAGATTGAGCATAATGTAAGATTGCTAGATGTGCCAGATGCAGAACAGTCAACATTTTAATGCACTATCGTGTATTAGGATATGTTTCTGTGTTAGAAAATACCCAGCATTTTATAAATATTCGTAGATTTTGTAATTATTACTATCAGGAATTTTATTAGTATTGCTTCGCTTAGTCATGAAGATATTTTTGTAGGAACAGAAATATAAAATGATTAGGCTTTTAAATAATATATTCGAAAGAACTTGGGAGATTTATAAAAAGACTTGTTTTTGAAAGTGTGCCACCAAATTCTGTTTCACCTGTGTTTTATATTTGACAAAAATTACATATATTATATAATTGACGAAGATTACTGCATATAATTTTCATAAAACATTGTATATTTAGACATAATTTAGTTAATAATAAGCAGTTAATAAACTTTAATTTAAAAAATCCATCTATTGGGCTTATTTAATGTTTTTATAAAACTCGAATTTTCAAAAATATTCTGAAAATGCTATAGCGTAATATACGTTTTTATCGTGTAATCGTTATGAAACATGTTCTGTACTTAAACAATTGCATTAGTCAAAAGAAAACTTGAATTAAGAGCATTGAAATTATTCCTAGACATTGTAATTCAAAAGTGGAATAAATAAATAAATGGGATACATACCATCTCGGTTTAGTTAGTTGTGGATTTCATCATATGCTGTCTTAGCAGTAGCTTTCAAGAAATCATTGTTTCTTTTTATTGTATAGCTGTGGATGGTTTCCATTTTAAAGGAGTGTGCTTCGTACTACTTACAGTGTTCCGGGTCTGCCGCTGTGGTCCACTTTGGACTTTTGACCGGATATGATTGTCTTAGTAACTATTTATTTCGATTTTAACTAAATAATTCCCCTGAATAGGTGATTAAGGATTTTTCGTAATTTTACAACATAATAAATAAAAAAAATCACGAATTTTTCTGATTTCTATTGAAGTTTCGAGATGGTTTCCAGTGTTTAAATGCTTAAATATTTGCCGGCATCTTGAACAATCCATTTTTGAATACAAACTCACATGATAGCAGGTTAGCTTACTGACGACCGAGGTGCCGGTAGGCCATCTGTTATCACTGATCACTGGTAGTTTGACCAGGGTTCGAATAGCAGCGAATGGTGGTTGCATGGGTGATTTCGTGATTTTCCCCATGTATAGCATAGTATAAGCCAGTTTCACTTAGAAAGTCCTCAACGAGGACATGCCTCCATTTACGCAGATAGCCCTTGTGTGTTTTGCCGTAATTAAATAAATAACCAAACCAGTGATAATGACAGATACCAAATTAAAAAATCTATGTGGTGTATAACGTATTAAATTATACTATCATCTGAAATCAATATGTATTAAATTATACAATCATTTTAAATCAAGAGTAGCCTGTAACGGTTCCGTTAACACTCGCAATGTTGTTCCAAAATAAATATAACTTAATGCGTCGTTATGTAACAGGCTCTTTGAAAGAAAATTTAAGTGACATTCCTCGGCTGCGAAATATTCGCGGAATTTCACGATTTATCTCTCGATATGTTCCTTAATTTTCAATTATGCCATCCTTCCCGCGATGAAATAACTTATACTATGTGATGCACGAAATAATATTGAAATAGTCAAATGTCATATTGCAAGAATTATTGAAGAGGCAAAATTTGATTTAACGAATTCTTATATAAAATAACACACTATCCCTAATAGTATTTGAAGACTATTTTAAATCCGTTTTAGTTATGCTTAATTTCAACGCATTCGATGAAGTGCTGACCTAATATATAATGAGATTATTCAAAAAATGGAAGTATAATTTGAACGCATTCTTTTTCTATGAATAAGTTCTATAAATTACCTCAAGTAAATATCAGTGCAGTATTCAAGATTTTACGTAGAATGGTTCAAAATTGGTAACTGAGGTAGTTTTAAAGATACCCCTAACGCTCTCTGAAAAAATATTGAAACAGCTTTCCACGTTCTCCCATAACCCTTAGCTGAAAATTTATTAGTATTATTAGTTAAATAATTGATCATTTGAATTACATTTAGCGGAGAGCGAAACATTGCGCTTGAGAAATTTTTCGTTGAATGCATAGGCTCCTTATGGTTTCCAGACTCTACGTATGGCTATTGAAAGGTTCAGCGTTTTGTTAGATTGATTGGCTATTGAAAGCTTTCAACGTTTTGTCCACCTAAATTGCTTGAGAGAGGGGGTATCTACATCCAAAACCAGTTCAACTCTGCACGACGACACACAGGCGAGAAAAAATTAGCCAAATGCAATGACGTAACAGAAATGTTTAGGTTTGCAGCCTTTTTAAATATAATCGTTGTATATGCACATTTTGTGCTGTAGAAATAATATTTTGATGAATGAATTGCGCCGTGGGGAATCTGTAAATGTTACTATCGCTGCGGAAGCGGCAACGGATCCTTTGCGGAAGAAAACCCTTACTTCGTTTCCTGAGGTAAAAAATTAACCACTTTAATGCAGAAGAATTAAATGTTACCTCCAAAATAAAAATTGACTATCTGCCCAAACGGAGTTGTTGCGCCCTCTATTTTTCAATATTGATACTAATCGAAAAACGCTAAAAAAAAACAAAAGTGATATTCGGCAAATATTTATTAATAATATGATAAAGTGAGCCATTTTTTCAATTCAGCAGAATTTTAAGGATGTATTCTATGTATCAGAAGACTTTTGCAGTACTTCACTGCATTTTTTTATGTGATAATAGACCGCTAAATTTGCTTATGTTGAAAGAATAGGCAGACATTTGTCAACAAACTACCTTAATGAACAGAAAAATACTTGAACAATTATAGCCACCTTTCATAAGAAACATTTTAATAGAATAAATGCAAATGAAAAAGCTGCTATTCACATCAAATAGTCACAGGGCATAAACATTTTAGCGAAGCTCTGTTTTACTTTAATTACAAGCATATTAACACAGAAATATTGTTTTGAAAAACGGAAATTGGTGGCATTTCAGTTTATAGAAATGAGCAATCACTTGGAACAAGTACAAATTAAAAAAATACTTTAATATATTTATATTTTTTTCACAAAAGGGCACGTTTACTTCTTTTTGCAGAAAAAATTACTTCATTTTAAGCTCTTGTTGTGAATATCATTTTCTCCATATTCTATTAAATTCAACAAATAAATTTTATTGGTGAACTTTTTCAGGTTCTTAAAGCAACTGCTATTTCACTTTTATATAATAATATGTGTTTTAGTAATGCTCTGTAACGCAGTTCAGTTTCGTCTCTGTTATAAATTTCATGTGGCTTGTGTTCATTTAGCAGCTCAAGTAAAGCTTTGATAGGTACAAATGGGATATTTCGGAAAAAATGAAAAATCTGTCTTGCCAATCTGAGTTTTATAAGTGGCCGGGATAAGTTTAATAAACGGTGGTTTTCCTTTTGATTAGTATGGACTTATTTTGTTTCCTGGAAAGATGAATGTAATAAGCGGCTGAGTTTAAAAACCAGTGAATGTAATAAGCAATAGGCACTGGTACCCGACGATTATTAAAATCACTTCCGTTTCAAATATATCTGAGTTTATCAAGAGGCTGAGTTTAATAAACGGCGATTTCAATATTGGAAATTACGGTATTAACTTTGAACTTATTTAATAGGATAGTAACTAACAATTAATTTAAAAATTAATGCCTGCACTATTAATTAAAAATTAATACTAAAATTATACTATTTGCGAAATTTGGACCTTTTGTATACAGAATTTCTATAACATACCTGATGAAATTTTAAACTTTTACAAATAAGTGCTCTACCCATATTGTTCGTCAATAGCCTTTCAGTTGTTTTTTCAATATTGTAAAACAATTGGTAGCTTTTTTGATCTCCACCTTCAGTTCAAGAGTTCTTAGAGTTTGCACCGCTTTTCCGATTCAGCTGAGGTTGGCATGTAGTCATTTCCTTTCGTATCAATTTCACTGGAAATTTCAAATATCGCAGTCAATGTTTCCCGCATGCTGTCTCAGTATTAGCATAAAATGCAACGTATTCTGAAAAGGAAACTTCATATTTCCCTCACTGAAGTCCGAAATATAAGAAATAGCTTGCAAATCTTTTTAAGAACATCTTTTGTGTAATGACACTGGAAAACTTTTATAATACCTTGGTATAAAAGCTGAAGGATAGAAGTCGTATTTGCAGAAAGAAATAGTAATTTAATGTTCTTCAGAACAATATCAGAGGGATGTGCAGCACAATTATCTAACAGTAATGTTTTTTTTTTCAGTATTCTGTCGCATTTCAAAAGGAAATCAGTAAAAATACTGCTTATCATCCACGAGTTCTTGTTATTATGGTAAGTTAAATTCTAACACTTTTTTCAAACATCGAAGTTTTTTATTTTTTTCAATAACCAACGGCATCTTAATTGTTGTGTCCATACTACTCGTTAATGACCAGTAATTACTTTTTTAAAATTATTAAAACCAGCTGCTGTTACACTTTTAAACATTAATGTGTGCTCTAGTAATGTTCTTTAAACCAGACCAGTTTCCTCTGTTAAAAAGTGTTTCATCCAGTTCTCAGCCGAACGAGGATCTGTCCCTTGCTTCTCATCATGCAATTATTTCTCTATCTTATGAGCCATCCATGTTTGCACTAAATTTTTTCCTACCATTTTAACAAATTCTACAGCTTTTGTAGTAAAAAAAGCCCTACAAATTGAAACATTTTTCAGTCTTATAGCTTGAAATCATTCTATAAGTGCGGTTTCGACATGTTTCGATTTTCCATACCTTTTGCGTTTCCTTCAGACAGTTGCATTTTTTACTAGTTCTTCATCAGTTTTACTTCTTTCCTAGAATCTGCTGCCCAGTAACTAACTAAATTTTGCAACTTTGCGCTCAGTGCGGCTGCACCTGTTGCATATGCTGTGGCGCTGGTCCTGGTAGCAAATAAAAACTGTTTCTTCTAGTAATTTATTCAAATCCCAAATTACCGTTTCTAGCCATCACTTTGTCATCCAGTTGACTTGTCATTTCATGGTTTCACTTTGTCATCCAGTTGACTTGTCATTTCATGGTTATTATAGGCGTGATCGATGCTTCCCTTTCAACTGAAAGACTGATAATGTACGATAATGCAAGGAAGCATTTCGTGTTTTCTGAAGACACCCTTCATATTTAATATGTGTATGCACTTCCATCCCCTATCAGTTGATGTTCGAGAAAGGGAACCAGTATTCACTTAAGCACCAGTTTTCCTTTAATCTCGGGAAACATCACTTATTTTCAATCATAGAACTTGTTTCCAATGCCTCTAGAAGGCTCCTTTGGTATTCTATCGCTCTCAGCTCTAGCCTGCACAAAGAGATTTTACAAATAGTGTCCGATAGAGACTAAAGAAGGGCACCTAACACCACCAGGCGGTTTGGTTCTAACTACACTATCCGAAATTTTTGCTAAACCCGTTTCATTGAAGCACTACATAAATGAGAGGTAAATGAATTAACTACAACAGCTTTTATCAGCCACATGCAGTTTATTCTGGATTTGAAGAATCAGTATTTTGCCAGCTTTATATGCAGTGCAGATGACTTTAATAAAAGGCGATTTTCTGATTTATGTGGATTTTGTTTTGGTTTCTGGAAATTTAGAATGCAATAAGTGGCTGAATACATTAACCAGTTTAATAAGAGGCGGGTACTGTATTTTCAAGGACATTTACATTCCATGCTCATTTATATAAAAATTGACAAATATTTTTTTTACTGTCAACAAGGTTAATCATCGAGCCACCTCATAAATAATGCAGTTCTTTTCAACTGCATGAACTGCTTACGCAGATAGTATTTTATCTTGTTTTTATTCTTGGAGTAAGTTTTGAAGGGTGCAGTTCAATTTTAACAATTATTTTTTAAAAGCTTATAATGAAAGTAACAAGGAAGCATATTTGACTTTTAGAACTTTAATTACATAACTATTGATAGGAATATTAATAGTTAATATATGCGAATATTAATAGGAATATATGAGAATCGGAGAATAAGCGTAAGTCACTATTTGAAGTGGTTCCAAAAATTTCCAAGTAGGAAACTACAGCATAGAAGACGAGCCTATAGAGCTTAATGAGTATGTCCTGCAAACCTTAATGGAAAAAATCCCAACAGAAGAATTAGCAAAGGATGAAGGAGAGAGTATTTTAGATTAGAAAAGAGCTTTGTTTACCTTAATTTTAAAAACTAAAAGGTGTATAAAAAACACATTTTCATGGAAATGACCCAATACTTAGCACATCTATAATACAAAGATGGGCAATTTTAATCAGGCAGACATCTTCATCAGTAGCTGCATGAAGCTCTCTTTATTTTCTCAAAGGAAAATATTACAATATATTAGCAATCCTTTAACAAACAAAACAATGCATAAATTACAATATTCCAATAAAACAAACAAGACTAAGTTTAAAATATTTAAACAAATGAAATAATGCACATTTTTCATAAACAGTTTGACTGGTAAAAGAAATACAAATTAGGAGGAATAAAATGTCTAGATTATGAATATCACAAAGAATTTTTTTTGAACATTATAATGGGGACACATGCATTAACAGAAAAACATGTAAATCTGATGGATGTGTACAGTTAATTTGGGCTAATAACACTTTCATCTCTCATAAATGCATTAACTTTACAGTTAACTCTTATAAATGCAAAGCAGTGATAACAAAATGTACATTCAGATCAATGATAATACAAACAGACAAGAGTTGTGCATAATGGTTGTAAGATAATGTAACATGAAATATGTGCTGAGCAGTGAATATTATAATTTTTAATATTTTGAAGATCTTAAGCATTTAGGCATCTTACATTTTATCTGTATTCAATCAAAAGTTTTATTTTAATAGGGCTCCTCCTCATTTTCACAAAGCTATAAAACTAGTCCTAAAACATAAAAATGACAAGCTCCAAATTAAAAAAAAAATTAACCTTGAAAAGCATTTCAGTTGCATGTTCAAAGGAGTTAATTGGAATACCAGTCAGTGAACTTTGGGTAATGCTTAGAAATGGGAGGGTACAATTTCCTTTGATGCGTTTTTAAGGGATAGTAAACAGGAAGAGCATAAATACAGGAAAGCAGAGTAAAAGATCCTTGGATCACATCTTCCCTGGTATTTTTAATAAAAATTTGAATGGAAGTTGGGTAAAGTTGCACTGTAACTTATAAGGTACTCACAGCCATGGAAACAATAGGCTAGGGTGATTTTGCGGATCTGATCTGAACTTTAAAATTAGTCAAATAAGTAACAACAGAATCCTTTTTTTAACAAAACTGGCTGAATTAATGATTATTTTACTGCTGGTTGAATTTTGGGGAGATCAAAAGAAGGAACAACTGTTATTGATTAATCACAATGGACTTTCATTTTCCTGTTAAGGCTAGAATTGAAAATGCATGGAGGAATGCATATTACATACTAATTTCAAAACCATGGCAAAATTATAAAAATGAATATAATTGGTTAATACCCTGAAGAAAATACAAAAATGAAAATTTTACCTGGATTAGCAGGATTTTAAAATGAAAACAGTATAGCCTAAATATCTAATTCCCTTGTCTTGCTTATTTTGTAACATGAATGAAATTTTAAAAACAATCAGTATGGTAATGCAAATATTCTTCCAAATGCCAATACATTTTAAAGAAACTAAACAAAACTTACATTATTGGTGTGTATGTATGTAAGTTGTAATTTTAACATACTTTGCTGGTAACGAATTTCTCTAAGAAATGTCAAACTTAACAACAGATAAGGAAACAAGCAATGCAAAATTAGGAAAATAACTTAATGAAGAGGGGCACAATTACACACCCTGGACTCTGAAAAGTTTCCTTCTATGACAACAATTGATGTCACAAAAGAAGGCACAAAGAATTTTTACATATAAAATAAGGCTCCTTATTTTTTAAAACAACGCTGGCTATAAATGTTATTTTCTAGCTATTTTGTTATGCTTAAGAACTTCATGCAATCGGCAAAATCAAAGGGACAATATCTAAATAAAGCTTCCTTCAAAAATTCTTAGTACACCTATTTACTTAATAAAATTGTACACATCATCAACACAGAGTTTGTTTAATAAACAGCTTTACAATATTTTGAAGGCTTTAGAAAACATTTAAAAGTTTGAAAATTGTTTTCAATATCCATATCAAGAGAACTGTCATCCATCCAAATCTATACAATACAGTCCGAAATGACCCAAATCAATATTTAATCTGCAGTAATATTGTAAATATAATCCCAAATCAATATTTACAATCTGAAAATGATGACTGTCATCCACCCAAATCTGTACGTCAGAGTCCATGTAAAGATAAGACAATTTATTATTTAGTTATTATTAATGTAATATTATATATATTTATTTATATGTAATATTATATTATTTAGTTATTATTAATGTAATATTATATATATTTAGTTATTAATAATATTAGTCAAAAAGTGCTCATACAGTTTTACTATCATTTGAAAAAACGTATTTTCAAACAAAGGAGATCAGAAACATAAATACAGAAAATGATATCAAAGAAGTGCAGAGGATCTGAATTTGAAACAACTGTAGAAAAGTATTTCTTAGTTACTACAAATTTTAAAAAGCGAGATTCCATCATAGCTTTAAAGACTAAGAGCAAGTGCAATTTAAATTAATCCACATCCTAAAATAAAACACAGAAAGCAACAAAAAAATCGCAGGAATGACATAACCATTTCCTTCCAGATAACTGGAGGTATAAATGATATAATCATTAAGTTATTTAGGCATTCATTAAAATTTAATGAAAGTATAATGTAAATGAAAATATAATCCTGTATATAAAAAGCAATTTATATACAGGAAATCAATTTCTTATAAATGACATAAATTTCCACTTAATAAAAATTTGTTACTTTTTAATTGATGCAATGTAAATAATTTTTACAGGATAACTGAGTTGGCTTTTACTAAACTGAGAAAATTTCACTAACAAAATACATGCCATTAAAGTAATTATACTTGACACCATTCCAAATAAACAATTATTAAAAATTTGTTGATAGATTTCCTTTCTTGAAAGACATACATACAGAATCTATTCTACATGTATCACGTAAAATGAAAATATACTGCCGCCAGAAATAGAATTCTGGATGAACAGCTATCACATACACTTAAAAAAGAACAGGATAAAACACTTTATTTATCTAATGCCATAATTTAGATACAAACTAATCATTTTATAGTAACATGCAAAAAATTTAAATGCTAAGAAAATCAGCAGGATGAATAAAACTGCAATCATAGTTTTTATGAGTGTAGGAGGTAGCTATTTAAGTTAACAGTACTTGCAAAATTACTTAATTCCAAACTCAATGCACAATAAAAATCTTTTAAATAAAATCACTGCATTATAAAGAACATAGTAACAAACACTAGGGTTACAAAAAAGTGGAACTATTTATTCCATATGACTTTATTCATCACAGTCTGTTCAGACAACACTTACTAGGCATAGCATCGAGCGTCAGAATTTGCACTTATTTACCAAGTTGTTTGGTATCTCTTTCTATTACGATTAATTCCATATTTTAAATTACATGAAAGGAATAAAGGGGAATAAAATTCACACATATATCATATCATAAGCTTTCCAATCATAATTATGGGAAAAAATGTAAAAGAATGATAATAACTTGAAATTATGCTGAAAAACATCAGATTATCAGGCCTCGCTTGTTTTCTAGGATATTTCTTAAATGTAAAATTACAAGACAAAAAATTAAACCATACATCAGCATTAATCTTAGAGTAGCTCTGTGCATTTCAAGAAAGTCAGATGACTCTTTCTTGAATATTTCTCAGAGATTCTTTCAAAATTCACACAATTCTTCTCTAAATTTAATGCCAATATAAAGTTGAATTTTGATTCTTTTTACAGCTTTTTGGAACCAGGAAACAAAAGAGGGTTAATAACATAACCCCAATGATTTGAAATTTGTCTATTTAAATTTTAGAATCTAATTTCAGGCAGAAAAACTGCATTAGGTTGAATGCAGCTCTGTGCATTTCAAGGAAGTCAGATGACTCTTTCTCTTTTTAGAGATTCTTTCAAAATGCACACAATTCTTCTCTTAATTTAATGCCAATATAAAGTTGAATTTTGATTCATTTTACAGCTTTTTGAAAAAACCAGGAAACAAAAGAGGGCTAATAACACACCTCCCGTGATTTGAAATTTGTCTATTTAAATTTTAGAATCTAATTTCAGGCACAAAAACTACATTAGGTTCAATGCAGATTTTCAGGCATTCTTGGTTTCACAGATTTTACCAATTCTTGACCACACTCCAGTAAATAAGGTCATAAAAGACATAAAACAAGCAGATGGAGCCTAAATAAGTTGTATGGTTATTATCAAACATTGGACAAGCTACATTGGATTTTTGCTAACCATTGACTTGCACTGAAGATTCGAAACATTTTTATTTCTAACAATGAGTGTGTATCTTTCATGTTAAATTTCTCGATACGAAATGATATAAAAATACTATTATTCATTGCATCTAATGAACATTTCACAAGAAAATAACAGTTAGTGAAGCATACTTTGGTCTTTAGGGACTAAATTGTTAAAAGTATCTACACAACGAAATTGCAGTAAAAGAATAATTTTTATACTACAGACATCAAGTCTTTTGCAACAGAATAATACTCAGTCTTTTTTTTTTAATATTCATTCTAAAATACATTAAAAACAGAGATTGCAACAACATAGCTTCATGCAGATTTTTATTTTATGAACACATTTTCAGTATCATCATCAGCAGCAGCAACAACTGATCAATCTTAAATGAAGATACAGTGTTCTCTTCATAGAAGCAGATGCTGGTATTTAAATTCCAGATAAAAAAAATCGCTGCTTAAATCTCTGGCCCTGGCTATATTACCAAATGCTCATACTGAGGGTTCCAGAAAACTGGTGCTCAAGCTGTATTAATGTGACCTTACAATTTAAGTATGTAATATTAAAAATGATAAATTAAGAAATAATGCCGCACTAGTAAAACAAACTAAAATAACTATTATAAAACTGTCTGTAACAATTATCATGTTGATAATGTTATTCATATACACTTCAGGAAATATCAAATTTTGTTGCACACCTCATTTGATATATAAATCTTTTATTTACATGAAAATTAAAACAAAACTTGGAATGAAAATAATGCCTCTTTCTGACTAGGGGGACCATAAGATTAAATATATTCCAGCAAACAGAAGAATCAGAAAATTAAAAGAAGATGCACATAAAATTTAATACATATATTCATATACAAATGACTTAAATTATCACACAACAAGACTAAAAATTATTCTGCAAACTCAGTTTAAAAAAATTATATTCTGTTTCAAAATAATAAATCACACATAATAAACTACATGGCGCTGGACAATCAAGAACAGAAAATTTAAGAGTTCTGCATATCATATACGACAGTTATAAAATTTCCATATTAATTTTTTTTAGTTAGAAAATAATCACAATTTGATTCAAATTTGTTCAGACTGGAGCTGTTTAAGCACGTATTAAAGACAAGTGAATAAAATATTTGTGGCATTTTAACATATTTTATTCACTAGCTCTAAAAGCATCTTCAAACATACAACATCCACTGTGCAGATACTATAGCACAGAAGACACAAATATAAGTTTAATAAATTTTCAGCACTTGAAAATAATACAAATTTACAAAATATGGAAATTAATCAGCTTTGGAAATTATTTTAAATATTTATTATAGGGAAATATGGAAATAGATACATATCAGCAGTAGTAGAGCTTCTCCCTCATAAAAAATAGCAAGGAACAATATGTCAGTTTTAAATCCTTCATTTATTTTAAAGCTAAATATCTATGATAACAATAATTCAAAAACAGTTCAAGAAGAATTCTGATACAGTATAGAGACTTGTATATTTTCAAGACTGTTAAAAGCTATTTAATAGTTGATTAAATGCTATAAAAGATCTGCAAATAACCTATCTGGAATAAAAAGGATTTAAACAAATTAAAATTCTACATTATTAATTGAATGGTTTTTGCACTCGCATAGCCACAGTTTTGAGAAGAATGGGATTTATATGAGCAGTTCAAACATATAGTTTTCAAACAGTTAATAATAATAACAAAAAGAAAGTC
>KK122153.1:44020-75408 GCA_000611955.2 Stegodyphus mimosarum
GTGTAGAACAGAATTTCCTATAAAATATACAGCCACTTCACATAGTTATAAATAAATAAATAGCCTTTTTTTAAGCATATTAAACTGCCATCAGCTATACTGTATGGTACTCATAAGATAATGAAAGAATTAAATACAGTTTAATGATGCATATAATTTATGCTTATATACATGTCAACAAATTAAATTGTGAATAAACATCTTCATGCGCCTCAATGCTTAATACTTCTGTTTTGCAATAAATGCTAAAAGTACAAGGCTGAGTCCATGGTCAAGATTTAATGTTTACTACTCGGTTTTCATATTTTAAAAGTTAAATTCACAGCACAACAATGTAATGAGCTCTGTTTTATCGAAAATACTATTAGGTGAAATTTATTTCATCATTGTAAAAAATATTACAAATTGCATAAATAAATATGCTGGAAATAAAGGTTTCAATTCTCCAGCAAGCAATAAATCTGAAAAATAAAATAAAGGGTATGGCATAATTAGTTTAAAACTTAAAAAAACAAAAAGAAAAAGAATACCTAAAAGCTTTCAGATTTTTTATTATGACCAACGGGGCATTTTTTAAACATTTTGTGTGTTAACCTTATTTATCAAATATCATGTTCTTTGCACTTAAACCATAAAATTCAATTCAACCACAATATCGCAAAATAATTTACAAATGAGCATTTTCGATACACAGTCTCATGCACTGGAGAAAAAAAATTTTTTTTTGCCTATATTTGGTGGAGGATTATGTTATTCAAAATTTGATGGCTCTAGGTACCGTTGTTTTATCACAATGCGAGAAACATACATATATTTATGCAAATTCTGCATTATTTAATTTCTTTGAATATAATAGAGGGCTGTAATATTTGATGGCAACAGTTTGAAAAGTGAATCAACGCAAAATGCCAAAACGAAATTAATAGCCCTTCTGGGCCACCGTCCTTTGGGCTAAAAAAAATAAAACCTTAAGGGAAGATTTTTTTACATATATGACAATTTAAAAACTTTAAAGACCACAATTGCAAGAAGCATTATATCCTCAGAGAAAATTTAAAGATGACTGAAATACAGTTATTGTATGGAATTATAAAGAGAGTTGGATGTTAAAGCTTTTGATATTTGAGTTAAAATAATATGCCTTTTAGCTCCTCCAAATACAAGCTAATTTGATATATTCATAGTTATGAAACTAAATCAATTTGCAAGTTCCAGTAAAATTATCATATAAAAAACTTTGACTGAAATCAAAGTTATACAGAATCTGTTCAGAACAGTCCTGGGAACAGGTAATGAATAAAACACGTAAATGAAATTTCCAAATGATATAACACAGTTTTAAATATTTAAATATGAACAAAATTAAAAAAAATATTTCAACAAAAGTAATAATGCAATGCCAAGCAAAAGACCCACAATCCAAAATATAAGAGAAGAGCAACAAATTTAAGGATGCAGAGTAATTCAGCTCTGAAGAGATAACACTAAAATACTGACACCCAAGTCTACATATGAAAAGAAGAAACTAAACATACTTTGAAAATCAAATCAGAGACATTTCAATAAGTTTGAGCCAGCTACCAAGGAAGTCTTGTGCAATTTTCAGGAGCCAAGAAAACTTCAAAGGGGATGCCTAAGGAATTCTCCTGCTTAAAAAAATTCAATTAGCTCTGCTCATAAGTTTCAGAACTTCTTAAGTTTTATACAGCATTCATAAAAATGTAGCTGCATATAAAAACAATAACATGACGCATAAAAAATTAGACGAATGAATTTTAAAGAACCAAGAAAATACTTAAAATAGTAGATTTTTAAGATTGATAGCTAAACTATTTTAACGTGAAAGATGAACTATAACTCATATTTAAATTTTAAGTTTGTTAAACAAATTATATGCCTAAGTCAAAATAATTATGATAAACTATTATTCAGAATAGTAAAAACAAAATGAATGAAAAACCAACTAGTTTAAACATTAGGCTGGTAAAATGGAGAACACAAATGAACCAGAAAATGCAAAAGGGGGCTACATGACAAAAGTCAAATTTTACAAGAGCAACAAAAACACTACCCCATTCTTTAGAATGTCAGAAGACGTTTCAGCAATGGTGAATTACATGGATCCCAGTTACATAATGTTTTTGTTGCTGATATTTTTGTAAGGAATGACAATTTTTTTGTTGCTCCTGTAAAATTGACTTTTGTCACACAGCTAACTTTCACATGTTTTGATTCAAAGGTGACATTCAGTGAAAGCATTCAATATTATATGTGTGTATATATATATGAATGGATATATGTGAGTAAAAAATAAGTGTAAAATCTGCATAATCTAAAGCAGTGGTCCTAAAAATAATGATGTAATTTGGTGGGTCATAAAATTATCTGATGTACTTTTTTAGAATATAAGCATATACATTTTGCCTATAGTAAGAAGCGAATTTAAAATTATTTCTTAATTGTAGTCCAGTTAACAGCTGACATTGAATTTCACATTAGTCAAAACAACTTTTTTTTTTGTCTTAAGTTTCAAAGTTTCTGGATATCTCTCACATTAACTCATTTTATAAAAATAAATTACTGTGTCAGTACTTTTTTGAAGTTTTCCTTTTTGAGTAGATCTCATAGAGGACATGACTAATCAAATGATTTAGTGAACACACGCCAATCTTTTAGAAGCATTAGACAGTAAAATGGCATCAAAAGGTAAGGTTTTTATAGTATAAATATGCATTTTTTTAAAATGTCACAAAAAATAAAATGTCAGCTCAAAGCAATGTCCTCAAACAAATGTTCACAGATAGGGGTATATTCTTTTACAGATTCCATAAAACAGTTCCAAAACAGCAGGTTTTCAAGGCAATAGTTTTTTAATGTTGAATAAAGGCATTAGAATTTATGAAGGAGTTAGATCAAGATGTTTCAAAATTCTCATCAGATGAGATGGTCAAGGTGAAACAGATTCAGCAGTGATTCCTCCACATCCAGACATTGCGACTGATGAGAAATGCCTAGATGATGACATGTTAAGTTATAATTTGCCAATGCTTAAAGACATATCAGGTGAGATTGAGATTTTTTCATCTAAAAAAAGTAAATATATATTGAATTCTTGAAAAAATATGAAAAAATTCTGAATCATCTAAAAGAAAATAAAAAGAGATTACTTAAAAAGAGTGTTCTGTAAACACAGTGATGTGTGTCAACAAAGAATCCATAGAAAAGGTAGAAAAAGAAGTACTTTAGAAAAATTGCCTGATCTAGAGTCTGCAGATGTATTTTTACAATTAGTCAGAATCTTTTGGAACATATCACCCATGAAAGGGTAAAATACAGGTAACCCCCAAAGAACATGATTAACTGGTTCAGTGTTCTTTGAAACTACAAAAAACGGGATTCCGTTTCAAATGTTGAAAAAAAAAAAAGAGTTCCGTTTTAATTATTTTTTTTTGTTATAATATAAAACTAAAAATTTTTACTTTTTTTAATTCATATTGGTAAACACTTGTAAGAAATCTTGTATTATATAATTCAAATAAATTTTTTAAGTAGTTTTGAAAAAATCGTTTTATCTTAAATTTCCATAATAAAAATAAAAATAAATAAAAAAAAATTTCGTAATGCATAACTTTTTTGAATTAAAATTACATTATCATGCTATTTAGTCCTCATTTAGGAGTGTTGTGATTTTAGTATATATTTTTTTAAGAAGCCAAATATCCACCTCGCTCGGTTCATCTTCATTTGAATATCTAGCAGTATTACATGATGGTTCATTCCTGCATTTGCAGTTTCTCTAAATAATTTTCATACGGCTTAATACAGTTCTTGAGTTGTGCTGCAAATGTTGTTTTCCGTACCTTCCAAGGATCCTTTTTTGTTAAGAACATCTTCAATTTGAATGCCAAATGTAATGCATATTGTACATCATCAACAGAAAAATTTTGGTTAGATACATTAGACACTATTTTCATTATTTCCTTTATCTTCTTTAGTGACTGAATTTGAAGTGGATTCTCCTAGAAGCCTTATAAAATCTTCTTCCTCCAAAGCTTTTTCTAAAAATAGTTCATCGACGTCTTCAGGAGACATACCATCAAACCCTGTACAACATAGCAAACGTACACCATGAATTATCTGATTTATTCGGTGTGCTTACATCAGTGTGAAATATTGGGGTTTTCATAAACTATATCCAGTAAAAGAGCTTTCCAACTTGCATTCAGTGTTGAAGCTTTAAGATCACTTATAGATGAAGATACAGAATTAATGATATCCAAGATCGAAAATTTTTTCCAAACTTGGGTAATTATCTTATTTTCTGCAGCTTCTAAATTATCCAAGATAGACTGAAAAGACATTCATACGTAATATGCCTTAAATGTTGATATTACACCTTGATCCAGTGGCTGGATTAGTGATGCAGTATTTGGTGGTAGAAAAATTATCTTTACATTTGGATGTTCCAACTCCTTCAGATGTCCAGGAGTGTTGCCTAGTAGTAATACTTTTAAACTGAAATTTTTCTTTTCTAAATATCTTTGTACATCAAGCACAAAAGAGTTGCAAAACCAATCTCCAAACATAGATGAAGTCATGCAAACTCTCTTGTTGGCTCGCCAATACACTGCTAGCTGCTTTCCATTCACGTTTTTCAATGAGGAAGGATCCATCGATTTGTTTATAAATAATGGTTTCATGCAACAATCTCCTGATTCATTACTGCATAAGAGAAGAGTGATCCTTTCCTAAGCCATTTTGAATCCAGGCACAGAGTTGTTATTTTTTTTTTTAATATGTCTCATCAACATTAAAAATTTGGTCCACTGTGTAACATTCATCTTTAACAATCTTCTGCAATTTCATTGTAAATTGAAGAGCAGTGTCTACATATGCAAAAGCACTTTCTCTTTGGAGCCTGATATGTACAGAATACCTTGCTTTAAACCTTTCCATCCAGTCTTTTGGACAAAATGATTGTGACTGTTGTTCTGTGGCAATCTGCTGGCCTTCTTGTAAATGCTTATATATCTCAAGCACTTTTTGCTTGATAATGCTCATGCTCAAAAGCACTCTTTTATTTATACAATCATCTATCCATATTGAATTGAAAGTGCTTTTTCAGTATTCATAATATTTACATTTCTTGAGGAAAAGCTTTGTTTAACATTTAAAGGTATTATTGATGCATACTCTCTTAGTCTTCATTCTTTTTTATTGTACGAACACTACCCTCATTCAAGTTCTCTTTCTTTGCAACAATTGGTAATTTTTCTCTTTTTTTCAGTCAGTCCAAAATTTTTACTTTAGTTTCAAGTGAAATTATACAATTTTTAAGCCATCTTTAGATTTTCTGCACACATTTTGTAAATTAAAGATTTAAAAATAATCTACAAATTAATTCATCAAACACTTATCAAAAACGTAGTTGAAAATATTAAAAATTCGAAACTCAGGATCTCTTACACTTTATACTCAAATGAGTTCAAACATGGTTACATAGATATTTCTTATCAGATTTCACCCTCAAAAGTCATTCAATAGTTTCCAGAAAAGAAAACTCTTACAATGGACTTCGAATGCACCCAGAACTTTTTACTGCCAGAGAAGAAATCCTTCTCCGCTATTCAGCGGAGGAAGCAACCTTGTGGAAAAGAAGTCAACATTTGAACAGCTACAATTACTCAAAAATTATGTAATTTGGGGGTAGGTATCCCTGTTCTTCAAAACTCGTGTTCTTCGGGGGGGGGGGGGAAAAAAACCTGTATGAAAAATCAGAAAATTTGACTAAATTTTTTGCTTTCTGTTTCTATAAAATGTTTTATAAGCTTTCTGCTTAAATCTGGCTATGTATGTCTTCGCCATGAAAGACTTCACAGGTTACTTGCTGAAGATGTCAGTTGGCCTTTAATTCGCACAGCAATAACACATTCTACATACATTAGTCAAACGAAACTTTCATTTAGATGTTTAAAATGCATCAGATAAAACTGATAAACTGGCTGACATTTGTCCTTATTCAAACACTTTAAGTACCAATTTCATGCAGTATAAGGTTTTTTGAGCACACCTTTCTGTTCATGAATAAATGCTACGTAACTTAACACATTTATGAAAAATGTTTTTCAAAGCAAAACTATTTTTTTTTGGGTATAAAGTTTGGTGTCTGCGTTCTTCTGAAGGATATACATGTCATTTTGATATTGTACCAGTTGCTTATTAAACTCAGTTACTTATTAAAACTTCTAGGAACCAAAACATATACCCACTAATTTACAGAAAACATGCAGTCTGATAAACTAATCTCCCCTGCTTATTAAACTCAGATTGACAAAAAAACTCACTCTTCAGGGCCAGAATATTTTACATGTACCCATCAAAGCTTTCTGTAGTTCCCCTGTTTAACGTATTGTGGACCATAGCTTTATTATTCAGGTACATAAGGCTTCAATAAAACGGGTTTGACTGAAACTTGAATGTGTCCCCTCCTAGGAAGACAATGTTTTCAAAGAAACAGTATTTCCTTATCTTAAGGTTAGCAAAAAAATTATCCAGCAGAGTACAAGCATTGTAAATGAGTGAGGGTCCCTTCTCGAATAATTGGTGATAGGAGGTGAAAGTTACACTTCTGTATTCCATTTTTTAAGGTTTCCACATTCAAAATCAAACTTTTACAAAGTTTAATATTTCGTCAGCTCTATCCATATTATTCATAAAGTCTTTCACTTCTATTTTAAATTTCGCAGAACTATCAGCTTTTTTGATATCCACCATTCAAGTCATGAGTTCTTCTTAAGAGTCTGCAGTACTCTCCTTGATTCAGTTAAGGTTGGAATGCAGTCACATTCAGTTTCAGCACCTCTATTAACACTTAAAACTCGAAGTCAGTGTTTTCAGATGCTATCTCGATATTATCATCAATAGCAACATATTCTAAAAATGAATCATTAGAACCTTCCTTGTTGATGTCTGACATAATAGAAATAGTTTAGACTTCCTCTACGACTTCTAAATAAAAACCATATTTTCTAAAGCAATTTCTAACCGTGTTTCGGGAGACTCCTTCTGATACATTGACTATAATATGTATAGCTTCTAGCAAAGATTTCAACTTATTTATTTCTTATTCAATTTGGTTCATCTTTTTTTTTTTGAAAGACCAATTTTCCGTAATGACATTTGGAAATATTTGTAACACCTTGGTCGAAAGACTGAACGACAGAAGTCGCATTTGCAATAAGAAACACTAATTTAAAGTTTCTCAGCATGATACCAGAGGTGTGTGCAGCAGTTATCTAACACTAAAGCTATTTCTTTAATTTTTCAGTTTTCTGTTTCATTCCAAAAGGGAATCAGTAAAAATGCTCCTTATCATTAAGTTCTTGTTATTATGGTGAGTTAAAGGAAAATTATTAACTCCTTTTAAACATCGAAGTTCTCTATTTTTCCAATAACTAATGGCGGCTTCTTAATTGTTGAATTAATACTGCATGTTAATAGCTCAGTAACTTGTTCTTTTAATTTCTTAAAAACTGTTTCCCTTTTAAATATTTAATGTATGTTCTGGTAAAGCTCTGTAAAAGCGACTAGTTTCACTGATGCTATAAATTTTGTGCGGCTTGTATCTTTTGCAAGCAAAGATAAAACGTGTTTCATGCAGTTTTCAGTCGAAAGATGATCTACAGATTTTGCGGCCAAAAGAGCTGAGCTGAGATGAACAGAGGCCAAAGAGACGATTTTAATGAATTCTAAAGCTTTTGTGGTCAAAACAGCTCCAGAAATTCGAACATCTTTTAGTCTCACAGTTTGAAACCATTCTAGAAGAGCAGTTTCAATCTCTTTTATGCTTCCTTAAGACATTTGCATTTTTTAATCCAGCAGAGTACAGAATAGTTCTTTACTTATGGCTTAGTTTAAGCAAACTGCACAGTGCTGTTTGGTAAACTCCCATTTAAATGTTACTTCTTAGGCTGCATTTACTGAATGTATCATAATCTTTCATCAATTTATCCTTTTCCTCCAGGCTTAAAACATTTAAGCATCTTTTCAATTCAGGCATAAAATATTCTGTTCGGCCATTTTTGATGTAATCAGTGTTTTCACATGCTACACGTCATGCATAAAGTAAATAAGAAAGGTTTCTTCCAGTGATTTGTTCAAATCCCTAATTTCCGTTGCCAGCCAGCAGGGAGGTTGCACTTTATCAAGTTGACGTGTCACTTCATGTTTATTATAGGTGTAATCAATGCCTTCTTTTCTTTATTCTTCAACATACAACATGAACTCCCCCCTTTCTAAAGAATGATAATGTACCATAAAGCAAGAAAGGATATCATAATGCTTTCTGAGAACAGTCTGCAAACTAAACGTATGCATGCACTTCCATCCCCAATCAGCTGACGTTCGGCATTAAACACTAGTTTCCTTTTCTTTAATTCTGAGAAACATTGCTATTTACAATCAAAGAACTCGCCTCTAGAGAACTAACTGCTTTAGCTAATTATAAGTATTCTGTCACTCTCAGCTCTAGTACGGACAAAGAGATTTACAGTGTCTGATAGGGACTAGGGATGGGTATCCAACATCTATATAACTGAAAGCTGAACGAATGAACTACAAACAGCTTTTATGAGTCATAAACAGTTTATTCTGGATCTCAAAAATCAATCTTTACCCAGTTTGAGTTTTGGGCAGAGACGCATTTTGTAAACAACAGCGTAACATTGAAAGTAACAAGCAGCTCAGTTTATAAATGAGCAATGGTTACCATACATATGAAGCCATTTAAGCAAAACCTAGCATTTTGTTGCAGGTGAGAGGTACAAGTAGCAACTAGATGTAATTGAAAACCATTGATAGATTAAAATTTTTTACCTTCTTGAGCAGGATTTTCTTCTCTTTATGAAAAGATCCTTTGGAATTCTCTATGAAGTAGCAATTTGAGATATTAAAATGCAAAAAAAAAAAAAAAAAAAAAAAAAAAAAAAATTTAAATAGTAACTTAAGAGGAAAGTATTCATGGAAGCAGAATGTGAATGCAACTTATGAATATTAAAAGAAAAGTTTCCATGGTTTACTAGAGCGAGTATACAGGATTTTAGAAGAAATCAAAAATTCCCACTGAAATGTAATTTTAAAAAATAAGAAAGTAATACATGCAATTATCGGTATTCGTGGTAACCTACTATAGAAATAGGCAGATGCACAACACTTGGCAATCCTAAAAAAAAAAAAAAAAAAAGGGGGATCAGGTTTTTGCTGTGTCTTTTTATTAGAATTTAGGACTTATGTGGCATTATTTAAAACAGATCTTTAATTTTCAAAACCATATTAAAATATCTAGAGAATTGGAACATTTTAAGTGTTGAAAATTGCAAATTATGAAAGTACTACTTATGCTGCTAAGCAAAATTTACTAAATTTAAGGGAGGGGGGAATTCATATGAAGAGCACACTGCAGATCTTGGCACACTATTTAGTTACTGATAAGAAGCACACAATTACTTTAATGAAAGCCATTTATTATGACAACATGTAATGATGAATGATAAAATTTTTAAAAATTAACCTATAACATTCTGGACATAGTTCTGAACTAAAAGAAATTAGCTACATTAGAACAGAATATTTTTTTTTATAATTTGAAAGGAACAAAACACATGCCAATTACAAGCATGAGAAAAGATCACGAATCTTTAACAAGATACACGATAGAATTTGGAAAACCAGTGACAATCTGGAAAAACAACCAAAACTATTTATTGAATGAAAATATGAAATAATCCTAATTAAGCATTTCATTGAAAATTATGAATTCTATTCACACAAAATTAAAGTGAAAATTACCACCCAATAAAGTTATTAAAATAAAGTAATGGAGAAAATGCTAAAAACCAAACTAAAAACAAAGCATTAATGCACAAAATATTTGCTATGTGCAGCTATTACAAGAAAACTGAGAATTGAGCATGTTATGTTAAAATAATGGACAATGAAAATATATTTTTTAATAATTTGCAAATTAGTGAATCTAAAGTGAGTTTTCAAAGTAATTCAGAAAACAGGAGATAATGGAAAAAGCATAAAGATTTTCTGATTGAATATCTCCCCCATAGCATTTATATTAAAAAAAGGGCAAGAAAAAACGCTAAAAACATTTCTCACTAAACTATACTTTATAACTAGAATATAAAATCTGAGAAGCTCCTAAAATATGAATGTAATTTCAGCTATATCTGTAGTTAGGTTTTTGTACAGTATAATGCATGAGTTTTAACACACATGGCATCTAGCTATTATCATATAGTATGATTTAAGAGGGGGCCAAAGAAAATTTATATGTATTTCTAACTGCACATATGTAAAAGGCACAAAATAAGCAAGCTTTGAAATATTAGATTTATTCTGTTATAAAACTTTTAACAACAAATAGAGATACCACGGATCATTCAATAACAACTCGGACAACTTAAAACTATTCAAAACTTTAAACAATATTATATATCTTTTAAAACTTTTTACATATATTTAACCTATAACATATCTCTTATATAACCATGAAATAAATAAGCCTAGTACTAGATCTCTTTTTTTAAACATTTACAACAAAATTATGCATTTTATTACAAATAAAGTTATTTATGCTACCACTTGAAAGCATCAGAGTAATCAAATTGCATTTAAAATTTATCTAGTAATAATATAAAATTAAGTGATCAAAACTCTATATGGATGATAAAGCTTGACACAATGTATTGAATGCACTGCATCAATCTTCAAAACAGAAAATATTTTGGCTTTTGAGCAAATTAAATAATTCAGTTCTTCAAGTTTATAATTATTTTAAATAATGGTCAGTTAGATGTTAATGGCAAAGCACTTGAAGAGTGCCTGCCTATGAAGGGCTGCCATTGTGGATGAGCTCTTAAGGGGAAGTGGCTTATATTTGCACTATGTAGGGGCAGAAGGATTTAAGTATTTTTGAAAACATAATTTTCTTATACAAGTTTCTATACTTTCAACATTGTTTGGCTGGTATTCAGTTCACATGCAATGTTATAACATTTATTTAGTCACCTTGAATTTAAGAATATGGCTCTGCAAGCCTTTTTAGTAGGATAATCATTGACAAAATGGCTTTCTAGGTACACATACAAATTCTTTACTGCGTGTGTGCAAATAATCGGAAAACAAGCACCTACCTCCAGTTAAAATGCACTCAGTTTCCGTCATGACCTTTGGTTAAGTGATAATTATTAAAAAAAAATCTTTTTTGACTTGCTGCACACAAATATTACGCCATGAAAGTAATGATGTTACTTAAATGAAGAGTTTTACTATTGATATTATTAACGTTTTATATACAAGATTTACAGCCATCAGGAAAGATCCATATTACACTAAATTGACTAGAAAGTGCAGCTTCTTTTAACTAATATACTAACAGAGATATAACATGTAAACATATATACACTTGATGACACAAGAACAGTATAGATACATGAATAATTTTAATCTGCAAACACAGAATTAAAGAACATATAAATGCCTTAGTGTGATTGGGAGAAAATATGTAAAGCATAACACTACATAAAACTGCAAAATTTTTTTATTAAACACCAAGACATTTTTTTTTAACTCAGCAACAAACAGACATTTTTCAGAAAGGAATGTGGAAAACATTTCAAATACAGTTAGCACCTCAATTTACACCAGGAGCTCATAAACTGAAAACTTTGCAACTTGAATCAATGGGAAGTAAATGACAAATAAATGTTCCCAGTTCCTAAATATTTTTGATTAACAGAACCGCAATTTTGAAATAACATAAACATAAAAGAACACATGCAACATCATAGAGGTAAAAACAACTTTTTTTTTGGAAGAACTCTATAAATCTGAGGTTTGCAAAGAAAATTGACACAGTTCTTAATATTTTCAATGAAAATTAAAAGAATGGCATATTTAATTGTAAATAGAAACAAAACAATTAGGTCAAATAAAACGTAATATACCTACAGTAGTTTTTTTTTTTTTTGCCTTCCACAGAAATGAAAAAAGATTAAATTTCATAACATACATTATTTTGTTTAATTGTGACAGGTCAGATATTTCTACGACATTCAAAAATCGCCCATTGTGAAAGGTAATACTGTTCTTTAACGTTACTTTATAATTTAGTTTTTCCATTTCCATTGATGTTTATGCTTCCATTATTTATAAAAATATTATTTTCCCTTTTGAATACCTATTTATGTAACTACATGAATTTATTCTACTTATTAAACTGCATGGAAACATAGATAAAAGATAACCTGTATTTTTCTGTTATTTAAAATATGGGCTTTTTTCTTTCATGTAATTTTTTACTTGCTCTCAGAAAAAGCAATTTTGAGTTAACAATGGATGCCATCTCCACTAATTCATAAGATGACTGCATATCTACACTGCGTAAATTTTATCAACACACTTAAACAGCTTCACATAATCAGGAATTAAAGTGTGGGAATGAAATCCCTTAAAAGTACACATTAATACTCAAATGCTTATACTTGAAAAGCAGCTTTTACTGATCATCTAATCACATTAGAATAAATTTGCAAACTTAAAGAAAAAAACAACAGCGCAAGAATTATGATTTAGTACAAGCACAAAAAAAAGCAAAATGTTAAAAATATGTTTTCAGATTCCTCCAGGTTTAAAACTGGTATTATTTTGAATTACCACAAATTGAACTGGCACAAACTGAGGGCTACCTGTATTCAAACACTTACACTTTACTCTCTGCTCCCAATAACTTAGTGATTTTCTAAGAGAAGTCTGAAGAAAACATCCAAGGCACACAACTCAATACATAAATGAAATTTTAAGCAAGATGCTTTCTGAAACCTGGTAAGCAAAAACACAGAATTATAAATAAAGTCTTTAGAAAATACATATCTAATGACACGAAACATACACAAAAATTATATATCACGTTTTGGGACAGTTTTACATGCTTTTGTACCCTTGCCAGCTGCTAGATATTTCTTGTTCACCATTTCGAAGTGAATTTGATTGAGATTTTTCTTTTTTCCTTTTTTTTCGACAAATTCGCTCTTGAACTATATCAACAGGATCTGACTTGGTCATTGATACCTGGAAAGTAAATTTTTTTTTTGCTATAATAAAATATACAAAAATTTTACCCGTAAAAGTATTAATTAATGATAAAATATTTTTCATCCATAACTGTAAATAAAAGTATTCAAAGGCATTTAATTTCTTCCATACTTATGATTATGCCTAACAAACTCTTTCAAAGCTTTTACCATATAGATGCCTAATAAGTGACTGAAAGATCCTTCTTAAAAATCAAAAAATTAAATAAATGACATGAAGACAATGGCTTTCACAAACGCTTTGGAAAATATTTTGCTCATTTCTGATAACATGAAAAGAACATTGGCAAATTATGAAAAAGCTGAAATCATGACTCAAAGCCTTACTGTATGCTTTCAACATGATGTTCCTTCATGTTTGCCAGTTATTCATGAGTATATTCAACAAACAAACTAGAACTCTCTATATAGTGAAACATCGTAACACTAAGGTCTTTTTTTCCTTTTTTATCAGCTTTCAAACATAAAAGCTGGAAATAAAAAAGGAAAAAAGACATACAAACAATACTCATCTTTCAAGTGGAATCAAAACCAGAGTTAGCAACCTCAGCATGAAATGATAAAATATATGCACATGTACAGATTAAAGGCCTGCACATAACAAAAAACATATACTGAGCAACAAAAATTCATCTCCCATTATACAACTTTTAGAAAGGCAACATAGTCTGTTATTCACACTCGAATGATCAGCCCTTAGCAGGAATCTTAATGGAATACTATATATGATGTTGTTAGCCTATTAAATAAATAGAATTTGCATGCAACTAAATACTTAAAATAAGAAAACAATCATGTCATTTCAATTTTATGTAATTTTTTTGCATAAGCAAATTACATCAATATCTCTACCATGTCTTGCAGCACATTTTTATTCATCTCAACCATAAACTCTGGCCAAGAGATAATCCAAAAAATGCAGATGATGATAAGATGAATTATCAATGAAGCAAGACTAAATAAAATGAGCTCTAGAACTCTAGCAGAACTTAAATTTCATGCTAATCTCTAAGATAGCATGGAGTTTAACAATGCCTTGGATTACATACTCTTTTTAACTCATGCACCTGATACTTGAGCAACATGATATTTATCATCTGCAGCTGCCCACAACAGGCACAGATACTTTGATCTATTAGCTAAAATGCACTTCAGTAACTGTTGTAAAAAGGCAGTTAAGTTATGCCTTCTGCATGATAATCTTGCACTGGAGCCTTCTTACCGAGGGCTTTTGGTGTAAGAAACATTGATAAGGTTCATGAAATATAGTTCATTCATTCGTTTTTTTATTTGGTTATACTTTGATCCTTTTTATGCCCCTCCAATTATAAAACTACATTACGCAGGAGAGATGACTGCATACAGCTCCCTCAGTCAATAAGAATCAAATGGTTATTTCTCTATATGTTAGACAAAGGCTGAAATCACTTAATTGTGTCAAAATGTCATTGTGAACATTGCTCTTGGTCATCCTGGTCTTGGCCAATCATAAGATGTACTTTTTCATGAACCTTTGTAAACTAAAACTTCTTTTATAGTTGTCAATGCACACATGCTTGATGCATCCTTTAAGAAGCTTAATCGTATTACAACCAACAGTAAATTAAATAAGAAATGCTACTATAATTTTCGCTTTGGTGCTTTCAAAACTTTGTTCAGCAACAGAAAGCGATTTCTCTCGCCTGAAAGTGAAATGCTAAATAAATAAACACTTCATGCTGTAACTATTATGTGCATGTATATACGTAAAACATAATTCGAAATTAATCTACAAGCAAAATGCGGAGGAATGACAGAACATTTAAATGGCTCAACAGATAATATAAATTTAAGAGAAAATACTGCTTCTTGATTTATCATATTAAAGTCTGATTACACAAAGGTTTTCTTTTGTTTGATAGTTTTATTACTTCTCTAATTTTTTCAAATGACAGATGACAATATCTGCATGCACTTTCATAAAATTTCCTTGATTAAATCACATGTCACTTGGTTTATACTTGGAAAATGCAGCACCCTGTAGCTAAAGAAAAGTTAACAATAATTTTCAAGAGATCAAGAATTAAATTGGTTGATTACAGTACAGCACATCACGGCTCTTCTGCCTATGGGAAAAAAATGCCTTCCCAGTGATGATTCATTTCTAAAGTAGGGATGCATAACCTGTGGCTCAGTGAGACCTCTTCAAATTTTTGTTGCAATTTGACATATCAGTTGTCTCTAGAAGGGATTGAGAGCAGAAAAAATTTTGTTGCTTCCCCCTTCATTACTTATTCTTCACTTTAAGAGTTTTGGCACTGAGCCAAGTTCCCTGCATCAAACAAAGCACATCTCACAGCCTGAACGCGACAACTGCTCCTTGCCTGCAACAGTTTTCGAGTCTCTTGCAGGTAGGACCATCTTATAGACCTTGCTTAGCCTGTACGGCCAAACCTTAAGAAAAAGTCTGTGGTACGATGTAGCATGAGTACGTTTGCACGCATGCGCTAGTAAAAAGGGAGAAAAAAAATATTTGCTCGGATCGGAAGCGCTGCATTCGTTTGCAGTGTTGCACTTTTGGCTTCGTGAATATACATTATTTTATCACGTGTGCGTTTATTTTTCTCTTCAAAACCATTCAAAAGTTTCAAGTTTTGAATATTTCACATTTTTAAATATTATTTGGAAAGATGAACCAACGTAGAATTTTTGTCATTTTTGTTCCATGTGGTTTTGATATTTGCCATGATGAACAGATTCAAAATGAAAAGAAAGTTAGCGGACGATAATAGGAAATTTTCAGAGGGCTGAACTTCAAAATACTATTTTGTGGAGCACAATAATAGAATTACATGCTTGATATGTGATTTTACGATTAGTGTTTGCAAGGAGTATAATATTAAGTGACGCTACGACACGAAACATTCAACATTTTCAAAGCTTCAGGGAGAGGATCGAAATCGTAAAATCGAATTTTTTCGCCATTCTCTCGTTGCACAAACGAATATATTTACAAAGGTATAATTAGATAACTTTGTTGAAGTTAGTTTGGGAACTGCAGCCTTAATTGCTAAAAGTGGCCGCCCATTTACTGATGGCGATTTTGCAAAGGAGTGTATATTGTTGGCGTCCGAGAAAGTATGTCCTGAAGCTATGCAGAAATTTAAAAATGTCAGCAGAATGAAAATTCAAAGAAGAATTAAAAATTTATCAGAGGATGTTACTGAACAACTGCAGAATGCTGCCGCCAAATTTAAGTACTTTTCTCAAGCAGCTGATGAGTCAACAGATATTACTTCAACAGCTCAGCTGCTTTTGTTTGTTAGAGGAATTTCTGAAAATTTTAAAGTACCTGAAGAATTTGTTGGAATGAGTTCAATGAAGGGACGAACAACTGGAGCTGATATTTTATCCTCCATTTTAAATTTCTGTTCTGCACATAATTTCGATATTAACAAACTTGTTAGTATTACTACTGATGGAGCTCCAGCCATGATTGGAATTCAGAATGGCATGGTGAGTCTACTGAGAAACCATTTGGGTGATAGAGGAAAAGATTTACTTGGGTATCATTGTATCATACACCAAGAGCAGCTGTGTGTTAAAGAACTAGGATTTGACCGCCTAATGAATGTAGTCAGTGATACAATCAATTTTATTCGTTCACATGCTTTAAATCACAAGCAATTTAAGGAAATCCTAGAACACACAGATGCACCACATAATGATCTTATATATTACTCTGAAGTACGATGGTTGAGCCGTGGAGAGGCTTTGAAAAGGTTTGCTGATTTGATTGATGAATGAAATAATACAATTCCATGAAGAAAAAGGCAAGCAAACTAGGTTGTTAAAGGAACCACCATTCAAGTGTGACTTAGCATTATTAGTTGATTTGACAGCCCATCTGAATGACCTAAACAAAAAATTGATGAGAAAAAAACCAATTCATCAATCAACTGGCCAATGCAGTATCTGCTTTCAAACTAAAACTCCAGCTGTTCTCAAAGCAACTTGGCTGTCAAAATTTTGTCAATTTTCCTTACCTGAAGAAACTCAAGGAAATTTTTTCTGATAAACAACTGGATTATTCAGATCAAATAAAGATGCTGCTTATTTCATTTGAAAAGCATGAGTTGCATAAGATTAAATTTAAACTGTTTGGTGATCCATTTTCTGTTGTAGTCGAAGAAGCTCCAGAAGATGTTTACATGGAACTTATTGATTTACAAACTTCTGACTTATGCAAATCCAGATTCTGTGATTTAAACATTCTTGACTTTTGTAAAACTCTACCTGCTGAATTTTTGCACTTAAAAAATAATGCAAGCAGATGTACTACCATGTTTGCTAGTACTTATATATGTGAACAAACATTTTCACTTATGAATCTAAATAAGTCAAAATTAAGAAATAAACTGACAGATCAGCACTTGCAATCTGTCTTAAGAATATCAACAACTAACATTCAACCAAATATATCAAAAATTGTTGATAAAATTCAGTCTCAACCATCACACTAATGTACTTAACTGTGGCTAACTTGTACACATTTTTATTAAACTATTTATGCATTAAATTATCATGCACAAGCCTAAGTTGTATTTTTTTTCCATGCTGAACTGAGTGTGTTGGCCCCAGTAACACATGCAAGGGGAAAGGGAAACCCCTTTATCTCCTTGCTTACAAACATACATAATGGTCTCCAGTTTAAATTTGATATGGTACATGCCTGAACTGCAAATTAAGCGACTTATTGCATTGACTCCCGACCCCCAATTTTTCATTTGCTATTGGTCCTCGGCAACCATTTCATTTCTGTTATTGGGCCTTCTGCTAAAAAGGTTGTGCGTCCCTATTCTAAAGTGATATTTCTAGTGATTCTGATATGGGTATTTGTCAGATAGAGCTCACTGAGTGTCTGCCTTTCACTTCCTGTGAAGGATTTTGTTACTTCTCCTTATAAATGGTCTTTCTTGTACTTTTAAAATTTATTTTGAAGTTTATTAATGTGTTCTGTCAATTAAAACTTCGGAATAATTGGAATAGCTTAAAATTATTTTTAAATTATTTTTAAAGTAAGTAGTTTTTTAAATACATTTTCATGCAAAAAAAAGGGGGGACTATTAAATGCTAATTTTAACGTATATGATAGTTTAAGTAATAACTTAAACTTTTTTTATATCCCCCTAAAATTAGGTTTATTGATGCACAACCCACCGTCCTGAGGAAGTATGCCTTTGGACTCTCTTCCATTCCGAGGGAACATCTTAAAGGCACACCATCTCAAAACGGTTAAGAGAAAGTGAAGAAGTTTTTAAGACAAGAGAAATATTTCCACTACACAACAGGGAAAAAAATTAAACTCCACACAGCCCACTAGTTCAAATGTTTGGAACAGAAACCCATGCTGAACTATGAATGTTCTTTAGTTTTAGTCACTTGGCAACTAGTAGGCTTTTCAAGACTCTCATGAAGTCTATGCAAAAGTGAGCAAGCTATTTTTGATTCTAGTATCATATTCATCAACTATGGCTTAAATAGATCACAAAGGCAGTAATAAAATTATTTCTGCAAAATTTTAATGGAAAAATTATATGACCCAAAATTATGACTATGGTATAAAAACAAGATCCTTCTTTTGATGTTACCAACAACCTCTTAAAAGGTAGTCGTCTAGATTATTTTTGTATTTGTAATGAATACTGAATGTCAAGGCACATTAAAATTGATTATTTATTAAAGGAAAAAAAAAAAAAAGAAGAAGAAGCTCAGCTCCAAGGCTCAAATAAATGGAACTTTACCACAGGTTTCGAAGATGCAAGAGATGGAAAATCTGCTTCTGATTCCAAGGAATAGTTCTGGTCAGGGACATCACTTTGTAGATGATAGTCATCTTGAACTGATGTTTCTTTTTCACTAAAATTATCAAAAAATATTCATGTATAACTGAACTAATTATAATTTTACATATAAAAAACCTTTTGCATGCAACTTACTTAATATATCCATGCAGAAATGGACAGGTAATCCCTTTGAAACAAGCATTCTCTTGCCAAAATCGGCATGTTATGGATGAAAGATCATGAGAAAACTTACAGTCACTGCGATGGCAATTTCCTTCCATAAAAAAGGAGCACGGCCGTTTCCAAGGAGGGTGCTCTAGAATATAATGAAAATCATGATGAGTATACACAAGCACAACTCCGTACTGTATATGTAGTCTGCCTCAGTATCAAGGTTACAAACTTGTATAAAGGATAGGCTACATCCAGACTATTTGGAATCACACAGCACTGTAATTTTGAAAATTAGTGGTAGTGTACACAGAAAATACCAAAAATGAAATGAAACTAGGTAAAATGAATACACATTTTAATTATAAATTTGCAATAATAACAAAGGACAAAGAACGTGGTTTGAGGTCATCTACAAGCTGTAATGCAGGCTTCACAGCTCATGTGCATGGAATTTGAAGTACTTTGAAAGATTCTGAGCATGTCTCACATTTTATTTTCCTGGCAGCTGCTTCAATGTACACAACTAGTTCCTTAGTGCTGTCAATGGGGGTATCATATGCCAGAAGATACTTCATAAGTTGGCCAAATACAATGTATAAGTGGTTATGAATGTTACTGCTGAAATGGGCAGAGGCCCAATCATAATGGAATCACAATGAAAGTTACACTAATGCAGAAAGCTATTCATGCCACAAAAGTAGTGGCTACACACTACAGAAATATCAAGTAGCTGCTATGAATCAGGAAAAAAAAGCAACAGATGAAGTTTGATAAGGTGATCTTCCACAATGGCAGCCTAAATGCCTTGCCACTGAATGGTTCTACACTGCACAACTTCCTGCAACATGGGGATTTGCCATTGCCCACATATGGACATTACGTGTATTGAAGATTCCTCCTTTTGCAAAGCACAACTCATCAATGAACACAGAAGCAGGGAAAGTGTGATCTGTAATATGCTGTAGCAGAAACTATTGTACAAAAGCAATCCAAGGTCCAGAATTATCCAGTTGAAGGATCTCAATACACTACACATAATACAGATGTACTTCATTTTCTCTAAGAATCCTCCACATGCTGCAATGAGAAAACTCAACATCATGTGCTATGGCTTACATACATAAACTCGGAACATCCTGTACATGATATAGTACAGTTTTCTTGAAGTGTGAAGTCTGCTAACTGCTTCCAACTGATGCCAGCTCTCTGAAAGAACCCTATTTCAGCTAACCTCATGTAAGCATGTAAAGAATTTACAGCTGAGAGTACACCTCATTGGACAATATTCCTACAACCTCCATACAGTTTGCCCACTACACTAAAAAGTTCTATATATCAGATGCATATCAGCTATTTCTGCATTTGTATAATCACCCATTCTACTACTTCTGCATTCATTTACAAGAGTAATCCAGAAGGAAAGTTCCATTTAGCAACACACACACAAGCAAAAAAAATCATTTGGAACTAACCTTTATTAATTAATGAACTACAGTGGTCAGACTATTTTTTGACACAGGCACCACAATTGTTTAGGCATTTATTGTAGTGGGAGATAAGTGTCTGGATGCTCTCATCAAAGAATGGTGCTGCCTGTCATTGCAACCGTTGGGTAACAATGGATCTGACTATGTCCCAGACCTGCTTTCCAGCAAGAAAGGACTTCAGGTGCTTGAAAAGATGAAAGTCACATGGCTCAAGATCTGGGCTGTAGCGGTGGTGGTTAAAACCTTCCCATCATAACTCCATAAGGCATTGTTACATGTCACACACAGTGTGTGGGCATGCATCATCATAAATTAGCAAAATTCTGCCCAGAAGCATGTCACAATGCTTATTCCATATTGCATTATGCAGTTTTCTAAGCATCTTGCAATAACATGCCATGTTGACTGTTTGTCCATGTACCATGAAATCCACATGCAAAATGCCGTATTGATCCGAAAACACTACACACATCAATCTACGACATGTGATTAGTGTCTTGGCTTTCATCTGTGTTAGAGATTATGTGTGCCTCCTGAATGAAACCACCCTAAAACTTCCAACACTCCACAAGAAAGTGAATCACAATATTCTATACAGAATTTAGCACAGCTTACTTCTACTGAATGAGATGCCAAAGATTTCAACTAGTGTTGTCAAATACTAGAATTGTGGATCTAGTGCTACATGAGAGAAGTAACTTATTGCTATAACAGAGAACAATATTTGCTTGTTTTTAAATTATTTGAGCTTTGCAAATAACTTAAGAACTCTTAACCTCATACAGATTGACTATAATTAAAAGAAACATCTGTTCGGTGCAAGGAAATAAACCTATACTATATGAAACACAGTTAAGTTTGACCTAAGCATATTTAGGAAGCAAGTCTTGAATTTTTAAACAGAAGAGGGAATATACAATCAATTTTTTTTTAACTAAAGTGTTAGAAAAAATTCAGCATTAGAATCATATGGAATTTGCATTCGTTTGCTTCTTTTACAGATGACATCATAAATAAAGGAGATGGCAAACAACATGCATCAATCTAATAAATTAAAATATTAGCCGGTCTATTGAACATGAAGATGTTTTGGTAGTGATATTTTACTGCCAATAAAATGGTATTACAAGTGCTTTGAGAATATTGCTGGCTGAGGAATGTGAGCACATTGGCAATGACAATAATAAATTTAAGAAAACTCATTTTATTATTTGTCCCAAGGTTTTTAGCAATAGCCCAAAATACAATTACTACTATGAAACAAGAGATGAAAAATGTGTTAAGTTTTTGGGAATGTTAAGTTAATCTCCATGCAAACATACAAGACATGTTTAAATGTGCATAAAATTCTGCTTAAAATGCTGATGTTTTTTTTTTTGACAAGACTTCTTATACTTGAACTGCTTTAATGACAAGTTGGAAAGATAAAGGCATTTCTTTTGGTTTGGTTTGGCTTATTTTATCATGGTAAAGCCAGTGAGTACAATCAGCCTAATAGGAGGTATGCCACTGTGAAGGACTTTCTAAAAGAAACTGGCTCGTATCCACGTTACACATGGGGAAAATCATACAAATGGCTAAAACGTAAAATACCCGGCCTATGAGATGACTCTTTACGACTCCCATCTGTCATGAGGGAAATTCTTAAACAAAGGCATGCCATTTCGAAAGGATATGTGAAGAAAAAATGTCAATGTATAACAATAGGATTAAATTAAAAAAAATACAACTTATTCATCACATTTTGGGAAATTTTGAAACTTCAGGGCGAAACCTGTAATGCTCGGGAAATTAATGAGCTAGCTTTATTGTAACTGGAAAAACTAATTGAAGTTACTAATGAACAGGAAAATGCAATAACACCGGTTAGTCAGTGAAGTATCCATTTTTGAAAAATGTGCATCATCAGCTTCATTTAAAATGCAGTGAAAATTACAGTGAATAAAATGTAGTTAAAAACAACCAATCATAAAACGATTATCAGACTTGAAAGCCATCTGTGACTGCACACTGAGAGAAATATTTCAGGGAACTTCATTTTTGGGATATTTGATAATAATGTTTGTAATTTACCAATGTTATAATGTTTAAAAAAATTTAAAAAATTTGCACATCTCAAATGAAATTCTTTTTAGATAAACCGAACCTGAAATTGCCAAATTTAGTGCCGCATAATAACAGAACTCATATTTAAAAAAGAGAAAGTTTTTTTTTTGGATGTCATATTATATGAACTCTTCCAAAAAGAACTAATTTAGAAATATTTATGTTTCACTCAAGGCAGCACCTCATGCCTAAAACTCGAGTATCCACTGCTTTTATTAGTAGTAAAGAATTCAAACATTAATTCATCAAATATATATTTGTCAAAGCATCGCCAAAAAATATTCATCCAAAACGCTTTTTCACACTCAAAATGGCAGATATAAAAAAACAGACAGAAATTTCCTATGAGTAAAATTATTTGCCAATTTTCGGCGAAAAGGACTTTTAATGACCAAAAATTGTTTCCAAAAAATCCTGAGGACTTTTAAATACTTTTAAGGACCATTCGACCCCTGCCAAAAAATATATATGAAGATGATTATACTGCCAACTTCTATTGCCTTGCAAAATGCTTAAGTGCTAGTTTAAAGTTAGAATGTTGATTTAATTATAATGAATAACTTTGATTAGGAATTTTGGAAAAGCTGTCGAGCATAAATTTGTTGTTAAGTGCGAATAATTTTATTACATGAATTTCGTACTTAAAATTTTTTCTTTTCATCAACTTAGCTTATGATGAAACTTTTGCCACCATGGAAACTTTCTACAGATATAAAGCATTCTAAAGGACTGCAATGTAACTTCATAAAATGTTTCTACTAGATTATTTTCACTGAATTTTGCAAAACACAGATAGCAGTTATTTAAAGCTTTTGAAGATGTTATCATGAAAATCTGGAATTCATTCAAGATTGTAAATACATTTTTTTGAATACTTCTAGGTTTAAAGAATTATTTTTAGAAATGTGTGCAGGTAAGGAGTAGTGAGCACTTAGTTGAAAATTTTGGTAATTATTAATAGATTATTTCACTTGACTATTTAAATAGCTATTAACGTATTCTTTCTTGGATTTGTACTATGAATTTCTTAATTCACTGGATCAAGAATGAGGATCACTTGAGAACATTTGTCAATAACCGAGTAAAGGAAAAAGGAAGTTTAACGTCAAAGGAGCAACGGAAGTCTATGCCTGGAAGCTACAATCTGGCCAATGTCCCTTCTAGAAGTTACTTCACTGAAGTTTTGCTCAGATCTAGATAGTAGGATGATTCGTTCAGATCCAGACAGTAGATGGAAGGTCTAATGAGACTGAAGACAAAAATCCTTTGAAGAGGAGATACAGATAAGTTTGTGTGTCCTATATTTTCACCTTCTAATCATCAAGTTGTAAAAATTGTATTCATGCTGAGGTTATTACGTTTATTTTATTAATTTTTTTAACAGGTAACCTGTTTTATTTTATTAATTACTTAGGCAGATTGCTTACTGGCTGCTTTATTTTAATTACTTAGGTGGATTGCCTGCTTAAAAAAGATTTTTATAATCAATTTAGCCTTTTTAGTTTTAACAAATTACAAATGATACATTTAGTACCATACATTCCAAGAAGCAGGTTCCTATAGAAATGAAGACACATTTCTTAATAGGAAAAAACATATGGAAAAAGAATAATTGGGTTAGATGAAGAAAATTCGGTGGAAATTATATTGAGCAATACCTATAAAACCCACATCTTAATTCTCATAAATACATTCTGAGCAGCTATATTACAGATGCCCCAAATTTACTCAAACAAATAAAATTAGTAGTTACTCTTGAGCTTGATATTATATACCCAGATGCACTTGATCAAGTAATAACAGAAGAGCTATGGTGTTCATTTTGCAAGGAATTAACGAATCTCGCCAATGGATCGCCTCCTACGATTGAGGCAGATAGCGAAAAGAAATCAAGCCTATCTGACGTGAGCAATTACTGTAAAACGAAGCTCACAGTTAAAATTGTATTCCGCTTCACTGTAAATATTTGTATATGATGTTTTCTTAATAAAATAATTAAAAAACGAAGCAGTGAAGCTGGTCCGTCGATAAAATTAATCATTAAGAGAATATAATTTAAACATCATTTGCATTGCTAGAACATGCACAAGCATACATAAAGTGGCCAAAACACAAAGTAATCCCATTCCTTAAAAGAAAGTTACACTGACTGATGTTTACATAAATACATACAGAAAAAAATACGTATTTTAACAAATGCACCTACAAAATTACCAAGTCTGAAACTAGACTCTACACCATTGTTAACTCTTTTTGAAGTGGTGGTTGTGTGTGTCCAGCTACATACTGCAGAATTTTTTGCAGAATTTTTAAGCAGGCATTATACATATAATTTAGGTATCCTACACAAAATAACAGCTATGATACAGAACACAAAATATAGCTGGCAACATCAGTGAAATTGTAAGAACATATATCTAATTGAACACATGACATGAGCCATTTTCCTAAAAATTAGTAAAACCTTCCCAAGACAACTACTGACAATTTCAAATAGTTTTGGTCTGTAGAAGTTTTTATTTTTAGCGATCAGAACATCCAGTATTGCTGATTTAATCAGCGATGCTTGTCATTTCCAGAGGTGGTTTTAGTGAAATGGTCATTATAAGAGGTTTCACTGTTTTACTAAAACTTACTATTCATTCTAAAAGGTTTAGGAAAAATAAATAAGAAGCCATACATTAACCTTCCAGGCTGGCACACCATATTTCATGATATTTTTAAGTATGCAAACATCATGAAATGCAAGCATACTATAAAAGAACACATATATCCTGGGAAAAAAGGTGAAAATTTCGAAGGTCATTTTTGAATTATAATCCAGAAAATGGTCATGGGAACTTCTGCGGTTCAAGGCAAAAGTATTGGTTGCCTGAAGGGTTATCTAAATCCATAAGACTAAAACACATAAAAAGATGATTAAGTTAAATTTTTGAAAGGTATTACTGGCAGCTACAAATCTTTGCCATCAGATACTTAAGCTAACAGACTCACTATATACTTCTTTCCTTTGAAGAGCTTCGCCCCCACAAAACACACAATGGTTTATATAGCAGATCTGCTCTTTGTAATACACAGAATAAAGTTCATTGATCTCAGTGGCTATAATTAAACTTACAACACATCACTGTTATCCTCAGACAGTGGTTATTACAGATATTCCACATTAAGTCACTCTGCTTCAGTATCATATTTGTTCATCTGGCATACATTACAGTGAGATTAGCTAAAAATAAAAGTATCCCAGTGTGAACAGGAAATTAACACAGCATAACATGATAGCCATACAGAGGTCAATATTGTACCTGCTGCACGATTTTTTAATCAAAGTCACCAGCACAACCTTCTTCTTCATTTGCAGAAATTGAGGTGCATTAATTATATTTTACCTAGATAAGGTAAAATATAATTAACGCACTAATCTAAGTGCAATCTTAAGGGTGCAAAGGTTACAACATCCCCCCCCAATAAACTGATCAGAAGTTCTTTTGGGTGAGGCGAAATAATATTTATACATGATATGAATATTATTATTACTATGCATCTGATCACAGAAATGACTATTTAAATATAGTACCTCAAAATGGTTAACTGCAGTGAACAAACATTTCAGATATCCTGCACATTAAAATCATTCATTTCTCAACTGCTTTAAAAAGAGATTTAATTACCTTTTGCAATTTTTAAATTTCCATCATGTTACTTTGGACACATAGTACAATTTCAAGGTACATCCTTAAGATCACAAATTAAATGAGGCTGCATACAGCAAATAATTTTGAGTGAAACCACATATATTGCTTAAAAACATACATGAATGCGATTTGTAATTCCGAAATTATATTCACAAATTGGACTCCTTAGCCACAATATCCACACATTACTTGTTTTCTCCTGTTAATAAACTAATATCACATTTTCACAAGTTGGAAGAAACTGCCGCTGGAGCACTCCACTTACGCTACAGAAGAAAATTCCATAATCTACTAATTATTTTTTTTCTTAAATCCAGCTAGTACATACAACATTTGTACTTATGGTAGATATATAATTCCTAAAGTAATTATTTTGATTGGAATACATAAACCAGATTGTGTCTTACTTTGTTTCATACGCTTGCGGATATGATTTGAAGGCCCTTTATAAAAGAAACTCATCTTTGTGCATTCTTCAGTTTCTGAGGGATAACTCTGCCTGTCTTGTACAAAATTATAGCATTCATTTTTCACTCCATCTGTATCCTGCAAAGAAAATCGGAAATCTAAGAATTTTTAGTTTAATATTTCAAATGTTTCACCAAAAATACAGGGGTGATGGTTAAAAAATATCCACCAGCTACGAAAACTGCTTGCCAAAGAGGATTTCAGTAACATATATACCTATGATACCACATGAAATATAGTAATAAACTTTGAAAAGAATGGAAAACAGATGAAGTGGTTCCAAGCAAAAAATTGCTTATGTTACCAAAAAGAACCAGGAAAGAAGAAAATAGACTTTGTAGAAATTAATAAAGTTATACACTGGTTTCAGATTTAAAAACTATATATAATTCACTAAAATTTCAAACGACTTGCTACTTGGTAAGTATGACATAGCTCTTGCATTTTTTGACATCAGAATTACACTAGACAGAAAAATTATCTTCAACATAAGATGAGATTTAAAAAATAGTTTAGTATATAAGGTGAAACCAATCATTAGATTATAAAGTTTTGCATCCTATTTTTTCAGAGAACATCATGATCATAGTTTTTCCTGCCAAACAGAACCTTAATTTAGGGTTTCAGTTAAGCTCATCTAAAAATGCTACAACTGATATTCGTTAAAACATTGCAAAAACGTAATGTATATAACTACGCTCCCCAAAAGTAGCATAGAATTAAATACTGACATAAATCTTGCATGTTAAAAATCAGAAACTTTTGAACTTACATACAGCCTTTCATTCATACCCATCCAATACAGAAGTTTTGAAAACTCAGAAAAATTATACATACTATTTTATAATTTTTACCTATAACATCTGCTCAAAACAGTATACTGTATTCTGAATATCCTGTAATTCTCCTATGTAAAGTTAACTTTTAAGCGATTTTTTCTCAGTGCTTCAACCTAACACAGGCCATATTTAATCATTGTAAATTAATTTTTATTACACAATTCACAAATCCAAAAATAACAAAAACCAAAAATAACTGAATTCATTATTTACATGAAAAAGTTACGACATATCAAAGAAAGGTAAATAAAGGAAATGTTATTTTGAAGTTCTTTTTATACTGGTTATCAGTGCCTAGATTATGAGCATGCAGATCACTGATTTCCACTGACTCACAATATTTTTCCAATCCCAACTACACCTACTTTTGGCTACAAATACAATTATATATACATATAATACAAAAGATTCCATTTTAACTGGCGGTACTTGGTTTTAAAAATTAAAAAACTCATTCTATTTAATTTTTACATAGTTCTACAGTTTTCCTCAGTTCTATTTGAGTGACTGTATATAACAGTGTGAGTTATTAAACATTTTCAAGAAGGTTGTCATTTCAGTCCCCCCCCTTTGAGTATCACCACTCAGCCTACAGAATAATATAATTTCCACGATTCCAAATATTAAAAGCATATGATCCTTTAAACTAGACATCTCATAAAAGTAAAACTTTTTGAAATGCCTTTACATCTAATTTTAACACAAAATTCTGAATTTGCTTATACTTGTTATAACACACTCTATTCTAAGTTATGTTATAGATATAACTTATTTATAGTCTCAAAACTCCAGAACAATTTTTATTCTCAATTAAATTCTATTTACAGCACATGTAGTTCGGTATTTTTGCATTAGTAGTCATTAGAGGATGTTTGTGAATAGCATCATTTCTTGTATAAGACCTATGGAAAATAAGTGTTGCACACAAGTGACAGAATAAAAATTAACATTTACTTATTGAAAAATAATTAAAAACAATTGATAACAAAAGCATTATATAACATGTTCATGAACTGACTAATCTCAAAATATCCAATTTAAACTCAAATTCAAGGAAACTTAAATATGATACACCCAGCATAGCATCATATGTTTTTAATACGGTGTACGGTTACTTCTGAAAGAAATTCAAGCCTTAAACCTTGATTTCAAAGAATTTACCAAACTGCTGATGAGTGTAACGGAACTGCCTGCCACTCTTCTGAAACTACACTCTTTTCAGATCTTGAAGTATCTGGAAAGGCGTCCATTTCAATTGAGTGGCCTAAAGCATCCCACACAAGCTCAGTTGTGTTCAATTCCAGTGAGTAGGTTGGAAATTTCTTTAGAGCAATATCTTCTGTTTCCAAGTATTCTGACACTAGAGATGCTCAATGTGGATAAGCACTGTAACCCATTAACAAATAATTTGGGTAAAGAATATCTCTCAACAGCCTTACACTGGATTCCAAAACCTTGTCTATGTATTTGGACTGTTACAGAACCTCTATGAAGATATACGACTCATTGTGGCCATTTTAGATGAATCCACCACAAATCATGGAAAACATTTCTGTGGAAACAGCACCTTCCATGAAGAATGAAATACAAGCTGAATGTTACTCGATTCTTCAAATCAAAACACATCTAGAATCACAGTTCAACTTATCTGAACTAGTTGGTAAACAACAGACAGTCTCACTTTTCTTGCCTCCAAATATGACAATGCCATTTTAAATAGGCTCATTTGAAAGTAGTGAGTGGGACAAAAACAATTGCTTTTCTCACATGAAACCTTTAGGTAGCAGCAAATTGCCTAATTGTAGTTTCTGTGGATTGCATATTATTGATATAGCATGGGCGACCTACATCCGTATTCATCTCCCCTTGAAGTCACCAATCAATGGCCACTTCACCCATAAATGATTACCTTGAGTCTTAACTAATGAATACTAATAATCATCAGAAATCAAATGAGCTTCAACCAAAATTACACACATACTATTTCAACATGCTTCTGTTCTGTAACACATTGTCAGTCATCCAGTTTATATTTCATGCAATAACCTAATCTGATAATAAGTCTGGTTTTGCGTTCAGTTGAAGATAACCACTGGACACTGATAGAAAGCATTAATCAGTGACCATATGTTTTCAGATTATCCATTAATTTTAATGAGTAGTGCAGAAAATTTTACATCAACCATGGAAAAAAAATACAAAAGTTATTCAAAGAGAAAATAAAAATGAAGCTAAAATTTCTGAATGTGAAGACTCAATAAATTACAGCTCTGAGAAGTTAATATTATAATTTCTCATTAAATTAAAAATACTATCAACAATGTATATTAAAATAATTTTTATTTAAAACAAAGTAAATTTTTAAGTGTGATGTAAAAATAGCTTAGAAAATGGTATCACTATAAACTTTTTTTAGTTAAACAGGAAAAAGAAATTTAAGATAGGAGATTTTAATATTTCTAGCTAAGATACATATATTTTGCTGAATGTGTTTTTTTATGAATTAAACAAATGCTACACTTTAAAAACCATTCATGAAACAAGCATAACAGGTTATTCATGACAGAGAAAATCAATCACACTTATTACAGACATTTACAGTATAATCTATAATGGAAAAAATGTGTTTACTTATTTGTATGATTATTCACACTCCTTTTAATATGTTACTCTAATAAAGACATTCAAGAACAGAATCCCGAAATTTTTCAAAATTCAACTTTAGACTGATGTTAATTACCACTACCACAGTAATTAGTTGACTGAAGGTATACGTAATAGACTGCCTTGAAACACAAACTTTTCTCTAAAATTATTGTCAGTATGTGGTTCTGGTTTAATATACAATTTTGCAGGCTTGTTCTTATCTTCATAAATGCAAATTTTCAAGATTTCACAAAAAATTCTCTAGCTATGCTTTACCTCCCCAAAAAGTACAATGCATTTAAAATTTCATTATTTGGCAAATAACTAATCTTCAAAATCATAACATGAGTTCTCTTCAGCAAGGAAATCATTTTTTAATTTTCGAGAAAATATTTTCACTGCAACTACACATTGCAGTAAGAAGTATATTACTGGCATTATACCATCAGTAAATAATAAAAAACAAACAGCAATAAATGCACAGTTAAATGAAATCTAAAAATACTTCCATGAACATCAACTTTATATTGCTTTAGTTTAAGATGCAACATAATGATAATACCGAAAATCTGCTGACCTGAAATCCGCATTACCTCTCAAAATATAAACACTTAATTTATAGGTTCCAGAAACCACAACATGGAGAATGAAATACTGAAGAAAAAATATTTATCCCATAATAAAGTCATAATTACCGAATAATAATGATTCTGTGTTAGTACCAGAAAAAATATTTAGCCCAGAAGAGGTTTTTAATATGGATGATGTGTTCAGATGAGCCAACACTGGCATCATCATTGGCTCTGTTTTGAACTCGCCACAACAAGAAAACGATACCAACACAGATAGTGGATTTGATAGGAGTGAGAAAATAACTTTTAATGGGGGTTCAGAACATGGTGAAAAATACGTAAAATATTTAGAACAGAGCTGTGTCACAGAGCAGAGCAAGAGATTATACCTCTATAGAAATTTAAAAAAAAAAAAT
>KK122153.1:75481-99431 GCA_000611955.2 Stegodyphus mimosarum
CTGTAATCACTAATATAAATGAATAGTATAATAAATAAATATATATAATTTAACGCATATAATTAATGTAATAATGTATATTATTGTATTTAATAATATAATTAAATGTATTTAATATGACTTATTTATTTTACACTTTTAGTCTGAATTATTATTTATCTTTTCTGTCCTGAAATCCGCACAACATCTGGTCCCAAGCATTGCGGATTTCTGGACTTCTACTGTACTACTGCTCAAATGCTAAAATTTGAAACTGCTTTCTTTAAATGAACAGGAAAATCTAAATTTGTGCTAGAACATAGCAAAATTAGTATCATTCTAAAAGTTACCATTCAACATAAAATTACAAAATACATTTATTAATAGAATCCAATACATCCGCTAACCTTTATTCTAATATTCTTTGGGGGTTATTAAAATTATGCATATAAAAGATATGTTTTTATTACTACCTTAAAAACCATTTGACGTTTTTACATATTAACAAAGATAAAATGAACCTTGGGGACAAAACTTTCAAAAAGCATTATATAAAATTTAGAAAAATATAACTTAATAATACACACCAAGTTTTCTAGGGAATATGAACCATCATAGAAAGCTTCAGAATCCACTTCCAAAAAGCTATCAGATGCAAGACTCCATCCTCCACCTTCAGTATAAGAATCTTTCCTGACTGCGTGACTTTCCAGACTTTCAAATGAACCTTGGAAGGCACTTAAATCAAAGAAATCAGTTGCCTGATATGTTTCACCTTTACTGTCGAGAACATAATGATCTGAGTTTATTGGTTGACTTCTAATTAATTCATTTTCACACATATCAATATTGTATAAATTATTAGCACTGTGAAGTGGCACAGTTAATTTAGCCTCATTAAAAATTTTATTGCAATCAGTAACATCAGATACTGCTTTACTTGGCACTAAAATATCACTATCAGGCACATCTCTATCAATAATATCTTTAATAAATTCAAAATCTTCCTTGATTTCGTCAGAGTGTAATGAAACATGCTCGGGCATAACTAATTCATTGCCTAACATTGAAGAAATACTATCATCATCAAAGGTAACTGCACAAAACAAGCCTCTTAAAAGTTCTTCAGCTTCTTCGTTTATTTCCTTACGAAGAGCTGATTTATCATACAAAATAGTTTTTTTTGTTTTTTGCAATTCTCTTGCATAATCTTTATCTAATTCTTTCTCCCATATGTATTCCATCCCACTGCTGTCTTCCATGCGTGAATTTCTGCCCATCATTTTTTGACAATTTTGCATTAATTGGCTTCCCTGCAAATTAAAATTATCTTCATTTAGAATGTTTGCTGTCTTATCTATCTTAGAATAGTATAAAAGTTTGTGAACATTATCTGTGTTTGTTTCATTATCTCTAAATGACTGAGCCCATTTTAATGTATCATCTATCCCTGCATCAGTAATTTCATAGTCTTTATTTAACTTAACAAAAGAACCCAGATCAACAAATGATGATGATGATAAATCATTTCTACCTTTCACTTCAAAAGGAAGATTTACTCCCTTGATGCACAGCGCTTTTTTTAATAACTTCTGCCCTAAGTAATTGTCTGAAACTACTGAAGCTGATGGCAGTTCTCTACCAAAACTACTTTTCGAAGTAAAATTAACATTTATTGCACTATAATTATGGTCTTCCTGTTCTACTTCTGGAAAATGCAACCTAAAGTTCTGTTGAATGGGTTGAAAATGAGTTTTGGATGATGTAAATAAATTTTCATCATCATCAGAATTAAAAATTTCACATGAATCATCATCAGAATAAAAAATCTCATCCTCCTCATCAGTTACATTTAGTATATTTTGAGATTTTCTACAAGGCATAACTTCTAAAAATTTACTTTCTCTCTGATGATTCAAGAAACAAGAACTTTTAGATACCGGAAATAAGGTACTTTGATTGGGTTGAATACACTCTTGTACATTTTGCTGAGGGCAAGGGCTTATATCCCAGACATTTGTATTCTCAGAAGTTAAGGTTTTCAAAGATGATGCACAGAACATGGTACTTCCATGCTCATTTGTAATGTTGTTACAAACAACATTACTAAACTGATCTTCTACGAAGTCGTACATTTCTAAATGCCGAACAAATGCGCTGTTCAAGCGGCATGTGGAAGCTTTTGCATCAGTTTTGGTAGAAGACTCTAAAAAACACTTCAACGTATCTTCTTTGTTTATAGAGGAATGAGAAAAAAAAGGATTTTCAACATATTCCACTCTGAGAAACGAATGCAATGGCACAGTTGGTTTGATGAACCTACATGACTGATCTTCAGAATGCTTAATTACACAATTTGAAGAATCCGAACAACCTCCACATTCTGCATGATCAAAATGTACACACGTTTTCCATTTAAAAATTTCATCACTTTTATGAGCGATAACATCCGATTTCTCAAACAAAATTTTGCTACAGTCATTATTTTCCAATTCCTTATGGACTGACTGAAAATGTTTAAAGGTGAAAATTGTCTCTGCCACTTTATAAGCAGGCATTTCAGCAGCTAAATTTAAGAGATTTAATTTGTTATACATGTAATTTCTTATTGAACACAAATGTAGATTTTCAAAAGGCAGACAAAGACATGTCAACTTTAATACAGATTTCATGGACCACATAAAAAGCTTAAGGGAAATTTTCTGTTTTTTATTTTGATTATTATTTGACCAGCTGTCAGTAAGTGAAACAAAAGCTGTATTACAATTACTAAGGGGAGACAATTTTAAGTTGTTAGCTATTACTGTCTTTTCTTGTTTTGAAGAAATTACTGCAGTACTTTCATTTTTGTACACATTTTTTATGGCTTTTAAGGAACTATATGGAATGACAGGTTGGAAACTCTTATTTTCTTTCTTTTGAACATTTGAATTATTGTATGTTGGTTCATATATTTCTTCTAAATCACATTTTGTTTTCATAAAACAATTTCCGCACCACACATTTTTTTCAAATTCCGGCTGGCTTAATTCAGGTTCTTGTTCAATTCTGCCCGTGAGTGGAGGGAAAGCAGCAAAGTATCTAAGAAAGAAAGATAAAAAAATTTCCTGTGAAAATAAATGTCACTTTTAACAATCAACTATGATAACACTAACCATAAAACCTGATTGAAAACAACAGTTGTTTGCAGAAAAAAAGAGAAGTGTTTAGGATAAATGGCTTATTATACACTTAGAAAAAATTATCAGTGTCATACAACAGCAGCAAAATCATGAATAGCTAAGGCAACATACATCACAGCAATATCAGATAACTGAAAACCAAGATAAAATAGAAAAATGGACGATTTATAGCTGAAATTTCAGGGTACAAAAATGTTAATTTATACATTATTTTTGTTAATAACACTACAGCATCACTTTTAAACCCATAATACCTATGTATAAGTATTGCTCTGTATAACTGCAATGTACAGTTACAGTTGTTTTAATGGTACACATATTATGTAGCCTATGCATACAAGTTTTAAAAATAAAAATATGCCATAGCTGCCAACACTAGAATATGAAATACTGGGAGATTCTTTTGCTCCCAAAAAAAGAAGTACCAACAAAATTTTCTAGGTTGTCTTAACCATTTCAGCAAAACCCTTTCAATAGACCTCTAAATTGATATAAAGTCACTTTATACTGCATAATTCAGGTTAAATACGATTTTGATGTAAAATACATTACTATTTAATTAGATATTCAGAATTTGACAATCTGACTTATTTATAAAAAGAAATCACTATAAAATTATTATGAAATGAAATGAAATTACAAAATGAAATCATTATAAAATTATTATGAAATGAAATGAAATTATAAAATGAAATCATTATAATATTATATGATTAATTATAATAACATTATAATATTATGAATTTACATTGAGAAAATCCTAATTAAGAAAAGAATGCTTTTACTCATCCAAATAAATTTTAACTATAGTAAAATTGAAATGTACACAGTACTGAGTGGAAAACTTTATGATATACCATAAATTCATGTTAAATAATGCAAATATTAATTGACTGAAAACTGCTCGAATCTTCAAGAAAAGTTCTAAAATGCCTAGAGTTAGAAGGGAATTCGGATAAAATGACATTTAATTAGAAGCATTATGCTTAAATCACTAAGGGTCAGAGAATGCAATTAATTTCGTTAATCCATAAAAAATATTAATATTGCCTGTTCAAATAATTTCATGAATCCATAAAAATATTTTCCATAATAAAGGCTAAAAATTAAAAATCAGGAGATTCAGTGACTTACCAGGAGATATGATGAAAAACCGAAAGAGTTCACGGTTGTGTGCATATTTGCAGTTATTTAATAGCACATTGGTTAAAATATAATACAATAATTTTGAATTCCTTAAAAACATCCTTCACAGCATTTTTTTCACAGCGATTTTGCTCTCCTTTGGTACAATGTTCTGTAGTCACCTATGCATTGGTTTTTGTTTTCCCCTGCTATTCAAATTTCAAGTCAGATTTCTTTTTCTTTGTGATATGCAAAAATGCTGTTTTGGTGGTACTTAAGACCACAAGAAAAATGTTGATTTTTCATGAGTTTTGTAGTTTTCAGGGCAAATCTTCCAAGTAGTAATAAGGGAAAAAAGTATTTATTACATGCACATGATCAGTTTTAAATGGTCTTGAATCTCAGTTCATTAAAGTTCTACTATAGTTTTATTGGAAAACAGTTTATTTTAAAAATTCAAATACAATTTGCAAACTACACAAGAGATATGAATTTCAACTTTCATTTGTTTTATCATCAAAAAATGCTGTTGATCCAGAAACAGAAAATACTCTTTCGAGTTCAATGTTTCCTACTTAATACAGTCCTTCTTTAGTCTATACTAGTGGTCAACCTAAGCTGAGAATATTAGACATGCTAGAAAGCATAAGCATCTGTCCCTGAATATAGTTGTAGCATTTTCAGCAGTTGCAATTTAAAAATTTAATTTTTAAACAATGAATTCTGCATATCATTGAGATAAGAAGATTGATTAGTAAAGGGAGCTTAGAGAAAGAGCACTTCACCCCTAAATCTTTATTTAAAAATGACACAGTATGCATGTTAATCATCTGATGACAAATAGAAAAGACCCTGTTTTTGGTGTATCTGTCCAAACTGCCACTAACCCAACCATACTCCCTCTCTTTCTAACAAAAGTAATAAAATAATCATCCATTACCACCAGCCTGAAGAATGGAAAGCAGTTACCATGGGTCATTTTGGTCAGTAGGGATTTTCTGCCCATCTTACGTTCAGCATGCATGTTCAGTTTCTAACTAATTATCAATGTTCTTATTAAACTACACATGCATTAAATCTGACATTTAAGAGGAATTCATGCTTATCAATGCTTCAGGTTTTTTCAAATAATAAAATAACATGTAACATAGCTTTTTATCCTTTAGAAATATATTTATAATAATACTTGTATAATATCACTGTTACATTTTAAATAGCATTTTCTGCGAGTTTTGAGTGTTCTGCCAAAATTAATTATCCAATGTTCTCTTTGCTATCATTTATACCTCTTCTTGTCAAAAATGAGCTTGGCTTTATGTTCAAAACCATAAATAACCACATTGAAATATCAAATTTTATCGTTCATTCTTCTTCCCTTCCGATGACTTTATATATTTAATTATGCATTAATAGTGATTGCAGCCAACATTTAAAGTGAAAACGTCAAATAAGAGATTGAAATAAACGACCAAAATTTAAGGATTTCCAGGATGTATTTTTCTTTAAAGTAATAATTAAGACACTATATATATATAAAATAATTTGAATTTTTCAAAATAGCAGTAAATCTAAAAAATCTCTACACATTTAATGCAAATTCCATTTCTTTACATAATCAATTAATTTACATATACATTACTGTTAAATAAAATAAAGCTAGTTACTGAAAAATATCTTGATAGATACTCAATTATATTAGTTGATAAATTTTATTTGACAATTTTAGATATTCTATCATTTTATTTTCTCTGAATGAAAAATCTCTGCCGATAGTCATACTGAAATTAAGACGTGCATCTTAGAAACATAAGCAGTATTCAAAGAAATCAGTATTTTGGTCTTAATGAAGTGAATATGATTTAAGCAGTTTTTGAACCCAAACTGGAAAGGTTAAACTTAAATTCAAATGGAGCCAGGGCTTCGATAATTTTTAACTTTCAGCTGCAATAATTATTCCAGCTAAATTCCATATTAGTTGAGCTTTTATACTTTGTTATCTAACTGTTCATCAATAATTTAACTTAATAATATTTTTATTTATCTCTCTGATCTTCTTGTATTTTATCACTGTTTTTATTTATTTTATCTTTCTCATCGCTGACAAGGCCGACACCTTTAATTTTAGAAAAAATATTATTCCGACTCTTGTGCTAAGGATAATATGATTAAATTTTAAATATCATTTCAACTTTTGATATATGGGGAACTCAAGTTTCACCGTACATCCTGAAAAAAAAAATGCTGATTAAACTGGCCGAGTGTCTCCCAAATGTATAGGCACGCTGAAGAAATTGGCTACTGCTAATGGATAATTTAAAACAGGCAGAAAAGTTGAGAATCTGTCGTCATTACCTTGTACATGTTCTCAGGTTAGAATATCAAATATAGCTGTTTCATTAAAACAAAGCAGCTTACATAGCAAAATGCTGGTCAAAGCAATGTTTTTAACAAATCCTCACATTGAGCATACCCAAATAAAATGGCAATTTACAACTTTCAACTCCCTTTTAGCAGCTTGAATGGTGTCACCTTCCTTGACCACCATTGCATGATTTGAATACATCAAATCAAATATAAAAATCAAAGCAAATAATTGCTCCAATGGATATAAGAATATATCTTTAATCAGGAAAGTCTTCCATTTTGAATTCAATTTTTCTGAAAATTATATATGTATATGAATATACTCATCTAGAAATATATAACGGTGAGAAAATTATTTGCTAAAAAATCTACCGATATTCTGTCAAAATTGTAAAAAAAAAAAAAAAAAAAACGCCTGTAATTTGGGGATTTAAAACTTTTAAAATACCACTTTTTTTTGGGGGGGGGGAATTAACACTACTTATTATAAGCTGTTCAACATGACACTCAGTCACAGATGTTTTAAATTTGTATACTTTTGAGATATCCATGGTACACCACCAATTATTGGTAAAAATCTGAACTAAAATGCATGTCATGTTATTAAAAAAATCACATCTTCGATATGTCTTAAGGTGCAGACCACAGTCTCACATGCCAACTTGCTGATTTTTTAAAAATCTGATCAATTTAAGGAATGTCTTGTATGATGAGAATTTAAGCACCTGCAAAACTTTTTCAAACTGCTAGCCATCAACAAAACACTGAAAACACACAAATTTATGTAAATATCACATGACACACATTTTCATAATAATTTTACATTTATACATGAATGATTATATAATCAATAGCAAGATACCAAAATTTCAGAAAATGCTGCTGTATTTATCAGTCATGCTCATTACAAATTTGTATTTAATGTAAACATTACAAAACAGCTTTTTTCCATTAAACCAGTTCAACAGATACATTCATACATGAAATTTCTTCAATAATAATTTTAATGGGCAACTGTAATCTATCTATTTTGCTGAAAGAAACTTAAATCAAGTTTCTTAGGAAACTTAGTATAAGTATTAGTGTGAGTATGAAACAGAAATGGAGAACTTTTGAGAGAAAAAACTGTAAAATTAACAAGTGGAGAAGTACAATTTAAAATTAATATATTGAGTGGCCATAATTAAACTGACAGTGCTCACAGTGTTCTGTAGCGCGATCTATTTGCGAGAATGACGTCACATTTTGTAGGAAGATTAAACAAGACGGGGGACGAAGGATTCCACGAAAAAACAAATCAGTTCCAAAAGTCACCACTAGGGGAATATTTGGTGCTGTGCAATAAAAAATAGAGTGTTAACGAATGCAAATTAATACGGAATAAAATTACCTTTTATTATGCACATTTTCTGATTTAGTTCAAGTGCAATATGGCAACACTTTTAAAAAAGCGTAAAATCTACATAAACACCGATAAAGTCTCGTGATCTGCAATATCACGTACGCTAAGCAGAAGAAGAAGTTCTTTATTCAAATTTCACGTTACATCCATTGGCACAGTGCCAGCTGCTTGGGTTTTAAAAGGCAATGCGTTACGTTTCGAATCAATCAGATTGAAAGTTTATGAGCAATGTCTCCTTCTTTAGTCGAGCATGCGTTTCGGGTCAAATTCTTTTACCTCAACCAGTACAACGTGTAAGCCGCTCTTCGTGCTTTTAGAACACGCAAAAAAATGCATAAAGGTAACGGTCCTGTGTCAGTTAATGGGCTAAAAGCAATGGTTGCAACGTTTGAGAAAGCAGGTTCTCTGAAGGTTCAGTCAGGCAGAGGATGAAAACCTGGACCACAGGATACAATCAAAGCAGTTGCCCCAGTGATTGTCGACAGAGGACCAGACAATATTGCTAACACCTCTAGCGCTCGTGGAGTAGCTCAGAATATGGATATGCCTTACAGTACGGTATGGAAAATCTTACGGAAGATTATCAACTTCTATCCGTAGAAGATCAGCCGTGTACAGGAGTTACTGTACCCCGACCATGATAAGCAATTGACTTTTGCTCTCACCTTTCTTGCCAGAATGGAGGTGGATGCTGCTTGGCCGTGGAAAACCTTATGGGGAGACGAGGCCCACTTTTACCTGAATGGAATTGTGAATACCCAGAACTGCCGAATTCGGGATGACAAATCACCACATGCAGTCACAGAAATTCCCTCACATTCACCAAAGGTAACTGACGTAATTTATCGTAGGTCCATTCTTCTATGAGAACATTACCCCGACAGGACTGGAAACCTGTTCTGTTACCGGAGAGAAATACCGCCACATGTTGAACAGCTTTGTCATTCCGGCACTTCAGCAAATACAATGCCTGGGGGAAATGATTTTCATGCAAGATGGAGCCCCTCCACACGTTGCTGTATGGGTGCAACAGATGCTGCGACAGAAATTCACAACAGAAAGAGTTATTAGCCACTACTTTCCAACTGCATGGCCACCTCGCTCGCCTGATCTTACTCCATGCGACTTCTGGCTATGGGGTTACCTTAAGTCCAAGGTCTATCAAGGAGTGGTCCATGACCTGGCTACGTTGAAGGATAACGTATCACGGACTGTACAGGAGATTCCTGCAGACATGTTACTTTCTGCTGTTGTGCATACAGTGCACAGAATGCAATATGTGGTCCACAAAAATGGCAACCACATTGAACCTCATTTGAATGCAAAATAAAAGGTAATTTCCGTATTGATTTGCATTTGTTAACACACTATTTTCTATTACACAGCACCAAATATTCCCCTAGCAGTGACTTTTGGAACTAATTTGTTTTTTCGCGGAATCCTTCGTCCCCCGTCTAGTTTAATCTTCCTACAAAATGTGACGTTATTCTCGCAAATAGATCGCGCTACAGAACACTGTGAGCACTGTCAGTTTAATTATGGCCACCCGGTAGTTGTAAGTAATCAAACTGCATCACACTCACAGAAATAACTAACATTTGTTCTATCTTTAGCAGCAGAACAAAACGTTATGCACAGCTTTTAAATCACAAATCAACTACATGTTCTTCAGGTGAATGAATATTATAATATAAAACTTAACAACTACTTATTCAGTTAAATGCAGCTTAAAGTAAGTACTGCTAATTACAAACACCAGGTAAGTATAGCACTACACTCTATCAACATTAGAATTCAACAACCAACATTCCATTCCACAAGACAGAAAAGTAAAAGAACATAAGTTGAAAACCACATATGAAGTAGTAGTTAAATTTAAATACTGATATTAATTATTTTACAATCTAACATTCTTCCATTTTTCGAATTCAAATTTAGAGCAAGCACAATTTTCAAATTTGTGAAGGTAAAACTTAAATCATAATCAATTATTTATGCAAGTTAAATTAAAAAATAAAGTTCACAAGTCTATTCGATGAGGAATTTTTATGGTTCTTCCAATCTATTTTTGGGAGGATGCTTCATTTCAGTGGTACTAGTGTTCTCAATGAAAGAGTCTGGAATATCTCCAACAGATATCTTCACATCAACATCAGTTTTTGCTGACACTTCTAATGGATAAAGTCTGAAACAGACATATCCTGTCACCCCTGAAAGTTTTTACTCTCACAACATAGTCTTTTCCAGGACAGGTATCTGGAATTATTCGAAAAAGGCAATCAATGTGTTAGACATGATTATGCTCACTTAACAAAATCAGCAGTGTTTAAAAGATCATTTCTTATTCCTTTATAGATTGAATGAACAAGATACTCATTTCTAAATATTTGTCGAAGATTTTTACGTAACTTCTGCATATACCTTATACGTTTTATCAAGAATGATCAGTCTACTGTTTTATCGAGAAAGGTCTAGAGTTCTGCTGTTGCTGCCTCCATGAGTAAACAAGTCACACAGGATCATGCTGACCTCTTCATAATCTACAGAGGATTTTTCTAGCACTCGACGCAGAAGTTCCTTAAGCATTCTAACCATCGGCTGCACTACCCACCTAACCATGCTGCTGTGGGGGAACAAAATTCCAAATTTTCAAGTGATCTTCTGAGTGGTTGAGTACATGGCCATCTTCTCCAAATCTCTTCAAATGCACTGTTTGTTCCTACAAAATTCATGTCATTATCAGAGTAAAGAACTGAAATGCAGCCTCTTCTCATAATGAAAAGGCCTTGAATGTAAGCATTGGTAAGGAGAATAATTTGAAATGGACTCCTCGGTAAATGGTACAGGTAAATAAAATGATCCAAGCTTTACCTTTTGACTTTAGCTGGAGAGGACCAGCATAATCCACACCAGATACCTTAAAAGACTTGTGTGAGTAAATCTTTCTCTCGGTAGCAGAGCAAAAGGAACTTCCATGGGTTTAGATCTGTAATGCTTGCACATTAAATATTTAAAATGAACTTGTTTGACTAATTTTTTAGCTTTCAGAATCCAAAACCTCTCTTGAAAAAGCTTGGCAAGTAAGACTAAGAACTAGCATGCATTGCGTTTTCATGTTCTTCATGAATTAGTTTCAATATAACAGAGGCAGGTAACAGAACTGGGAATCTGAAATCTTCTTTCTCATCAGTGTTCACAAGTTTGGTTCTTATTTTCAGAAGCCCTTCTCCATCTCTTAGGCGGCATTTTAATAAGAAACTTCTAATCTTGAAATATGTGATAAGATTAGAAGCATTTTTGATATTTTCCATGCTTGTGTACATTGAAAAATAAAGGGAAGATAAACATGTTTAGAAAAAGACTTCTAGTATCATAAAGTAAAACATAAAAATATTATGTTTTCATTGTTCATCCAAGAAGTAAGAAATTCACCACAAACTTTCTGTAAAACATATCCATTACATGTTAATACCATGATGACACTTTCCATTTTGTCACTTTTTTTTTCCAATTTTCTAGAATCATGAGTCTATAAATCTTGCCTTCGAATTCTCCTAAATTTTCCAACCTTCAGTGTCTAAAATCCTAAAGAAAAATTACCCCTACCAATTTTGTAACGGCAGAACAAGCCTACTCTGAGACTATCATATGGGGAAAAATTCTTATCATAAAAAATTAATAAGGACACATCTTTAATTAATTACATACCTATTTTGATTTTACTAAGAACTGTTTCATAAATTGTGCTTTACAGTACTTATTACTTTGTTTATTTTTCAGATTCAAAATATTGTATACTATGCCACCAAAATGGAAAGTAATGTCGCTTTACAATATAAAGGTGAAAAATAAAATTTTCTTATTTCAATGCTATTTCTTAAATATAATTTCCATATATTACCATTACTTAAATGAGACTGATCAATGTGGTAAGGTTTAAAAAAAATCGTCAGAAAGTTCCCAGATCTCCAAATTAAAAATTTTCTACAGAAACTGAATTTGAAATCGCCAAAAAGTTGGTAAGTCGTCAAATTTAGAAACGTTTAATAAAAGAATTCACATTTCCAAAAGCAAAAAGTTGTTTAAGAGCTCTTCATTAGAAAAAATGAAATAATTTTGAAATGCTTGTTTCATGTCTTGCCCAGAAACTCGAATATTCCACCTCTCATATTAGAAATAGGAACAAATTATAACCCATGAACCCATTCAAAAGACAATCATATTCGTCAATGAAACCAGCGTTGTGGAGTCAGAGTCAGAGTCAAAATCGGAGTTAGGCAGATTTTTGTGTAAAAGGAGTTGGAGCTGGAGTTGCTAAAAACATGTCAACTCTGACTCCAGTTTTTGTACGACAGTTTGAATATGAAATAAATTTAAGGAGAATTGAAAAAAAAAATCAATGACAAACTGAGTTATTTTTATTTATGGACTATCTATATTAATAAATAGTTATTTTATATTTTACTGACATATTAATAAGTAAATACAAGGGGGGAGGATAGATGTGATATTTGCAATTATTAATTAAACGGATTCATTTAGTTACTTCTTTTAGTTACAAATCTCACTGGTAAATTTAGGTAGGCAGCAATAGCAGTAAGACCTCCCAAAACTGATGCCATTCTTAGGAAGTGAGCATGAAAAGGAGCAATTACTGATCAGGCAACACAACGTACATATTTGATGATATATAATTTGTTAGAATTAAGAACCTTTTCAGAAGATGTAGATAACCCTTATGTTTCACTAACAGAAAGACTGTGGAATGATCTCACAGAACTGGAAACTCCTCTTTCTACACATTATATATTCTATACTTACAATCTGAAGAATTAACAGGAGATGAGAATGGAAGAATGTGATGTTTGTTCTTTCTGAAATGGAAGGCTTTTTGCAGAAGGAATCATTTCTTCAATGAAGAAAAGAGAAACGCGTTTGCTAGACAATGAGATCTTGCTGGGTTCAATATGTGTAGAAGCAAAACACTGAATTTTGTTCGAAGAGGAACAAATTAAAAAGGCACAAAAAGCTATTTATGAACTTTTACTAAGAATGAAATTAGTCTCAGAACAATTGGAGTATTCAAATCAGGACAGTCAGACTGCAGACACTGCAACTGAGTCTCTATCATCCTCTTCCAATCATGAATTAGATTTTGAGAAATATTTGGATAATATTGGAAAGGCTAAAGCAAAGTGAATGAAAATAAAGAACTAAGAGACTTCAGATAAAAAAATGAAAAAATACAAACATTTCTAACAGCCTTTGAAGAAATAGACGATTACCTCTTGCTAGACACCTCTTTTATAACTTATAAAAATCTATCCTGAAAAGTTAAAAGTAGCCCTTACAGTAACAGCTCTTCCTTCTTTAAGTTAGTGTGGAAAGACTTCTCAGCTCTGAAGTTTATCAAATCATATCTATGGTCCTCTAACAAAGATGTTGTCAAAGCTATACTGTTTCTTAGAAATTAGTAATGCCAGTTTTTCCATTTCATAATAAATGCTAATTAATATGAACAATTTGCTATGCCATCATTTTTTTTTCTGTAGCATCTTTCTAGTAGTTCTTTTATATTAAAAAAATAAGCTGTAATGCATATGTATATATTTACATATATATGAGGGAGTCAAAGTTTTTAAAATTCCAGGACAGTCAATCATTTTCCCTATCGACTCTACAGCCCTCAGTGAAACGCCAAAAATATTCCTTGAAAATGCTAATTCACACAAATGGCAGTCGTAAAAACAGGCAGAAATTTCAGATGATTAAAATTAAGGACTTTCCACCGATTTTGGGCGAAATTAAGGACTTACGGGTCAAAATCAATTCCAACAAACCTAAGGACTCTTAAGGACCATATGAACCATGTCCTGAATCCATTTACAGTAGCTCGAACAAGGGTACTGATATTTAATTTCAAGTATGTCTCCACCATTATGAATATGTTGGAATTGACTCCAGAAGGATCACCAATCCTTGTTGTCACTACTTAACTGCCCATTCTACTTTAACTTGGAAGATTAATTTTCTGTTCAGAATTGGTGAGAGTCGAATTTTAAGATGCTGGCAATTCTGAATGAATTGGCACCAATTCCATTTCGTGTTGCCTTATCTTTTCCAGTTCTTTCATATGCTATTTATTTTGATCTCTTCTTTTTGTCTTTGTTCACTATCAGTCATTACCAAAAAAATCTGTAACGAACTCTGGATCTTACAAATATTGTTCACTCTGCAAATGAATTTCTTTCAGTTCCGTTACGTGATCTTTTGATGTAATGTCACACCAATTTCTTCGGCAACATACAACAAGTCCTCTCTTAAACCCTTTTACTGCTTAAAATATTATTTCAAATCAGAAGTAAAGACTTATCACTTGATGTCAGTGAAATGTAAATAACAGCAGCAAAATAAAAAGGTATGAACAGCTTTTAAATCACTCAAATGAACTACAAGTTCTCCAGATGAATGAAAAAGATAATATTAAAAATTAGCATTACTAATAAAAAACACCAGGTAAGTAGCACTACATTCTACCAACACTAGAATTTAATAACCAGCATTTCTTTTCACAACAGGGAATAGTAAACAAAAAACATAAGTTGAAAATCACAGGTAAATTAGTACTTAAACTGAAATACTGATACAAATTATTTTACAATCCATAATAGCAAGGGGGGGAAAGATATATTATAACTATTTAAAAAAACATTTACATTTATAGAAAACAATATAAAAGCTATGAAATTAAAGTTGTTAAAACTAGATTATGTTAAAACTAGACATGTTAAAAAAACTTCTTACTTTTCAACTTCTTCAGTTGGAGAAGATGGTGAAATATAAAAATAGCTTTCCCTCTGCCTGGTGTCTTCATCTTTTTTTCCTGAATTGAAGAAGTAAAGTATTTAACTAATATAATTTGAGCAATCTGCGAACAAAAAATAATAGACTTAATAATTTTAGGTGCTAATGTTTTTCAAAATACAGTTTTTGTAAGCACAATTTTATTAAACACTGTAAATTAATAAACTTGATGTCTATTTCATGTTGATAACGAGGGTCTATAGGTGCAATCTGAATGTAAAAAATAGACGTCACTATCATTTACATACACTAATAGGATCATATTCTGAAAACATGAATAAATACCATATTTAAATGCTTTCTTTTCAATATTTTTTAACATGAAAGGATGTATTGCCTTCAGGTGCAGAGCAGATTATACTGGTCACAATTTTCTAACAAGTCTCTGCTTGCAAAAGCAAAAGACAGCAGTTACCTTCTCATTCTATGAAGCCAAATAATGCTCTACTTTATTTCAGATTAGCGTAAAAATCATAAAATACACGGCCAACCAATTCAATGAAGAAAAATTAATCAACTTGCAGAATTCCCATTATTTTATCTACTGATATTGGATTTCACAGCCATTAAATCGTTAACTTTAATCTTGGCTGCTATTTTTTTGCAAAATTAAACTGTTTATCTTGTGACTGTCCAAAAGCTTTGCCGTTCTTCCCCAAAATAAACTTACAACTTATAAACAAAAGCACATTACTTCTTAGTGATGGTTACAGTTCAGTTTGAAAGCAGTTACTAACAGAAACGTTAATACACAAATTTTGATTCTGAAAATTAGATCATTATTCAGGGTAGTAGGCCCTCCAAGTAAATATTATTTGCGGCGGATCAATCTCGAGAACAACTCCACGATCGCAAATTTGAAAGAGTTAGAATTCTTGAACCTAGCCCAACGGAGCTCTTTTGGGCTAGTGGTAAAAAATTCGACTCCCAGTAAATTAACCCACGATCGAGTCCCGCTCATGCGACGCAGCACTTCTCACTGGTGATAATAAATGGTGACACTAGCAAGCAACTAACCAGGCTTCACTGAACCACGTGATCGCCACATTATTATTCAAGATCTCAAGTCCAGTTTTTTTGTATGTGCATGTAACATGAAACTTATATGTGTGATAAAAGTGTGTTTGCCATTTTGTCATTATTTAAAATACCATTTACATCACTGAGTGCATCGTGTACGAGAGAATTTCCAACATATTTTCTGCAGGTTCACTGCAGACATCACTCAAGCCATTGTACAATAATTTTAAGACTGAAATCATATTTGTCAGAACAAGCAAGTATATCATTCTTGAACTAAAAACAGCTGTACATTTAATAAATATTTCCATTTCTGATAGCTAGCATGAGTTTCATGACATATTAATTTATGATTGTGGCTGCCCAGGCCAGTTTTCTTCACTGGTATCTTTCAATGGTTGAATGAGCTCTGTCAAGAATTGCAGGTACACTTTATTCACTAAAAACATGGAAATTCATAGTCTATTATTTCTAAAATTTAAACCATTGGAAATAATTGTACTAAAAATATATTCCAGTACACCAAAAAAAGCCTCAATAATTTTATAAGAAGTCAAAATTGTTTTTAAAAATTTTTCATTTTACAAAATTTGTAATCAAGCCCAAGCAGTATGGTAAAAGACAATTTCAGAACAGCTGACTGACTGTAAGAATAAACAGTCTGAAACTATACATGCACAATATGTTTGATTCTCGTTTTGCTAGATAACACATTTAGTGCTGTCCAACTGGGATTGTGGTTAGTGATTATCACTGCCATACTGAAAGGCCTAGGTTTGAATCCCATTGAAGGCATGGACATTTGTAAATGTATAGTACCTGCGTGACATGAGGACACTCAAAGTATGTGGTGAGCCGAAAGTCCTCTTGAGAGATTGGCAGTAGGGAAGAGGGATGGAAGACCCTCAGAATCATCCCTCCAGAGTGCTCTTTCAAAATTGGGGGAGGAACTGAGCAAAGTTCTACTGTCACCGGTATGGTGCCAAAGGTTCTTGCCAATGACAAGCACAATCCTGCCTCCTTGCTAGGATGAATTTCGTGGGCTTTTTCTGATATCAGATAAACAAGATTAGTCAGAATAGATTTTTGTAATGGCACATGACCACACATACCATCAGAACTATACAGGAGATAATATGGGAACCAAAAATAATTCGTATATAGTTACAAATATACTTTTAATCCATTACACATCCACAAGTTGAATTTGTACTGCACAGCGAACATTTTCACCGATTTAAAATACCTTAGTAACACACATCTTTCAGTCATCAAGAGTGGCAACTTTTAAATCACTACTCTGTTTTTAATGTTTCTCTCACCACTTTATTATTCACCTCTAAATATAAAATTATTGTTCCCCCTCTAAATTTACTTGCATCTGAAGCTTCTGTATTAACAGGTAAGTTAAATTTCACAGTTTAGTGTAATCTGAAGGTGAAAAGAAGGGAGCGAGAAAAAAACCCTCGCTTATGTTATAATAAACAGTAAATACCTGACCCACAGACTATGAAAAGTCAAATTATGTGGTTTTTTAATATAGAAGAAGTACAGTCCCTCAGCAATCTGAAAATCTGAGCATTCTTTTCATGGTAAATTACAATACATTCAATAAATAGATTAAAATTCCAACAATTAAAGTACATACTCTAAAAATATGTATTACCTCCAAGATTCTTGATATTTTTCAGCTTAAAACAAACTTCATCAATAAGCTTATCTACATCATTTATCTGAAACAAATGCTTTTATCAGAAAAGTATATTAAAACTGCTTTAAAAAAAAGTTATAAAATGCCTCAGGAAGTTCCTATGATAAGTCAGTTACTATTACAGATATGATAAATAAGGATTTTACAGTTAATGATAAATTAGTCAAAAACTAGACCTAAATTTTTTCACAATCTACTGTGCATCTACTCCATTACTAGACTGCATCTATTGCCAGACTAAATTTTGTTAATGGGAAATTCCTTACTTATTTAAATTTACCATTTGATACTCTCTAAAAATTGTCTTTTCTAATTTTCATGCACCTAGTCTTTATGGTAATCCTAATATGAAAGAACAGGGACCTTTCAAAACTAATATTCTTGCATATCTCCAAAATACCAATGACAGGAATTAAACAATGATTTCAACTTACTATCATCCATTTTCAAATTTTAGCCTCTTATGCTTCTCAATTTAAATCTTATTCACTAAATTAAACCATACTATACTAAAATGTATAAAGACATCAGAAAATAGCAACAGTTTTTAAGAACTTTATTTGCTTATGGAAAAGACATGGCACACATATTGCCTGCACTTGAAGCAAACTTTTAATCCAGTCATTAAAATATTCATTTAATTTTTAAAACTTCCATCAGCTGCTGATGTCATTGCTGTAACCACCATGAAAATCTACACGGATTTAGCCACTAAACATTATGACTATAGACATCCTGCTTATTTGAAGCTATGACAAAAAACAATGGGCTCACAACACATGAACGCAACTCATGGGCTCATTCATGCACCTTTCACTTCACCAGGGTTTGCTCATATGCCCCTTAAATACTTCATCTTACCTTAGCTGGCACATGTTTTCTACAGAATATTGAGGCTCACAACCATGTTTTTTAATAAAAGAGGGCGACACATTCTTCAGCTGCACTTTCAAAATATCAATGCTCTGAACTAGGAAAGAACTGCTATAGATATGGATAATTTGTTTTTAAGGTCTTGCTTGCTCACAGCAAAGACATACAGCATTTACCTCCTACTCTGAACATGCTCTTATTCCAGTTACTAAACTACTCACTTACAAGCTGAGAAGCCTACAGTTTAATATTAGTTCACACTACAATGTTTCTAACATTCAGCTATAAATGGTACCACCACCACCACACAACCATCATGAAATCCTATACAGAACTAACCAATACAATTTTAGCTTCAAAGGGCTTTTCAATTCTTAAAAAGTAAAAATATGCAACCAAAATTAAATAAAAATATGAATGGTGCTGATACCAGAATATCAGGCACGGTTTTTGTTATTACTGCAGCTGTTTACTTAGGATAATTTTCTCTTATTCCTTCTTAAACTCTAAAGGGAATTTGCTTCTGTTCCTTCTGTAAGATGACGAAAACTTAATGAGTGATATCCAGTTGAAAATACCTGTTACCTGAATAATGTAAAATATCAAAGATCTTCAGTGAGTATGAGCCAGACAGGCCCAGATTTAGACTAGACTGTTATGCTTAATGTTCAGCAAACCTTGAAACATTTCATGAAATTGAATGCTGTCAAGTTGAACAAGGAAAAGACATATTCCAAATTGATGCTTAAGTATGGAAAACAAGTTCTACAATAGTAAGTCAGCATTTGCAAAATTTTCTATTTTTTATTATTCCAACACCACAGTCATATTTTTAGATCTAGGCTTTGAATTTATATTTAAAAATTAATTTCATCTACACTGAATCAACATGTTTTAGCAAGAGAGAAAAATGCTTATTTGAAGAAATAAGCAAACTACTTAAGCTTATTAAAATACATTGCTATAGGTTCAAAAGAGTAATATAAGATCTTACGTGCTCAGATGCTGATCTTAAACATTCAATGGCAGCTCGTTTTTTCATTCTTTCAAGATCACAAGATATAGTAGTACAACAAGCAGCTCCTGAAGTTAGCAAAATCTGTTTACTCCAAGTTTTCCATTTCTGATGCTTTGATTTAGTAACAGAATATAAACTTTCAGGCCCACCATACTGCAATAAATAATTTACATTTTCAAATTTAGAAGAAATACATATTTAAATATTATAAAAATAAGTGAATAGGGATTAGTAAAATAGTATGATGTTTAACACTAGAATTACCAACAATTAACGGATACCATTTCTACAAAGAGGAGAAATTTCTTAGTTTTGTCAGACTGGCAGTTTTAGTATTAAAACATATTTCTGCTCACAAATATACATGAAATGTTCTTGCTGCTTATAATACCCTTAATTTTCACATGAGTAACCTAAAAATCCTATTTAAAAAAAGGTATGTACATTTTTTAAATTACAAAAACTGAAATATTTGTCTAAAAAAAGGATTTATTTTCTAGACATATGGAGCAAGCACTCAAAACAAATGTATCATTTACATAAAACCATTTAGCAAACACAAAGTGCATAAAAGAATTTAAAAGCAGTGCATAAATTTTAAAATATTATTATGAATATTGTTAGAGAAATCATTAGCAGTCTCTGATTTAAAACATCTTTTAATGCACATTTGAAACAATATTTTAATAATTTTATCTTTAAAATCACAAAATGATTACAAATACCTAGATCTCATGCTTACAATTTTGTGTTGGGTTTTTAAATGTTCTGCAGCCAAGCTGCAATTTCTCGGTTTGGTGAGATCTCAATTTAAACTCAATTTCTGCCAAAAATGTTGAGCAGTCCTGTATACTTGTGGCGAAACATACAGTTTTACAACTTATACAGATTCTTAGAAATTTATGTGTGTTTTTTGTTTCCACAGAAAATAAACTATTTATGTTAACTATAAATATTTCTTTCACAAAATGCGTAAATTTATTCAAATGTCTCCCCCCCCCGACCTTATTCATCAAGGTTCCTTTAGGCTGCTATCACACATCCGTTTATTTTGAAAGAACAACTCTTAGGAACAATTTTTCTGCTTTGTCACAACAGCCAGTCACCACAGATCATTTGGGGTTAACACAGGGGAAACTGGTTCTCCATTACAAACAAGCTGATAGCTGATTGGTTGAAAATGAACAACTTGCAATTTTCTCGAAAGGAAGGAAAAAAATCGCGCGTCCTTCTTTCAATAGTAAAACAGGCAGAAAAATTGTTTGAAACAGTTGTTCGTATGAAGCAAATGCATGTGTGATATGGACCTTACAAAGCTGCTGTTTTCCTTTCAGTAAAATCTGGAATTTACATGGGTACTCCTCTGTTACTGGGACCTGAATCAAAAATTTATGTATGCATACATGGGTGCTATATGTATGTGCATAGACACACATGCATATATGTACATATATGTGTGTATAGACACACATATATAGTATGTACATGTATACATGCATTTCTGAATCTGGTCCCGATAACAGAAGAGTACCTTTATATATTGGGATATGAGGGAAAAATGTGCGTACTTCTGACTGGATGATTAAAATCTAACTGGTGACTGATGGAAGGGGGATGTGGAATAACAAAACAGACGACAGCATTTCCTGACCAAAAGGTACTGTTTCACTTCTTTGTCATTTGGTGAATTAACTGGATTGTTGTTTCTCCGTTGCACTCTTAATACTTTTGCCTAAGCTCAAAATCCAATATCTGATCACATCATCTCTCTCTTGTTTTTAAGAAAAATTAAAGTCTATGTTATAATACTCCAGGATGGGGAGATGTCAATTAATCTAAGCTAAGGCATTTGAAAAAAAGTACGGTCACTCTCATTTTTATATTAAATATAACACAGATTGATTTCTAATGATTTTAAAATAATTTTTTAAAATACAAATAGGATTTCAAGCTAAACCAGAACAATAAAGTTAAATTTGTATAATAGCACTAACACAGTATCAGACTTAAAATTCTAAGATTAAAAATATGCAGGAACCATTCTTAATCAAAATTTCATGTACGCATCTTTTGTAATCGTTTGAAAGATGTATAAGCAAAGATTCAATTCATAAACCCTCTAGACCGGCCAGGGTTTTCGCTAAGAAAGCACAAATTTCCCAAATCTAGTATGAGAAAAATTATTTTCTTGATTTTAAGGTAAAAATTCTTCTGGTATTTTATACCTGGATTTGTGTACTTTTAATATATTGCCTTGATTTCTTTGACTTATTTTAATATGCACGTATATATACATTTTTACAGATATCACAAAAAAATTCTAGGCCATAACTATTTGTCCTTGCCGATTAGAGGGTAAATACAATTTGATGGAACTCTTAATGTAAATAAAGCATGTGAACCAGTTTATTTACTCAAACTGTACACCAATTAAGCCCCAAAATCCACAAAAAATATACTTAAATATATAATGTGCACTAAATTAAAAAATTACACATGAAATTTCTTTTGAAGACTAGTACCTTGTGCAACACCTTGTGTTGGGCATTTTTGGCATGATCACATTCAAATGGTTCAACATCAAAATTATCCTGTTGCAGAAGGCTCAAAATGTAACGTGCATAAACACCATCAATACTACGATTCTCAAGTTCTTGCTCCAACCATTCCTGCAGAGAAGATGGTGTAGTACTAGATACCAACCGCTGATACTTCATTTTATGAAGCTTCCTAAAACATTACAATGAAATTAACAGAACATTGTACACATTTTAAACACCTACATTTATTTAAGACTAAATAACATTTTTCAAAGAGAAGTCTTTTATGTGAACATAAACAGAACAGACTAAAAAGTAAATTTTTCCATCCAAAGACAACCAAAAATTGTATAAACTTATACTGCTAACTTACATACTGTCCCATAAAATTTACTTTGATGCAAGGTGCTACAGGAATAATTTAATAATATTGCATATGTAGCTACAGAATAACTATAGTTATTTTTGTGATTTTCTAAAGCAATGCACATAAAGTATCTATCATTAAATAAGTAAAAGACACGACTATCAATTTGGTACAAATGAAAATTTGAATTTATTGACACATGAAATCATGATTTTAGGAAATAAATAAACAAATAGCAGGTTAATCTTTCATTTATCTCAGTAATTTATCTTAATAAATTAAGAGGAAATGCTGAATAAAACGGAAATTAATTTCAAAACACAATATGCAAAATTCAGAAAATGGAACTTTTTCTTTAAAAGCTTTTTATGAATTAGAATGTTCTATTTAGTGTACAAATAAGTCTCTGCCATTTGACAAAAGATGGTGCCACTAGTAAGTTAGGTTAAAATCGTCTGATGTTGAGCATCATATTTTAAGACTGGACATATGCCAACAACATAACCCTGAAAAATTAGAGATTTTGTATTAGCATCAAATTTTTTTTCTGTGTAAAAATGTCGAGTTTTGAGCCAAATAAGCGTCATTTGCAAGAGCTTTTGATTTACTTCTTTAAGAAATCTGTAGATGAGGCACACCGATTGCTCGTACAAGCAAATTCATATGAAGGCTGCCATAATGACAGAAGCTGTTGTGAGTGGTTTCAAAAGTTTAAGAATGGCAAATTTGATGTAGAAGACAAAGAAGGTAATGAAAAACTGAAAGTGTTCAAAGGTGCAGAACTAGAAGCATTATTGGATTATCGGGGAGTTGGCAAGTGACTGCTAATGCCAGAAATCATGTTTTTGAGAGCAGATAAAAAAATATTAAACCAAGCATCACAATTATAATTTGAGTGCATCAAACACAACCTTGGATGGCCTTCTGCCAAAATACTTAGGATCGTCCAGAAGGGGCATTAATTATGTACCACAGGGTAAGAAGGTCACATGACAGTTTGCTCTTCTTCGGAAACAAAGAACTTACTATATCAAAGGAGAGAAAGTCCCCCTGTTATAGGATGATCCTGTCAACAGTTGTCTTTTGCTGCTTTGTTTCCAAAAATAAACGCGAAGATTCGCACTGATGTGCAAGATTGAAAACCAAAAACGTTGAAAATTTTTTTTCACAACATATGGATTTTTACTGAACAGTGCATTCTTCATTGCTTATTTAAAAAAAATAAAATCACTAAAAATAATGAAAATATACATTTTAGACAAAATATTCTTTCTGTAGTTAAAACAGAGGCTTCATCAGAGCAGGGTCCTTCCCTGATTAGAGGACTTAACATGATATTTGCCAATATTAGATCTTTTATGGAAGTTATTTTTGTTCTTTTTTTTCCTAAAATAAATCAGGTTGAGATGAATTAGGTTCTCCCTCACTTCAACTATGCATAATAATGCACACAGATTTCAACCCAAAAATAATAATAATAAAAAAGAAATATAATTATTTATAAT